>WIQG01000175.1:0-337225 GCA_014925785.1 Mycena galopus ATCC 62051
TGTGAAATTTACATCTGCAAATTAACCCTGTAAATTCGCTGCTAATTTACCCGAATTTTCCAGAGGCCAAAAAGCGGCAGTAAAATAGGGTCTATTTGACCTTACTTGACCCACACTTTTTTGGTTGAATTCAAGCTTTGGAGCACCAACTACATCCTATTATCTCTCATTTTTTGGACCTGGGACTGTAATCAAACTGTGATTCTCACCGGAATCATCGGATGGCAGGGAGGCTTGAGCCTTTTAGGTGACTGCCCGCGGAATTCGCGAGATTTCAACCGATTTGGGTGAAATGTGGGGCCAAAATTGTATCTTAGAGCGATTTAACATTGAAAATGGGCGACTCTAGGAGCCTCCGAGAGCTTCGGTAAGTTTCGGGTAAATTAACAGGGTGAAATAGGTCAAATAGGCCCTTGCCACGAGCCCAGTGTAATTTACCCCGGTCAACTAGACCCGGAGCTATTTCCCGCCACACTAGATCATCATCATTCACTCCTCGGTATCTACAACGAATCTGCGTGCTAAACACATGCAAAAACACACAAGTCCGCCGAACTTGCCCATGGCTACTGCTTCACCCTCTTTTTAAAAATTAAGCCACTCTGTCCGAAGCCTTTGAAACTTCAACTTTTCCAACCCGACTTACTATTTCCGACTGGGTAACTGGCCACACTAGCTAACCGGCCACTTCCATAATATAAGAGTGTGTGGTGAAAATCCTGAGATCTTGTTTATTGTGGGATGGTACCGCACCTACAAGGATATTATATGGCAAATTTGGACCCAAATGGAGGCGGCGATCAAAAGCTGTGGCAGGTTCTCGATCAAGATGATGGCAGATCAACGTCATGTCTTATCTCCGAACAGCGTCCGCGCGACTGTCTTGCTTGTTTCTCCACCAAATCTTCACCAATCCACAAGTTTCGGGGCTCATCTTCTTCCCTGACTTCCAGGAGTCGCCTCAGGTTCACATTTTCCTCAAAAATACTTCTCTCTCGGCTCCTGGTACCTCGAAGACGACCGCAGCCTGATCTGGAGCGGCTCAATTATAGCGAGCTACCCCCATTTGCGATGGACGTAGCATTTTGCTGGCGTAATTGGAACGACCAATCCTGTATTAACCCAGGTTTATAGGTTGTTAGGTGTCCACTTTCTTGCTCACAGCGAACTATCACCCAGAATCACCAAATTTCACTCATGTGGAAAGATGGATTTTTTCGCGGGGTTATGTGCATATGGAGAGCCTAATTCGCACTTGGATATGTTCAAATACATCATTTGGAGTTATCCGCACCTCAATTTAGGATGTTGATATGCTTTGTGCTTTGCAGGACAAGACATTCCGTCAACCCCCAATTTCACCTATCGTGCCTGACTAGCAAGTGCAATATTTGTTGAACAAAAACACCTCAGATATAGATTTTTAGTGTATGTAATAACATATTTGCATCTTATAAACGGCTGGGAATGCACCAGGGTGAATATTACGGGTGGCCGGTTAGGCCGTTTATCGCCGTTTCGGAGTTACCGCCGAAATAAATTCGACAAGTCACAGAATTGGCGTACAAAAATTCGGATGACGATCATAACTCACTTGTGGGATGCATATCTTCATTTCCTGGCACATACACCAGCACCTACTTAATTGTATGCCTGTGCTAGAGGGCCGAAGTGCTAAGGTGGCTGGTTGCCCACTCAGATATAGTAGACTAACTGCCCGCCGCGGCCAAGTTTAGCGCGCAACCAAGCGCCAGCCTCAATCGAAGTGGTGGGCCGCAGATGTACTGATAAGGATTATGTAAATCATCAAGGAATCAGGTCGTGTAATTTGTCCAAAGAATTACAATGAAATAGTATATGCGCTCCAAATTCTGCAATGGCGTGGGCAAACTGCGGCCCAGGGTAGCCCATGAACTTCAGTGATAGGGGGTATCTGTAGTCGGTGCGCTAGGGATGCAATGTTCGCTGGTGAGAACATGCCTCGCGCCATAACTTATCTCACACCAGCAAAAGTGAATATTCAGCTCGGCTGAACATGTTGGCGAAAATGATTGTTTCAGCCTGGGGCTGAAAATGTTGTCGAAAATGACAGATTCGGGTCAGGTTTAATGAGTTGTGATACCATGACATTCAGCAGCACTTTCTGCCATGCTGACTATAACAGTTTAGGCTACAAATTTATCATGGCAGAAAGTGCAACCTAAAATTATCAAATCAGCAGCAGTTTCAGCTTGAGTGAAAATGATGCTTTCAGTATTGCTGAAATTGTAGCTGAAATGGTCAGTTTCAGCTATACTTTCAGCTGTGTCAAAACTTATTGTTTCCACTCGGCCGAAACAGCGGGCGAAAACAATAATTTCAGCAACTGTTTAGGCGCACCCAAAATGGCAGCTGAATGTTATTGTTTCAGCTCAGGCTGAAAGTGAAGCCGAAAGTGTTGTTTTCAGCTTGAACTGAAAACAATCTGTAGATGAGTGGCAGATGGGCGGCAGATGATCCGCTCCCGCTCAACTCAACCATACTTTGCCTTTTTTCTTTTGGCTATTTTGATGTCCCAATGCATGTCAATAGCTGCAATCCAGGTTCCCGGACAACTCACCTCTTCATATAATCAAAAGAAAAAAGGCAAAATATGGTCAAGTTGAGCAGGAGCAGATCATCTGCCGCTCATCTGCCTCTCATCTGCAGATTGTTTTCAGCTCGAGCTGAAAGCAACACTTTCGGCCTGAGCCGAAACAATAACATTCAGCCGCCATTTCAGGTGTGACTAAAGAGTCACTGAAACTAATGTTTTCACCCGTCGTTTCAGCCGAGCTGAACCTTATTGTTTCGATGCAGCTGAAAGTAGTACTGAAACTGACCTTCTCAGCTACAATTTCAGCAACGGGGAAACAATCATTTTCACTCAAGCTGAAACTGCTGCTGATTTGATAATTTTAGGTCACACTTTCTGCCATGAAAAATTTGTAGCCTAAACTGTCATAATCGGCATGGCAGAAAGTGCTGCTGAATGTCATACTGTCGGCAACTTATTAAACCTGACCTGAATCCGTCATTTTCGATGACATTTCAGCCCCGGGCCGAAACAATCATTTTCGCCAACATGTTCAGCTGAGCTGAATATTCACTTTTGCCGGTGTGTCTGTTGGCGCCCCGAACTGCATGTAGTAGTTCTCTTATGTCATGGGTAAAGAAATACATACAAGGTCAATGGTGATTTCGGGAAACACCTCATCCAAGACTTGCATCATCAATTATACAGCGCAAATGGCAGAGACCGACGCACTCTTAGCATTGGCCTCCAGCTCGGACGGCACCTCGTTATCCTCGTCGTAAAAGTACACAATCTTCACGCACGAGGTCTCCTCATTCTCTCGCACATACAATAACATAGTCTCGTTTCCAGACGTTATTGGGCGTGCTCAGACAGAATAGCTGTAGTTCCTCACGGAGTTAGCAGTGTCGAGATGATCTCGAGGCAGATTTTGATGAAGAAATGATGGGGGACGCTGAGCCTTTTTGGTGTGTGAGCGTGACTCTCCGCGTCAGACACGATCCATCTCTTGACGCGTACTGCGTCGTTTTCGTCCCAGAAAATAGGAGAAGGCACATTATTGAGTCTTCAAGTCCAGTCAGTTCCACCTGCCACAAAATCCGCACTGACTTTGTAATATTATGGTAAATGTGTCTGAATTCGTACAAGGGTCTGATTTTCCGAAATCTCTCTTTCGTCTCTGGAGGTTTGCCCTCGGAATTCTCCGGGATTTGAGAAAGTATTGTACCCCCGGATTGATTTTCGACTTGACCATTTGGCCAATATACCACTGGATATTTTCTGGCGCGACATCGAAAACGATATCGATTTTCAAATGTGAGATTTACTTTTCCCTCATTGCGGTCGCTGGCGTAGCTTATGTTTAGTGTTTCCCCTTCGTACACCTATCATACGCTTGATTGGCTAAACCATCTCAACGGCAGTCTCGACGGATTGGAGACGGTAAATTCCTCTTGTGTTGAAATCCCCGAAGTTTCAACTATACCCACTTTACGCCAAGTTGTCCTGACCGACGTTTCCGTGTGGGATCCTCTGTTGCATTATGGAGGGGAATGGCCTCTCGAGCGTCGAGTGGAGAGACCCGGAATTGCCCCAAATCTTGTCGAATGCTTATTTCCTCTCGCAACTTAATGAAATTCTATGGTCATCCTTCCCACCGCACACTCTGCGCAAAAAATTATTGGTATCCTCGAATTCTCAGTGCGCCAGCTGTACGCCCGTGCGTGGAGTTTGGCTCCCGACCACTTGAGTTGATTGTATATTTCACCTGGATCGCTGACGCCCGGCCTTAAGAGAATATAGGATGCTATTTCATTTGGGCCCATTGACTAAGATATTTGGTCCAGCCTGTTGGGGTTCGATTCGAACAAAGCTAGCTTTAGGCTCTCTAACAGACCAATATACTAATAAGTAGTGACAATAAAAGTATGTCAATACTCAGGCTGGCTTGTAATCAAATATCCAATTCCAGGCTAAGTACTTACCTGCTCCGGGTCCCCTTTGTTTTTGTAAAAATGCTGAACTTGCGCCGAACCCTCTCCAACCCACGCTTGGAACCGATGTTGTTTAGCGCCCTGATTTGGCGCTTATCTATCGCGGCTATCACTCGGCGTTCTACAAGCCTGTGGCGTGTGTATCCGCTCTTTGTCGTTTAGCAGCTTTGAGCCTCTTCAGCCTATATGTCTGCCGAAACTTCGGTCTGCTTGCCTCCGGAGCTGGAGCGGGTCATATTCGAGCTAGCAGCGTCGAAATATCCCGAGACCATTACGACTTTGATTCTGGTGGCAAAAAGAGTGTGCATATGGTATCATTCGCTCCGATCCGTTCATCAAAGGGGATTCAAGCCAGCGTTCTCGACAGGATTGAACCCCAGCTATACCGAGTTGGAATCTTCGATACCCTCGAGACCATCGAACGCCTGCAGAGAATGCTGCAATCTAAACCCCCAGAATTCCTGCGGAGGCATGTCCACCATATGGTGCTTACTGGCCACGTCCCGCAAGGCGACATGGCTCGCGTCCTCTCAACGTGCACGAACGTCCATGACCTCGGGCTGTGGATGGGGAGCTCAAAGACTGAACTGCTTGATGAAATGCGCCACCTCACAAATATCCAGCGTCTATCGGTTAATCTCTTCGACCTCCTCGGCGGTGGGCACAATTTCCACCTTCCTCCCCTTGAGGAGCTTCCTTTCGCACGCGTTACCCATCTGGATGCGTTCGGTTTAATACCGGAGAAGCTGTACCCGCTCTTCGGCAGACTACCATGTCTGACACACCTCGCCGTCGATGATTACTCCTCGATATCGGAAATGATGGAGATGGTACTACCTTCTTGTGCGGTGCTTCAACTCTTGGTCGTCACCTGGCGGCGTACGGATCCTGACACAGAGGACTCGGCGTTTAGCACAGTGGGGATCTCGGACCCCCGCTTCTGCACGGTCCCAGCTGGGTACAATATGAAACGTGACTGGGAGGAAGGCACTCGCGGGGGACTCGACTTTTGGCGTCGTGCAGAAATGGCCCGTGACGCCCGCAATGAACGCCGCCGCAACGGTTCGGGTTCCGCTGTTAAATCTCTCTCGCAACTCATCTTCCAATAGGTTCCGTATCTGACGAAAGCCAATCTGTCCGCGCGTCAAATTCACCATTTGAATAATAGAACATCAGATTTTATCGGGTTCAATGTTTTCACCATTTTGTATCGAACTGGTAGACCCCATCTTCTGAGCGGTGAGTGATTTCAGGGGAAATATCGTGTGACTGTAGGGTGAAAAACACCACCCCGCGCGACTTCCCCCAATTAGCTTGCGTAGCTGGAGCATGTCGGCTTTGCGCTGGCAACATACTGTAGCAGCATCCCGAACTAGACGAGAAAATTGCATTACGGGAAAGAATATCAACGTTCAATTCTTGGGCGACGACGATGGAAACGAACGAGCTGGGAATTGAATTTCATCGGGGCGTTCTCGAATCTCAAGAATATGGTGATCAAACTTTTCCTGGTGGGCGGCCCTTCAGCTTCCACAGCCTCCCCGGGTGTCTACCAAAGTGGCGACCTTTTTCTTGGAGGGCCTATAGCGGTTTCTACATGAGATTTGTCACGGGATTTTCGTTGGAGTCAAACGGGCGTCCGCCGGGATGGTTCCTGTCGTTCTATGGTTGGCGATCCCAATATCATTGCATCCTGCCAATGGCCGCCCCAAATCAAAACAGATGGGTTCGGAAGCATTCAGGCCGCGATGATATGGTTCAACCGTCCGTTACCTTTCCAAGGATCGAAACAAGCTTGGCGAGTTATGCACGTTAGTGATGTGCTGAAGTTTGAACAGGTTGTGACTGTGAGCCCTCTAGGCGGTACCCGGCCCCAAGACTCGACTTGAACAATTTCAACATTAACATCTTCAAGTGATCGCCGAACTTTTCCAAAGGCCAGAGTCTGCCTTGCCATTTGTTCAAAAGCTCACTTTCAGGGAATCTGGTCCACGTCATGAGTCTCATTCAGGGACCGTTTTTGATTCAATTGACGGTCAACACTCCACCGAAGACGAATGTTCAAATGGGAGGTAACTTGATCGGACCTGCTGTTCTTTTTACGACGAAGTTATACATCTAATTTTTCAAAGGACATTCTAGTGCACGTCGCCCCTCACCGGACTCCTGGATCCAGGCATGTCTCGGACTGAAAACGCCGAAAAGTAACTAATGACGATGAAAACAAAATCATCAGAACCGGTGACTGCCAGTGATAAACGACCTCGGAGCGGCGCGGTCCCGTGCCCACAGTTCAGATCGCATGACAGGCCCCATGATGCGTCGAACGTACGTTCTTTTCACTTCTCTTCATCGCTTCGTCAGAAGCATCAAGAAACTGCATCATCTGCGGATTCCGGACGCGAAGGCGCCTTCGCGTCCGGAATATATTGTGCCAAGCACCATCCTCACGGAGGCCCACCACATTCGCTGGCCATGGTTTCGCTACACCTCCTCAGTCGCGTCGTCGCGGTGCTCTTCACGGCCGCACTTGCGGACGGCCAAACGGTCCCAGCCCCGATAATCGACGTGGGCTATACCCAGTACCAGGGGTTCGTCGATAATACGACGAATATCACCCAATTTTTGGCAATGCGATACGCGGCGCCGCCAATTGGTGAACTATCTATCTGCTATTCGTTCAAGCACCAACTCAAGCCAAAGCCCAGGGGATCTCCGCTTCAGAGCGCCGCAACCGCCGCCCACCGAGGCGGGCGTGCAGCTCGCAACGGCGCAGCCTAACTGGTGTATGCAATCCGGCGATGGGACCTCTACCACCAACCCGCTCCGAAAGCGCGAGAACGCGGTTGCCCCCGAGGACTGCCTGTTTCTCAAGTGAGTACATTTGTGCGCAAATACTCCGGCCCCCGCTCAATCTCGGCCGTGCAGTGTGTATTACCCGAGCGATGGCGTTGGAACGGTTCCAGAGAAGCCCCTCCCGGTCATGGTCTGGATTCACGGTGGAGGGTATGTAGAAGGATCAGAAGCCATTGCCGTTACCTGTCTGATTTGGCATTGTATTATCAGATACATCGCCGGCGCTGCCGTTGGGGCCAGCGGAGAAGACGTCGTTAACCGCAGCAATAGAGGAGTCATCGTGGTTGTTATCCAGTACCGGCTGGGTGTCTTCGGTGGGCGTTCCTGGTTCCGGCTCGCTCCGAACATTATCGGTTAACGAGCGATTGAATCGTAGGCTTCCTTGCAGGTTCCGCCGTGAAGAAAGATGGAGTGTTGAATGCCGGCCTGCGTAACCTTTATTCATTTTCGCTGCTATTTCGAGACTGAGGTTCATTCAATTCAAGTCGATCAAGATTTTGCCCTGCGATGGGTCCAAACGCACGTTCGTCATGCCTCTTTCAATCTCTCCTAGATGGAGCCTGATGTATGTTCGCCTTAGATTTCCAAGTTCGGAGGAGATCCCACTAAAGTCACGATCTGGGGCCAGTCTGCGGGTGAGTTTGACCTTTCTCTGGATGTACATAGGGATCCTAATTACTCCCGATCCAGGTGCTGGCTCAGTTCTTCAACACGTTGTCGCCAACGGCGGCAAAACTGAACCCCAACTCTTCCGCGGTGCAATCACCAGTTCGACTTTCCTGCCGTCGCAGTACAATTACGATGACGACGTTCCGGAGGTGAGTTGATATACTTTCATCCACTGTGGCCTTTCAAATTTTGATAATGGATTAGTGGATATTCAGTCAAGTTGTATCCCAGACCAAGTAAGTCTTCATCCATCATTTACTCAGCTCAGATCATTGCTTCTGCGCAGCTGCTCCTCGGCGGAGGACACGATGGCCTGTCTACGCGCTGTGGACCAAAGCATTCTGCAGACCGCCAACGCTGCTATCAACAACGCCGGATTTTACGGCACATTCATGACCGTGCCTGTTGTCGACGGTGAATTCATCACCCAGCGGCCCACCCTATCCCTGGCAGAGGGTAAGGTCAACGGGGTACGTCTTCCTCTTTTCTCGTTTTACCTCCTTGACAGATAGCTAATTAATTTTCTCCGAACTTATCTAGGAAGTCCTCATGTCAACAACCAACACCAACGAGGGTGTCGACTTTGTCAACCAAAGCGTCCCGACGACGGCCGCGGCCTACTCATACCTCCTCTTCCCCGAGTTCACCACCGTGCAGTCCCGCGCCGTCAGCGCGCTGTACGGTGGCCTCGGCGACAATTTATTCCAGAACAATGCGATTATGGGCGAATGTGCGTTCGTTCATCCATGAACTGAATCGCGGGCGTGTTGCTATGCTAATACATCCCGCATCCCCTAGCCATCTTTATTTGCCCCACATACTATCTGATAAACGCTTTCAAAGGACGTGCCTGGAAGGTCCGTTTACTTTTATTTTCAATACCCCCCCCTGCTTGCTCCTCAACTTGCTCCCAACTCAACTTTTGTTATCGCACAGGGCGAATTCGCTGTCCCCCCCGCGCTGCACTCCGACGATTACGCCTACTACTGGCCCAACGGTGTCGCGCCCCCATTCAACAACACCGACTTCATCAACGCCTTCGCCCAAATCTTCACCTCTTTCATCGTCAACCTCGACCCGAACGACAAGCTTGCGCCGACGATTCTCCCGTACTGGAATAAATACGATGTGGATGATACGCAGATGCTATTCAACAAGACGGTGAATGACCAGCCGGAGATCCACGCGATTGGGACGGAGGAAGCGCTTTTGGAGCGGTGCAAGTACGTTGCGTCTCATCTCATCTCGTCTCATCCTCCATTTTTTCTCTTGTCCGTGGGTTTTTGAGCTGATACATCGCAGGTTCTGGGAGAGCGTGGGCCCTATCATCGGCCAGTAACGTATCATTTCACGACTCTATTTTCAAAACCAGTTTTTGTCATAAAAAATGTTGTAAAATTATGTAAAGCGAAAGCGAAACACACCGACCTCGCAACTATGCGTACACTACAAAGCTTCGACCCTACGAGTACAGCGTAAGTAGTCCGAAGGAACCGGCAGAGGCCGCCTGAAAGTCTGATTGTTGAAGGCCCGAGAAGATTTGCCACTACTCTGGAATTAATTCACGGCCTCAAGTTTCTCGCCGCTGCATAATGAGCTGAAACTTGAGCATGGAGGAGGTGAACCAAATTTGGGGGAGGACAATAATCTCATCAAGAGTTCTGCCAAGCTGAAACGTGATTTTGTTGTTCCGGCATCGACGCGCAATGGACGCGTCTCTCTCGCGGCTCGCCTCGACACATACATAGGCTGTCTACTATTACTACTAACGAATAGACCAACCCTCTGAGCTCTCCCAAATGCCGTCCCTCGCCATCGTAGAAGCCTCCAACGCTGCCTTCGCCCCCAGCTACATCCCCGTCGCTGTCGTCATCGGCGGAACCTCGGGTGTCGGCCAAGCTATGGCAGAAGCCCTCGCACAGCAGACGAACGGACGCGCGCATATTATCATCTTGGGGCGCAACGCAACCGCTGCTGCAGAAATCCTCGCGTCTTTCCCCAAGCCATCAGACGGCGCAGAGGAAGGATGGGCACACGAGTTCGTGCAGTGTGACGCGGCGAGCATGGCGAGCGTGCGCGTCGTGTGTGAGGCGCTCCTCGCGCGACTCAAACGCATTAATTTCCTGGTCATCACCGCTGGAGGACCCGCGGCGAATTCGTTGACAGAAGCCGATGTTACGCCTGAGGGTCTCAACGCCCATTTAGCTATGCGGTTCGTTCGCCTTGAATTTATTTTATAGGTTTTGTCTACGACTGATGTTGGACCCGCATATAATCAGGTACTTCATGCGCTATCTATTCACAAAAGAGCTCCTCCCGTTGCTCGTCACCGCGAAGAAGCTGGGGCAGCCCGCACACGTCATGACGGTCCTAGGCGCAGGGTTCGGGATGCGCATGCGCACGACTGACCTTGGGCTCCACGAGGCGCGCAGTCAGTCAATTAGGCTGCTTCAGGGAATCACGCCCGTTCGTTCCATGCCATCCATTCTACTCTGCGTGAATTCTTGCTAACGAATTCGAATTTAATCTAAATTCAGACCATCGCAGCGATCAAGAGCCTGGTCACCGGTGTGTGCTACAACGATGGACTCGTCGCGGTACGCGTTTTCTTTTCCGCGTTCAACATCCAACCCCGCGTTCAATTCTCGAATCCTCTTCTACATAATTTATTTCATTTTCTATTCTCATCTAATTCATTCATTTATTCCATCTTTTGCAGCACTTCGCCGCCCTGCACCCCACCCTCGCCTTCACGCACATCAGCCCAGGCCAGGTCCTCACCGCCGGCGGCTCCCATATATCTCTCGGCTGGCTCTTCGCGCCCCTCGCGTGGCTCATGGGCTACATCAAGCGGGCGATCTCGCTCACGCAGGTGTGCTTTCTCTCTCTCTCATCTTTTTCATTTTCACCTGTCATCCCTTCTCCTCTTTTTTTCACCACCTGCTTGTCGCAACGACTTACTGACATGTTATTATATATATTCTATTTCGATTCAACAGGACGAACGCGCGAAATACATGCTCTACGCGCTGCTCGACCCCGAGCGCGGGCTGTTCATCCGCGGGGACCACGGCGACGTCATCTCTTCGCACGTCTTTAGCCCGGACCACAAGGTAGTGGAAGTGGACGTCGCGTCGCCCACTGCAAACAAATTTGTGGGTACATTCCGCTCTTCGTTGGATGTGTTGTTATTGACGAATTCCTTTGTACTTGCAGGGTTTACTCAACGGCGTCCCGATGAAGGGTTACGGCGGGTCCGACGCCGCCGTCGTGGGCTTGGTCGCGTACACGGAGCAGGTCCTGGCGGGCATTCCTTGACGCAAGTTGAACACAGCGGACTAGGACTTGTCAAATTCTCGCGTTGCTTACCCTCAGGTTAGCGGGATGTAATTAATACCCTTTGCGATGGATTGAAACTGCACAATTACTGCTCAACTGGGACGATTCGGCCAATGCCGGTTAGGTGAAACACGGTCACGTGGTATGATCAACTTAAATTCTTTCCAGTGCTCAGAATTCCTCGGACGATGCCACGCGTAAGTTTCCGGCTCTGTACTTGGAAATACACATTCTCCGCAGCGCTACAAATGCTGGGACAGACGGGGATGCTGCCGAGAGAAATAAGCTTCATGACGCACGCTGAGATCAAAAGAGAGCTCGACTCACTTATTCGACCCTGAGCTATGACATTGAACATCGCATCATCAAGGACGCAAGGATTGTGGAGAAAATGACTCATAGATATGGTCATTGCTACGGAATCCATCCCGTACCCAGGTATAAAAGACGCCAGTCAGTTCGATTTCGCTACAGTGAAACGAGCACTTCGTCCTATCACAACCTATCACTTCTTCTTCTTCAATCAATAACCATGCCATCTTCCAAGAACACCGCCGCCGAATACGATGTACGTCCCCAAACGCACTCACTGTCGTCCCTTGTTGCGACTGAATTATAATATCACTTTATTTCTCAGGTCGGTGACCATGTCGAGTACCAGGCCATTGGTGGCGGCACTGTCTCAAACTCCACCACCACCGGTGAAATCACCGAAGTCGTCACCAGCAAAGCTCCAGCTGGCGAAACTGGCGTTAAAGTGAATGTGAGTAAGCGAGCGCCGGCATTGAGTCTTCCGATGTCCTTTTATTGGCTGTTATTGACGCATTGTATTTTCAAGGCCTCGAAAGACGAACCCCGCTATGTGATTCGCAACGACAACGTACGTACGCCTCCCCGTCTCGTCCATTCATTCGTTTTGTTTTCATTCATGCCTTGCCAACAATTCGCTTTAAACTACATGCCTGATGTCTGACGCGTTCATTTCTTTGCACAGACCGGCAAAGAGACAGCCTACAAGGCTACCAATATCACTGGCGAAGTCGAAGTTGAGGAGTAAAGCAGTAATTGGAATGTATCAGCGTCGTCAGAAGTTCCCGGGGTAGAAAGCTGAATGAGGTAGCTCGAGTGGATCCGAATAGCACAAAATAATATGAACCTTTGACATCGAGACATGCATGGTTGTGTTGTGAGCATGCACTGGGCGGTAAATTTCATTCCGGGCCTGTCGCATCTTAATCGAAGGATAATTCCGTGCAGCGGGGCAAGCCGACGGACTCAAAAATTAAGAACAATCCCAACTTCACTTCAAAACTGCCCTTACCTCCTCTAAGACTACTTACCCAGAGTCCAAATTTCCCCGTTGAACTTTGAAAGTCACCGTTGAGAAATTTTTGCTTGAGCTCCTTGTCATAGTATATTTTTTGGATTGGCAGTCGTTGGCCGGCCTGGTCAGTTTTGAATTTGACATTTAGGAACGTGCAGCCGGCTCCCAAACATCTCTGCAAGGGACCTTTTCGACGTGGAGTACTAGGTCAGTATCCTTCGCATGCCAGATAGATACTTAGTTGGGACTCGGAAGGTTTGGAAGTAAAGCGTCGTTTGATGAGGTAATATTCAAGCCGTCGGAGACATCAGAGATTTGACATTTTGATTGCGCCTTTTCTCGGCTTTTTGGCTTGGCAACGCTAGCCGACAAGCTCACAAGCCAAAAGGTCAATATCTAAAATCATGAGCTGAACTTGGTAAAGAGAGCTGATCATTGTACTGGTCAATCCTTTCCCTAGCACGCTCAAATGTAACACAATATTATTGGTGCAAGGCAGAAAAGGAATTTATTTGTAGCCAAATTTTGAAGCTTGTGATATCCGGACATATGTTTTCGTACTTGTGATCTTGCGATCTTTTCCTAGACTCGCCAGCCAGTCGACGTACACTTCGGCGACAAGACAGAGTAGGAGGTAGTGACAAATTAGGAAGAGAATTAAAATAGATTACAGATATCACATGAGATCAGACAATGATCGGAACAAACAACAGGGTCACCTCGTGTACGGACTGGGCCCGCATGTCGCCTCTTTGGCGGGTGGATTTTTCCCCCGCCATTTCAGAGGCTTGACTTGACAGAAAAAATGTTGAATACTCTCCAGAATCTGTCCCAAAGTCCCTTAATGAAAGATGGATAACTTTTGATTCTCTATCCATTGACACCAACTTGTCTTTTGGGGGAGCCAAAAAATGTATGGGGCTGAATCAATAGAGAATGAAAAGTTATCAATTTTTCCTCAATACACCCTGGGGCAATTCCGAGCAGGGGACAAGATCCAAATTCGAGTTTTGCGTGATTTTTCCAAGTCAGACGTCTGAAATGGCGGGGGGAAGATCCATCCGCCAAAGAGGCGACATGCGGGCCCAGCCGGTTAAGGTGGTCGCCCTGAGTTTACGATGGGATCAGAGTTCTACGATGAGATCAATTATCACCGGACCGGCTGGTTTACGAGCCTAATCTTTTCCAGCCTTTATCGGCGGTCACAAGTTATTTCTGATGGAACCATCATGATCGGCATCTGAATTGGTCACTACATTTTTGCTGACAGTTAGGGTTCTAAAGATGTGTCGATTGAACGTGCAGAGGATGGACAACTACATGTGCCGCCCCAAACCCCAGCTCCCGGATGCGTTCCTTGGGCTTGGCTCAGGCTTCCTTCGCTCGACCGTTGGAGTAGGGTGCTCAAAATTCGACCTGCCATTTTTTTTTTGAAATTGTGAGTTGATGGTCCCTGTGAACGGATGCATGAAACACGATCCACAATCATGACAGTCTTTGCCATATAACACACTATCAACACCAAGATCCCGAAAAAATCTCTCCCTTTCAGTTCCCTTACACTTCTTTACCTTCAACGTTCTTTCTCCAAATGTTCTCCTTCCAGTTACTCTCTGTCCTCGCTTCTGCTGCGCTGTTGGTCGCTGCAGCACCAGTAACCCCGAGTCCTAAATCACCAGCTCCCGGGCCTGGCGAATGCTGCGATACTTCCGCGGCTAAGATGGATCTCCCAACAAACCAGACAGTGCTGGTTTCGCCTACCACCGCTCCCCTCTTCGTCGCACTCGGTGTCGGCGTGCAAAACTACACCTGCACTGCGACGACCTCGAAATACACGTATGTACCTTGAGCTTCACGCCGGTCCAATCGCACCCTGACGAGTCATTTCAAGTTCTATTGGCGCCGTCGCGTCTTTGTTTGATATTTCTTGCCTTGACCAAACGCCCGCCTTCGCCACCATCCAGACCTCCGCATTCAGCAAATGGTCTGCCACCTCGTCCGGCGCCTCGGCCAACACCATAGGCAGCCTGGTCGGTGCCCCCAACCTGCTCGGGGTATGTTCACACTGCTCTATTTCTTCCCTCTTTTCTAACTTTCTATTCCAACTCCAGTATCATTACTTCGTTACCTCGCCGTCTGGCACCGGACTCTCGCCTAAATGGGACTTCACTTCCACTGGCAGGTTCGCCGGCAACTCGAGCGCGTTTGTAATCGGCGCGAAGACCGGAGACCTCGCCGCCCCCACCAATCCCGCGGTCAACGTCGATTGGCTTCAGCTGGCCAACGCCGAGGGATCTCTCGCCTCCGAAATCTTCCGCATCGATACCGTCAACGGCCAGCCCCCCACCTCCGTAAGCGCTCTTTCTCCTAATTCACCGCTTGAGTTGAAGTTCTAAATGATCTATAGTGCGTTGCGGGCTCGGCGGACATCAGCGTGAAGTATGCCGCTAAGTATTTCCTGTACTAAGTGTGCGCACAAGTCTCGGCCTTTTGATGAACGGCTTGCTGTTTGCCTTTTTTACACTAGTTCATTCTTGTGATGGCCGGAAATGGAGCTCGCGACTGGGTTTACTAGCTCTTCCATATTTTTATGCCGTAAATATTGAACAACATACGTTCCTTGACATCGATTTGGTAGATTTGTTAACAAAAGCGATCTTTAATTTTTCTTCCTTTGACACCATGAATGTACCACTGCAACTTGGGTGATTTCGTCCAAACCGCCTGGAATAACCTCGAAATGAAGGCGCATTCCATTTTTATTATCCAGATTCATTTTCATCCGCATCCGGGTATTTCACAACCTGCCTGGTAGCATTTCCACCGCCAACTGAAACTGATTACGTCATTCCAAGCTGGGTGGACACCAAGGCTGCAACCAAATCTGCACAAACTACCGCTCGCGTCCAAATTAGGGAATTTCTGGAATATCGAGTCTCATTCAACTCGTTGGCAGCTGTAACCAAAATTTTGGGCGATGGATTCCAAAATCCATCCCGAGGTGCTCCAAGCCCTCCCAAAAAATCCGACTTCCGGCCAATCCGAATTTGGTGGTTTTTGGTAAAAAATCACTGCGGGAAGGAAGAGATGATCAGCCATAATAATTTCATGATGCGGCTCAGAGGAGGTAAATAGCCAAGAGGCCGCATGACAATTTCCAGAGTAGTAGCATGTCGGTGTCGCGCAACATAGAGTCGGCCATCATGAGCAAGTCCAAACAGGGACTGGTGCTGTCTTGAGCGCAGGACGGACAGGAAACGGTCGCATGGACGTCAAGTCGGGTGTAATAGTCTAACCATTCGCCATTTGAGATTTTGGAACAATAAATATTACGAGCATTATGAGTTGACGTTTACTCAGCAAACCAATGAACTTTTTTTTGCGGGTAGACCACCAGTAAGGTGGTCTAATGAAATTCCCCGACGCCCTGTCAATCCTGGTTAAGATTTGCTATGGAGGAACCGAAATACACGTACAGGACCAAAGAAGCCTTGGTTTGGAAGGGGCAGTCGTGCGCATCCCCTCGCATCGCAACCCTCGAAAGGCCGTGTATTTCCGCTCCAGCTGAGTTGTACCCCAGGCCGTTCAATGGCGAAAAATATTACAATTCCGCAGATGGAGATGGCAGCGGAGAATGCAGCCGAGGTGACACTGAGTCGGATTGAGCGGAATTTCGGGCAAATTGTGACAACTCACTAGTTGTATTTTGTCCACCAGGCGACGTGGCGCCGTTTGATAAAGACATTGAAGAGGTAACCAATGGGGACAGCAGGCCAGATATTAGCCAGTGAGTATGGACCCCAGTTACATCCACCTTGAAAGGTTCGTTTTTGAGGGGAAATAATCACAGTTCAAATTGCGCACCCGACAGGAGGACAGGGACATGCAAATAATCCAGCATTTTGACTTTCTTCCGCAAGAAATAGATGGCTATAGGCAAAATTGAACCAATAAGGAAGCCCCAAAGAAGGCCGTTGTAGATTCCTCCGGGGCCACACATGCGCTTGGGACCTAGGGTACCCTAACAAGAGAATGAGTCTGATTGTGTCAATCAAGTGAAAGGGGGCGAAATACCCAGAAGACACTATAGTGTGGATAGTTAAGAGGATGTCCCGCAAATAGAAAGTTTATTCCACACACCTTGCGGTGAAGAACGTGGTCATATCGGGACAGGTAACATGGTTGACCCGATCCAGGGTGCAAACACCGGGAATCTTGGTCATCTCGAAATTGAGGATGGCCGTACAGACGAATGTTGAAAGAACAGTCGCGTAGATTTGTGCGGAAAACGTTAGCAGTGGAGGGATATGCATGTAGTGTGCAAGCTTGAGATCTGCTGCAAAGCTGATTGTTTGAGAAGTGGTCATGTAACCATACATCTGCTAAGCAGTTATTCATCATGGTTATCTGCAACTGTCTCTCAATGTCAACCTTGAAGTAGTTCATGGCGTTGGCATTTCCTGGGAACCAAAGCCCGCCGAAAAACTCTGTAAGGACGTCATCAGTTGTTCACCAATACTGAAAAAAAACCCCAACCTGCAAGCACATTGAGGGTAATCTCCACATTTGTGATTGACTGTGAAAAACCTCGTTCTAGAGTGAGATGACAAAGAATGTGTATCAGGACTCACCATTATGATTCCAACCGCTACCCAAAGCTTCGTTTAGAAGTGAGATCACAGGCGGATGTATATCGACGCACGGATTACAAAGACTACTGCGAGGAACACTGAAGCCAACGTGTAAGATCGCGGGAAAATAAATTCTTGTATATTCCTTACCTCCGGAGGAGACGACGAAAGGGGACGTGTTTGTCGGATACACACCAAGGCCCACGGCACCGATCACAATCGCAAATATCAAGACGCTAGAATGGGCCATAATCAAGAAAAGAGTTGAGAACGCCGAGAAGGGGGCTTGCATGAAGTATTGCCATTCGGGGACCTCTTTATACGACTCCATGAGACGAACATGGACGTCCTTGTGAAATTGAGACGCTTTCTCGCGACTGAAGATACTGCGGAATCCAAGCATAATCTCCCGGCGATTGTATAGGAATGTGTGGCTCAAGGTCGCCATGTACAACGCAACTGGTTTGAAAAACACGTCAGCAGCGATAAAGGGCGAGAAAATGATGGCTTGCAAAATACGCCGTATATGAGAGCATTGGATGCGGACAAGCTAGGAAAATGCCACGTTGAGAGATTGTAAGAGCACCGAATGGAGGAACTCACTATGCTGGCGAGTAAGCCTCGTACATAGTTTGGTTGAACAGTTTATCACTGCCCAGTGTGTTCGCAACAGAGTACAGGTTGCCTGTGTTATCGAACACAATCTGGATAGTTATGATTTAAGTACCGGGGATACTCGAGTATTAGAATGCCAATATTCGATACGCACATTAGAATTAATCGGCAGGTATCCCGTGTTCCAAGTATTGGTGTACCACAGTACAGCAATTATAGGGAAGGTCAACAGTGCCTGAAGATTTGAACCTTCATTGAACAAAGTTCATGTTAGATGTTGAACACCGAACGCACGCCTAAAAAAAACTGTACACAAGTACGAGTGAGGGCTTCAATATATTCAACGAATTGAGACCTACGTTGAAAGTTGTCTGACAAGGTTATCAGGAAAGGCCTCGAGATGAAAGAAATTTACTGGCGAAAAACGGCATAACGAGAGGGTTCACCGCGGTAGTGATCACGTTCCAATCGAATGTTGGCAACGGATTAAAACCAAGCCCAAAGCTGCCTGTGATTGCTGCCAGAGAGACATTTGTGGGGCTAATCCAGGTCATCCAGTTGAAGAGCGAGAGAGAATTACAAATGAAGCTGGAAGATTGCGTTAAAACATTCGTCATCATGATGCACAATGTAATATGCACTTGGGGAACCAGACATATATGAACATGGCACAAAAGGAGTACAGGAACCAACGCCGCTGTGCAGAAATTTTCCTTGTTAGAGCTCGAGCTCCAACACGGCGGCACTCACTCGCGACAACGTCCACCCATTGGCAATGGCCGCTTTTTCGGCATGGAATGCCCTCTGTGAAGCTTAAAGCCAATGTAGGAATATACGATGAGCGGCCTACATTTAGTGCGATCGTCTTTGGATAGAAGATGGATCAGTGGGCACTACAGAACAGGAAGCTCATTACTGCCAAATTTTGTGGCCTAAAATGAACCGCTAAATCAAGTTTAGCCCTAACTCTACACAAGAGAGACCTACCAAATCGCATGAGCGGGGTACACCAGAAATCGTCGGGTGAGGCCAGCCAAGCCGTATCCGATCAAGTTGGTCGAAAGCCCAACGAGGACTGCGTAAAACGTTTGATCAGCAGCTACGCTCTCAGAAGATGAAGGTAAGGAAAAACCGACGTTGATAACCAAACCTGGCGGGAAAGGCGGATCAACATTGCTCTCGTCTATTGTCAAAGAAATGTAAACCCAATCGCCCAGGTCTGGGAAAGTCATTGCACCAAACTAGAAACAAGAAGAGTGACTCACCTGGTTGAAGTACAGTGGGGAATACTGTACCAAGACAATCTGAAATGGCGTCGACATTCTTATATCCACGGGGCTACATACGAAGGAGAACGCACAGCGTCACTGCTCATATAATAAAGGGCGGCGAATCGAATTAAAAGAGGGTACACAGGAGACGCGGGCGGACGAACGTATACGGGGTGTTGAATCCTACGTTGGCCATGATCTGTATACATGGCTGAGTGGGTGCTCGTAGACGACCAAATGGCCCACCGTGATGAGTATATGCTCCTTTTGGTTGAAGGGTCCCCTACATTAGCGTCAGCATTATCCAACTGAACGAAGGTAAACCACGGACGGGTTGAGGGACCAGACATAACCAAAGGTGACAAACTCTATGTTCGGAAGAAGCTCCATCATTTTCAGGAGGGGTACAGCGACGATCTGTGCAACGTTGGATCCCACATTAATGGATGGGGAGCTGCGTTTAACGAGGCGTGAATGCAAATAAATAACTGAGGTAACAGGGTTCATACCGAATGCTAAAAAACTGGTTAAAGATGGCACTGAACATCATTCATGTTAATAAAACGCAGGTAAAGATTTCGATAACGCACCCGGCTACCACCAGGATGGTGCCGATGACCCAGGTGCGGAAGGTGCTGACTGGGACATGGGGGTCGTCATGATTATCGACCACCGCGCGAACTTCTGCGTATGGAGAATTTATCGCAATCATGGCCGCCTGGACCTTCAACTCTTCATACAGGTGTTGAAACTCTGCGGGCCGTTTTTTCAATTCGTGGTCAAACAGATAGCGGCTGGTCGCAAATGAATTAGTGGTAAATCGACAACGTGCCAATAACGAACTTAGCAGCCTCCACAATAGCACTAGGGAAGTTCTACAGGTGCTCTTAGATCAAGGCCGACGAGCGAAGGGCGTCATACTGGATCATCATCATGCTGCCGGACAAGTAAGCATGGTGTTCACTGTAACCCTAGGAGTGCATTACCTCGTCCACAATCCGATAGATGCCTGCCTCGACCTCGGCGGCACTCATTTTCCGAGCGTATTCCGAGGCCTCCAAGAGGTCCTTCGCGATCACCTGGGTATCGGTGGCGATCACATCCTTGGAAAAGGAAGAGAAATCAGAAAAATAGGGATATGAAGGAGAAACCCCACAATGTCGATCTGGGTGCATCCCTTTCCAATCACAGGTTGCGGCGACTGTGTCGTTTGAAAGAAGAAGGGACGGCGCATGTGAACGTACGGCACGGAAGAATATGAAACAAGGACTGGATGCTTGGCTATAAGGCAGGCCAATGATATAGTCAAATATAAAGGTCGCAAACGATAGCATTTAGTCTCCTGGCCGACGCTTGATCAATACCAAGCTCGCGCACCTCGCCCGATAAACCGAAAAAAGCTGCAAAGGTGGGTTATCGACCAAGTTATCGACTCAAATGAGCCGTTGGCTTCAAAAAAGTCAATTATTTCCTAGACTTATTGGGTGCTCAGCCACCAAACCGTAAAGGTTCTGCGATTTGCCTTGGACAGGGTCTTTCGAGGGGACCAGAGAAGGAATATGTAGACGGAAGCGTTCCTGAACGGTAAGAGTGTGGAGTTAGCATGAGACACGGAGACTGGCACAGGAGAGGGAGGTAGCACCTGATCTAGAACACCGGGGGCAACAAGGGCTCCTCGAGATACGACCTTGGGTTGCTGCCGCGCTACTAGTACTACTGGTAGCGCGGCAACCCAAGGGCCGCAGCGTGCCACCGCCGAAACGAGATAACGCAGGACGTTAGCGCTAGCGCGCTTGCCCTTTGCGCTCGGTCGCTGACGACGCTCTCACGATATTGACTCGGAGACTGCCTGCCGCTGTTTGCGATCGCGGCGACTTGGAGCGGTGAAACGCGAGCACTACTAGTAGTAAGGTTAATAAATTTGTAACGTCCTGCCATGGCAAATAGTAAACAGTCCGGGCTGATTGTCGAAAATGTCAAGTAAGTCCAGCGAAAGAACAACGCGGCACTGGGAGGGCTGAAGCAGCAAGCCAACAGCAAGCTGACCCGGACCGCCGCTTGCCGGCACCAATTCGCTGACTAAGGGCTTTCAAATTGGCCAACGGCATTTCGGCACACAAGTAATGTTCAACATCGAACCAGAAGATTTTGCAATGTCCTAAATCCTAACGCTCCGCATTGAATTGCCGCATATACTGATTGTTTCGGTATCGATCAAAAATTAGTAACCGCGCAGAAATCTACTCAGTGCGCAGCAATACTAGTTTCACGAGCTCGGGTTAAGCGCATTGCCCAAGTGGTGTCTCTGAAGTCGTCAATTACTTTAACTTGCGTTGATCAGATCTTCTATCAGGCGATCCGGCACAGCTCCGCCATCACCTCGGGCATCGACTTTTCTTCCGTTCGAGTGGTCCGTTTACCTCCCTCATATGCGGGCAGGTGATTTCGAGAATTGGATATAAGTGAGGAAATTTTCTATTCCTGAGATCGTCGTTGGAAAACATGGAACAAATTTTGGGTCCACTTCCCTCGCATCCAGGTTTTTACACGTGAGAAATGTTGGCTGGGCATTTCTCTGTTTCGGTTGGGCTCTCCTGATCGCCTTGATACCAACTAGCATTAGGATGTGCTCCATGGACGCATAATTGAGTACCACTAAATACTATTGTACCAAATGTTTCTTCAAAATCTGGGTCGGGGTTGAGAAATGTACAACTGTCATCCTTTGAAAATTTCCTCGCTACATACACCAAAATTCCCTCATAGGACTATGTCTATAATCAAGAAATGTACAGTCAACGTCCTCCCTGTTCCCTGTTAGGTTTTCGTGTATGTATAAATTACCACAGCGCTCAGTGAACACTCGTTGGAGGGGTCGCGGCATCGGGCCTGAAAAAATGTAAATGTGGATGCGGAAGACGTTTGAGGTTACTCACGCGGTGAACCGGTGCACTCACACACGTTCAAAAATCTTCAA
Source organism: Mycena galopus ATCC 62051 (assembly GCA_014925785.1). Taxonomy (NCBI): domain Eukaryota; kingdom Fungi; phylum Basidiomycota; class Agaricomycetes; order Agaricales; family Mycenaceae; genus Mycena; species Mycena galopus. The sequence goes on from WIQG01000175.1 coordinate 22,231, forward strand.
GATAGCAACTTCACGCTCCATGAGGAAGGCCGCATCAAATCCTTCGTCCCGCAATATTTGGACCTGAGCCAGCACCTCGGGCGATGGCGGTTCAACTTCAGTAGTGTAAGACCCACTATAGAAAATGCGGAGAGAAGATAGTCGACAAAGCCCCCTTGAATTGGGTTGGAAACGGGATCGTGCCATATTGAAGAACGGATGCCTAGGCGCGTCTTCGGAAAAATGATACCCAAATCCGATGAATATGAGGTTGGGGCAGCAGTCATCTGCGGTGCCGGATAGGTGCATCGGATTGAACAGGGGAGCCTGTCCGGACTCATCGATCGCACCGTCCAATATCAGATGCGTGAGGTTCGGGAGACCTAGCAGGATGGGCCGGAGGTGGACCCCAATTGAGGTCCGCCACATGATCAACGTGGTGAGTGAGGAAGCGGTTCGTTGGATGAACGGAAGCAGAAGGGGTATTTGTTCGATGTCGAGTTCCGCGCAAAGACCTGCAAGATTCGGTGCTACGAGGATCCGCAGATACTCAATATTTTCTACGCGGAGCTTGCGAAGGTGGGGAAGTAGGACCATGGGATTTGTGCGAGGGTCACAGTCAACGTCTTCGATGGATGGCCAAGTGCAACCAATCAAACATTCCACGAGGTTTGGGGAAGCTCTAAGTATTTCCAGGTGACCCTCCCGGTCGTGGGTCCCTCGATAATGGGTGATTTGGCTCCAAGGAAGGGCAAGAGATGGAGACTTTCGCCTGCGGAGGTCCGTCGAAATAACTTCACGTAAATTCGGTGCGAGTGAAAAGACGTCGGGGAATTCAACATAGGGTGCATCTGCCATAACCAATTTTTCCAATCCATCAAGGCGGCCGCCCAGAGGTTCCAACCAATAGAGATCCCGAGATTCATTCGGGGAATCAACCCAGAAGCATAGCGTACGCCAGCGACCGCAATGAGGGAAAATTAAATCCCACAAGTCAGGATCAACCTCGTCTTCGACACCCTCCCAACAAATATCCAAGGGCACATTGGCTGAGCGGATGAGCTGAGCCTCAATTGTGGAGAGTAGCTGGCTATTTTCGGGAGGGAAACAGGTGGAAATAGTGATGGAATTCCAGAGGGGGGAATGCGAGAGCGCGTAGTGTCTCCAACGTCGGCAAATATGGCCAAGATACCAAGGAGGCTCGGTTGTATCACTCTTTGGATCACAAAATTCCGCACTCGACTGGATCGTCAAGTCGAAAATGCTGCAAATCAATTCTGGGGGCACGCGGCGGATTGGGGATAGAATGGCGCGACGCTCTCGGGTGGATTCCGCGGCCTCGTCGCGCTTTCGAACCAATTCCGCAACGGCAGCCTGCAAAATATAGATCTGTGCATCTAAAGCCTCGACGCGGTCCTGACCATCGGAGACGATATCCCGAATGACTGGAATCTCAGACTCGAGAGGGGGGTTGTTACTTGTCAACAAGCGGGTAAAATCGAAACCAGGAGAACGGTTCTGAGTCGGCTTCGATGGGTCAAGGTGCTCCAAGAGCAAAGCCACTGCCGTCTCCGCTGCCACTGAGCCTCCGCATTTCAAGCAGAGTTCTGCCATATCGAATGCTGTGAACTGTGTGAGCGGGTTGAGGGGCAGGCGGCGAATCTTCTGACCTGACCTTTCGCTGGTGGGAAACGGAAAAAAAAAGACACTCCCGCTAATAGACTAATGCCGCGTGCTCCGTCGGACTTGCCGAATGCGGGAAATGGGGACTGAGGTATGATCAATGAGATCTACCACGGCACAACCACAAACTAACCAAGCGTATTCGCAAGAAAATAATACGAGCCGCAAACGAGCGCAAACTGACCAGCCTGAAACTGGCACAGAACATTCACAGGACCAGAATCCGGAAATCGAGAAAACTTGGGTAACAGAGAACCAAGAAATTTGGAAGAGACACAAGCGACCGAGAGTAGTCAAGTCAGGCAAATTCACCCGCTCGAATCTGACCATGGGCTCTCTGAATATTGCCGGACGTGAGGCAAACCTCTCAATGCATAATAAATACCACAAGTTCAAATTTTTGAAACAAACAATTGATGTAAACAACCTGGGAGTTCTGGGAATGCAGGAGACTCACTTTGAGAATGAATCGGCAACTCAATTCAATAATGTGTACAGCCGCTGGCTCAAGTTATATCACTCGGCAGATCCTAATAAACCGTCATCAACAGCAGGTGTGGCATTTGTACTCAATAAAAAACTTGTTGACACAAACAATGTTCGGGAATATGAACTTATCCCAGGTCGTGCTCTCATGATTGCTATTCCATGGCACCATGGTGAATCATTGAATATTCTCAACATATATGCATACAATAAAGCGGAGGAAAGAGACAAAATGTGGAAAGATCTCCGGAAGATGTGGGCAGATGACCCCAAACTCCCTTTCCCAAATATTGCATTAGGTGATTGGAATTTTGTAGAGGACCCACGAGACAGAAATTCCGCCACAACTGAAACAACCCCGGAGAGTTTTAAAATACTCAAGCACCTCTGGAGAGTACAAGACGGGTGGCGAACAACATTCCCAGATACACGAGACTATACATGCTGCCAAATCCGAGTTGATAAAGACACAAAAGAAACACACATCTCATATTCGCGTTTAGATCGATTTTATGTTTTCAACGGAGAGCTTGATCGATACAGAGGCTGGGATATTAAGCACTGTGCAGTAAAAAGCGACCACAGGCTAGTCCTGACTCAAATAACATGCAGACCAGACCAAAAACCTGGCCAAGAACGATGGAGTCTCCCTCATTACCTCTTGAAGTCACGAACATTTATGAAGAAGGTCCAAACGTTAGCCGCACAACTTCTCAGTGATTTAGAATCCCTAGATCTCTCAGAGCGGGATGAAAACAACAATATACAGACACTCTGGGCGAAATTTAAATTGGATGTAGTCGAGTGGGGAAAGCATTGCTCACGATATATTACTGACGATGTGACTCGTCAAATACGTACTTGGAAAGCCCAATTGACTCTCCTCCTACATGACAATGAAATTCCAGAGGAGGATCGTGCCCTAGTGGCATGTATGCTTGAAAAGAAGATTTCCGACTGCTTGAGGGAGGAATCAGACAAAAAGGCTGCCCTTGCAGAGGCAAGATATGATATTGAAGGAGAAACACTTCGGACAAAATCTTGGACAAAATCCGCCAAAGGTTATCAAGTCAAGGAGACTATTCACGAGTTCAAAGTCGAGGAGCACTCGTCTGTACTCCCATGCTACGAATCACAACCAAAGAGGATGGCAGAAATGGCGAGGAATTACCACAACTCAGTGCAACATAAGGATCTCCCAGATGAGTATGGCAGAATGATGGCTACTGAGATGACACTGGAACATTGCAATGTTCGCTTGTCCAAGAGTGAATTTGAGAAGATAGATAAAGACATTAGAATTGATGATGTCGGTGAGGCTCTCAAACTGTCGAACAATGGCAAAGCACCTGGTCTCGATGGAATACCTTATGAGTTTTATAAAATCCTTGACATCTCATTTGAACAAGCCAAAAAATCTAATCAGCATCTATTTGATGTGCTGAGCTTCTTGACCAGGCTATACACAGACATTGAAGACCATGGAATAACTAACAAGACAAATTTCAATATGGGATGGCTCTGCCCCGTATTCAAGAAAGGTGATAAGTCGCACATCAGCAATTACAGGCCAATCAAGCTTCTGAACTGCGATTACAAGCTGATGACTAAAATGTACTCCCTGCGATTGATGAATGTTGCCCCTTCTCTCGTACACCCAGACCAAGCAGGGTTCATGAAAGGCCGAAAAATTGAGGACCAAGTCAAGCTCGCGAAATTCCTTCTCAACTATGGAGAGGCAGCTGAAGAAAATGGAATAATTGTTGCTCTAGACCAAGAGAAGGCTTATGATCGTATTAATCACTCCTACCTATTCAGAGTTCTTGATCATATGGGCTTTCCTCCGAAATTCCGCAAAACAATTGAAGCCTTCTATATTAATGCCGAGACAACTGTCATGATAAATGGTGAGATGAGTAAACCATTCACAGTGACTCGAGGAGTCCGACAAGGGGATCCTCTTTCGTGCCTCCTTTTCAATCTCGCAATCGAACCTCTTGCTTGCATGATACGCAATTCACCTCTGAAAGGTGTGAAAATTCCAGGAAAAGACGAAAATCTAGTTATATCTTTATTCGCTGATGACACAACTATCTTTCTGTCCTGCAAGGACTCCATTGAATGCCTTTGGGAAATCTTGAACTTATGGTGTGCCGCGTCAACGGCAAAGTTCAATGAACACAAAACAGTCTTGCTACCTTTTGGTACGGCAATTTATCGAGATAAACTACTCCAAGAGAGGCGCATGAACAATGTCACACCTACTATTACCATCCCCCTGAATCTAGAGATCATCCCTGATGGCCAAACATGCAGAATACTCGGGGCATGGATTGGCAACATGGTATCATATACCACACCCTGGCCTGCAGTTCTCGAAAAAATCAATAGTGATCTGGAAAGATGGAACATGACAAAGCCCTCACTGGAAGGAAAGCGACATATTATCAACATGACAATAGGTGGGCGAACTCAATATTTGACCAGAGTACAAGGTATGCCAGAGAATGTAGAAAATGATCTCGTTGAACTGCAACACAGATTTCTCTGGGATGGCAAAAAGGCAAAGGTTTCGCATGAAACAATGATTCTGGATACCAGTGAGGGCGGAAAACAAATTTTAGATATCTCGCTCAGAAATGATGCCATTGATTTGTGGAATCTCCAGTCCTATCTAACTGAGGGCAATAGCCGCCCTTTATGGTGTTCTTTTGTTGACTTCATCTTGTCAAATTTCCTTGAGAAAAGTTACCTGAATATACGGCCTGGACAAATCTTGAATGCCTTCCTGCAGGACATTCATATCCCAATCTCATCAAGAACTCCACTCCCATACGATATTAAGCGAATGATTCTCGCAGCACGGAAATATCACTTGCGCTTCACAGCTCTGTCATTTGCGACGGATATTAAGCTGAAAATCCCTATCTGGAAACATCCTGGGATGAACAAGGAACTCTATAAGAAAGCCTGTCGACGAGATTCAGCTACATGTCTCAGACTGAACCATAATGTGCGAGATGTGCAAGATGCCTTGATTATTGCAAATCGAAGAACAGTGGTTGTCAATAAACCTCATCAAGTTAACCCATCTGGTATTGGACGTAAAAATTGCGGATGCCCGTCATGCCACCAAGACAGATCACAACGAGGATGTACAAATCCAGGAGAATGTGTTGAGAGTGCGAAAATGCTGATAAATTGTATCTTTCCGAGATGGAATCCCACAATGGCAAATTTAGACTTACACAATGAACTCGCGTTGACGCCTGCAGAGTGCGAAGGAAATGAGATGAGTCCAGACACTGATAGAATCTTTGTATTTGATCCCAACATAATGCTGTCGGATTTGAATGATGGATTTCGGATTTTTGCACCCGAGGAACCACTGAATGAAGTTCGGGTGAGAAGAATGAAATTACCTTGCCCTGAACCACCACTGTTAACAGTTTTCATACATGTACTTGTTCTTCGTGCAACAGAGTTTGACCCAGTAATCAAGGTCTTCCTCAAATCAATCACAGATACTACTGAACATACAGATGCACTCTCGATTACCTTTGATATACCTGATATCCCAAAGAATTCTTCGTCTGCATTGCTGGCCGGATTGATGTTTATCTTGGACAACATAGATAGAAATGTTCCACTGCTCATTTGCACATCATCTGACTTTTTGACCAGTGTCCTAGTAAAAGAGAGGAGAAAATATGAATATAACATACTGGATGCTAAATTCAGATTGATCACTGCTGTAATTGCGAAATTAAAGGAACGAGTGGCGCGTGTTGAATTCAAGAGGGTGACATTGAACCAAGCCAAGTCACTGATAGAGGAACCACTTCAAACCGTGGAAATTGATACCGAGATTGACTGTATGTTTGAGCTTCCAGGAATTCCTTTGATGCATGGATCCCAAAGACTGTTCACAAAGATTATACGAAAGGGTCAACCGAAACCTATGCGCAGATCCACCTTTGTGAACCTCGACCGAATACAATGCTGTGGAAGAAGTCTCTGATTACACGCCTGCTGATGAAACAATTTGGAAGTCAATTCGGTCAAGTACTTTACAACGCCTGACACGAGAATTTTACTGGAAATGTATTCATAATACCTTCAGAGTCGGTGACTTTTGGCTCCACATTGAGGCTTTGTCCATTCGCACAGAATGTCAGACTTGTCGGGTCCCCGACACTCTTGAGCACATTGCACTGGAATGCAACCACCCTGGTCAAAGACTAGTGTGGAACTTGACACAACAACTTTGGTTGAAAAAATATCACCAATGGCCCATACTCAACTGGGGCCTAGTATTGGGATGTAACCTCCTCGTGTTCCGTTCTGACAAAGGGGTTATTATCCCTGAAAAAGGAAGATTGTTTGCTATCCTTATCTCAATGGCATGGCACCTGATTTGGCATCTTCGGAATGAAAGAGTCATCGAAAACCCAGATAGAGTCCACAGTGAACAGGAAATACATAATCGTTGGCTGAAAGGAGTGAATTCAATCCTTACACGCGACCGGCTGCTCACAGACAAGAATAAATTTGGGTTGCTTGCATTTAACAAACAACTGGTTTTAAATACATGGAGTGGCATTTTAGCAGACGAAAATTCTTTGCCAGATGACTGGGTACATGAGGGGGTTTTAGTGGGTATGCGACCTATGACAGACAAACAAGGAATAGGATGATTTTTTCGGGTCGGAGCCCCACACTGGTTTGATATTGTGCGTAACAGCATTTCCTCCTTGAGCAAACTTCCCTGGCAAAACCTGGCTCACAACCAGCTGAATTAGCGGACAACCTTGGAATGCTTCTGCAGACTGAGAATTGTTATACCAAACGCTCCAAAAAAAAAAAAAAAAAGAGATCTACCACGGCGGGCCATAAGACAAGTGCTTCCAAACGGGCTTTCTACCACCAAGCCCTTCCAACTAAGTACATTGAAATTACATTGCAAGATGTAAGGTAGGTATCAGATCGTTTTTTTTCAAACAGTTTTCGGTCAAATATGTCTCCCAAAAACTGAAGCGGAGAAAAAGGATTCGTGAATAGAGAAAATCAAGAGCAAGGGTCATGTAGATGCACCGCAAGGGCCTGGGGATGTATGCAGCCCTTGAAGAAAAAGACGACTGGCCCGAACGGTAAAAATCCTCAACTCCCGTGCACATCTCATCGACCATGATCATCGGATTGCGGTCATTGAGTGTAAGCAAGCTCCGGGCGCCCTGCAGCGCGCGCGCACGCGAGCTCCAAACTCAAAGCGTCGTCGAGGGAGCCGCATTACGTGCAAATCACTGGCAGAACGTCGTTTCCCACTCATGAAGCGGCCCGATAGCAAGTCCCAGGCGGGTTGATAGTATCAGAGCTCTGTCTTGATTCCACCCGATCCTTCCGTGGCGAGCGCTCTGCAGTCTGGTTTGCGACGGAGCTTGTTCCACATGAATGTATGGATGTAGATCTGGGGGGAACCGGGACGATGAGCACGACCCACAGCCCGGTGTGCTTCGTCGAATCATTCCTGTATCGACGTATCTCTTCCGCACTGTCTTCTTTGCGAAGAACTTGAGCGGGACCGTAGCGCTTTATGGAATCATTCCCACATCAGCGCATCTTCACGGTCTACCTGCTCATCACCCCCAATAAATTGTGGGCAACACGTCGGTTCCCACTCATCGAGGGGCAGTAAACCTCGGGGGATCTGAGCTCCATAGTAACTCCTCCCGGTATCCTCTGTGGTGAGTGTCGTCTCCTGCGCAAGGAGCCCGCCGCGACCCATCTCCTCCGTCACACCCAATAGATCCAGGACGTTCCCAGCCATCGAGGGCGGTATAGCAAGCCCAGGCCGCGCGACTTGATATCTCTCGAGCTCCATCGTGATTCCCAAACCGACGAGTCCGTACGAGTATAGTCTCCTGGGTATAGGGCCTCGGATTTCCTCCCTCACCACGCCCTCCTCCGCTCATCAGTGGACGACTCGGAGCTGTAGCGCTCCGCAGCCCCCATCGCCCGCCGTTCCTCGGCGGCAACGTACAATCGCGCTGCCATGAGAAGGTACGGCAACCAGCCCTCGTCTCTAGAGAATGGGTAAATCCGGTACGGACGATCCGAGAGCTGGAGGAGCAGGCAGCGTGGACGCTCGATAGTCCACGCGCTGGAACTTTTTAGGGCTTGAGTGGGTGATAGCAGAAATTCGGCACGCGCAATCCGAGCAGCACGGCGACAGCGCCGAGGTGAAAGCGGCGTGAGTGCAGGTGTAGTCCATGTACGGCTACGGCGGAATGGATGAGAGTCCACCGACTCGACGTGGGAGGCAGGCACGCTCGATTCAAAGGCTGAAGCACGACGTGAAGCTCGAGGAAGAGGCGCGGGGTGCGGTGTCAACCCATGCGCAGGTGTGTGGCTGCACTCGGCCGGCGCTCGAATCGTCCTCTTTACGGCTTGTCGCGACAAAGCAGAAAATCCGGTACGCAATCCGAAGCCGGAGTAACACAGCAGGCAGCTGCAACGCCGATATCGAGACGGTGGGATGTGAGCGGTGGTGTGGATGCTAGATGCGCGCTCGACGAGAGCCAAAGTACCCGCGTACGAAAAAGCCTGATGCGCGCCCTCAAGACCGAAGCGACACGGTACACGGTAACGGCAGGTACGAGTGCGCTGCACGACGGGTCGACGCTGTGGTCCGTGGACCAGTGGGAGATATTGAGGAAGAAATCTATCTCGTGTACCTAGCCCGCGCGGTCCCGAGTCGACGTCCCACGCGTCTCGGCGGAGCGATAAATAAAGAGAGCCTCAGCCTCAGCGGAGGGATCGAATCACCCTAATCGACTATATACCCAGCAGTGGGATATCGCTAGGAGGGCGAGATGGATAGGCGACGGCTTTCTCGTGCTCGCCGTGATATGCACCATTTCCAAGGAACGGAGCAGTATAAAATTGTTGAGCGGAAGGGAGCGGTGACAATAAGTCACGATGTAACGGTTTGTCCCCCGGTCCGTTCCGCTCCATTGTTACTCAGGTCTTTTTCAACCAGACTCCAGGCCATAAATACTGCTGCGGCGCAGCAAGCGGCTCCTCTAACCAACTTACCCAACTGCTCGAATTCAACAATGCCCAGAGGTATATGGCGGTCAATCTGCACTTTTATTAACAGGGGTAAAAACTCACTGTTTTCACAATATAATTGCGAGTTTGAGCAAATAGTTTACCAGTTTTGAGAAAATATAAAAACTTTCTGCTGGAGATGAAAGAAATTTGAGTTGAAACATAGTGAGAAAAAAGAAAGTGTCAGAAGGAAAACTTAGGTTCACGAGTTCACAAAGTTTTTATGGAGGACATGAAAAGTTAGAAACTTTGATTCATGAATTGTAAAACTTTTGTTGAACAAAACTGCAGGACAAACTTCTGTTGAACAAAGAGAGAAACTTTTTGTCTGCTTTTGTCGCTAGGGTTAGCACGGCCACCTGTCAGAGATCGACGCGGCGAACATAATGATCTTCAAACTTTCTTCTCCCGAATTCGGAACAGTTATTTTTCACCACCACCACACTCGCTCTCTCCAAACTCTCTGGATTCACCACACGCACTGTCCTTCAACCTATCTCTCATTTTACCTCGTTTCACCATCAAACCTGCTTTTTTGTTTATAGCAGTGGAACCGAACAATGGATGTTCAGTATTGTTCAGGCGACACCAATGGCACCCAATGCCGTTGTCGTCGTTTCATTCCCAAGGCCAGCGCAGAGGCCTCCTGCACTTGCGAGCACCCGGAGGGTTACCACCCGGAAATACCCCACCGGTTTGAACCCCCAGCGACAGCTGCCTCCGTCGTTGCTTCATACCAGGACCCTAACCGTTTGCTATCAAATAATAACAATTCGGCATCTTCCTCGAGACCAGCTCTATTAGTATCTTCCACGCCCACGACAGCGTCTCGATCGAATGCCATGGCTTCTTCATCGAAGTTTCCCACATCGAAAATCACGCCGAAGGTCATGTCAAAAGCTGAGGCAAACGCAGTCGCCGAAATCCACTCAGGACTGAAGCGCAAGCGAATTACTGACCCCAAGGAGGAGGTCAAGGAGGCCAAGCCTAAGGTACTGATTTACTTGAATTTCACACGCAGCCCACTTCGACGGTCACAGAGAAAACGGTCGACGGAGGAACTAATTATCATGGGTGAAATCATTATCATGGTATCTGAATCTGTGAGTCGATAACTAGCCGGTCTTCAGAATTCACACTTACCATCCCATCTAGACCGACGACAACCGAGTGATCTTCACAACTCCGCGGGCACCAGATATTGCTTTATTCGAAGCGCGCCAGCTGGCCGTCAACGGTATTCGTGCCGAACTTTCATTTAACCCAAACTGGGACGTTCACGCAATGGACAACTGGCTTCGCAATAAATTTGTACAGTATTTCCAATACATGGACCGGTATCATCCCATCGATCCTACAATTACTCCACCTCAGTTCCAATGGAACCTCTTAATTCGCCACAACGCCACCCTCACTGTCTCACCGCATGTGAACCCAGACGGCAAGGAAATGAGCAGGTATATGTCCGGGAGGCCACAGGATCGGAAAATCTTTCTAGGCATGTCGTACACCACCCTTTCCTCGGGACTGCTAACAGACAAATCTGCAGCATCGCCGCATGTAATACCAGCCACAGTCTGGGACCACTCGTCAGGACAATGGCAAATGGATGCGGAGGAAGAAGAATCCGATGTCTATACTATTGGACAGGAGTCCGACAATGACGAATCCTGGGAAAATTCTAGCAGTGGAGATAACGACGGTATGCAAAGCAAGCATCTGATTTGGCATCTGCTCATACTTTCATAGTCTTGCCCTCGATTAAAGCTCTCGGAAAGCGCAAGGCTAAATCCCGTCAGTGACTCGGAGTTTATTTGTTCATAATATCCCACTTATCATCGCTCTCTAGCCTCTCCTGCTCCCAGCATTGTGTCCATTCTAGACGATGATGACGACTTCCCCATGGCAGTAGACCCCACTCCCCCGACACCCGCTATCGCAGTGGCACTTTCGGTCCCCTCGCCACATCCAAACCTCAGTGCTACCGCTGTCGCTGCAGTCTCTGGAAGGCCCACACGCACTGTTACGGGATACCGCTCTTCGTACCCCATTTACCTCACCAAGCACTTCATGGCTTGGCGCCCCTCGGATTTGGAGGCTGACCCCCATTTGTGGACAAGGCCTTTCAACGAAGGTGCTTAATTTTCGTCACCATTGCATTGCATCCATCGTATACCCTCCTCGTCTCCTCGCATCCTTCGTATAGCCTTCTCGTCTCCTCGCATCCTTCGTATACCCTCCTCGTCTCCTCGCATCCTTCGTATAGCCTTCTCGTCTCCTCGCATCCTTCGTATAGCCTCCTCGTCTCCTCGCATCCCTCGTATACCCTCCTCGTCTCCTCGCATCCCTCGTATCTCAGGCCATCTTGTAGCATCGACTTGATGCACAGTTGCTAATAGCCTTCAAGAATATTACATATAGTACTAGATACCCTTAACTCTCACTACACTACTTACTTTCTTAATCCAACTAATTTTTTTCGTGCACATAAACCAGTCAGAGATGAAGATTCAGTTGATGCTTCTGGGTATTCAAAACATATTTCCTCTACATTATACCGCGGCATTGATGCAGTTCCTTGAGGAGGTTGGAGAGAATGTAGTTGTTCTTGTTCTGTGCTTGGAGCATTCTTGGAGCTCGGTGTACCCGCATCGTCCGCCTCCTCCGCTTGAAGATCTGCTCATAGAATATGGTCCTTGGTCCCCGTTGTAAGTGAGATCCTGAGATCCACGCCGGTCATGAAACCATGGGAGAAAGGTAAATACTTGTGGAATCGGACCCTAACGCTCTGTCAGGATTATTAGGGTAAGAGGGAAAACAATACGCACGTAATTCAAGAACTTGGCACGGGTGCGCCGTTCAATGTCGCGAGTGTTAAAGTCACTCCACAGGAGCAGAATGTCAATCCAGAAAATTGTTGCCGGTTCAAGTCTCATCCAGGATGTCCTTGAATTGTGCAAAATAATTAGGAAGAGAATTCAATACACACAGTAAGAGAACCAACAGTAGGGGATTCAGCAGTAAAAGTGTTTAGGCATGCAGGCCGTCTGTTATTCGGAGCGCATTAGCAAAGAAATACGCAAAATATAAGTGCACTTACCGGTGTGGATCACGGTATCTTGCGCGACGATACAGAATTCAGCGGGATCGGTTTCAATGACCTTGAACTCGACTGTCCACATGCCTCCGTGGACGAGGAATGTGTTGCCCTTGCGAACGGGTCGGTATGCTATGGATAGCAGTAAGCAAAAGCTCCCAACGAGTCAGTACGAATAGATACCTTCGACGAAATATGGCTTGAGGTAAACATCGAAAATGTTGCCACTACGAGTTTCAAAGCGGCTGCACTAGAGCGGGTTTTAGCGCGACGAAACAAATTCAGAATGGGGACCCACAAATTAGGATGATCTGGTTCGTTACTGTTAGTACACAGTGGTGTTGGAGCTCTATCTCGACCTCGTTCCATCTCCTGGCGGATGGCGTCTCGGCGGGCAGGTCCATCAGGGGAAGAACGGCCAGAGCGAATTTCGAGACGTTCCATGGAGTCGCGAAGTTTGTCCGCAGCGTTTCCAGAGGAGCTTTGGTGCGACGACGAGGAAGACGAAAGCGACCTATTCCTGACGTTATCCTGCACCGGTGGAAATGGTGATGATGGTTTGGTTTCATTTCGCGGGCCAACGTCTGTTGTGAGTGGCGGGGTCGCGTCTCCATTAGACCAGCGTGGAATTTCAGCATCTGACGCCCATTCGAGTTCGTCACTGTCGTCGCCGTTGTTGACAAGCTCGTCCCATGCTGCGCCTACGTCCTCCCAGTTCCTGTCTTCGCCCTGTGCAAGCGGATGTTCTTTCTTGACAAGACCAGCTTCGATTGGAGGAGCGGGATCAGTCCACAGCGACGTCCAGGCAATGGATGCGAAAAATGGATGTGCTCTCAAGGCACCCGGATCGTTTGGGCTTCCTCGAGGACCTGCACCCAAACGCTGCAGGGGTCGTGGACCTGGAAGATGGGACGTCGGTGCTGGCGGAAACTTCATTCAACTTGTACTGACCAGCAATTTCCCCACCAAGTCTCTGGCATCTTCATCGAAACCATTCGGAACTTCGTACTCTACTCTCTTGACCTTCTGCCATGTGAGGTAGTCTGAAAGGCCATTGAAAGCAAAACGCCCTGCGATCATTTGGTATATGACACAACCAAAGGCCCAATAATCAGAGGTACACTAGAAGTTAGCCACGGGAGTTTCGAAGGGATTGGCGCCGACCTTTTGGTTGTTTCCTTGAGCTCCAACAACTCTGGAGCCTGATACTGTGCAGTACCGATGAACGTCATCGCGCGTTGCTCTGTCTGAGATGAATGTATGGTCCAGTGACTAGCAGCCGTCCTCACCGCCGTTCTCCAAGACCTTTCCGGTTCCAAAATCCGTAGGGCTGCCACCCGTGCCCGTGACGGCAACGGCCGTGGAATCGACGGGTGTTCCACGGTACGGGCCGTGGCTTTTACGGCCGTTGAGGTAGCTGGAAAAAGTTGGACGGGACGGGACGGTAAACGGCATGGCCGTTACGGCCGTCACGGGTCCATAGGCTAGTTTACAGTTTCAAAACGGCATTCTCGAGTATCCCTCCGCATGAATCAGTAGTATGGAAGGTTCAGTTAACCCTTTGACGCTGGTAAAGGTCAATTCAAAGCCGTAGCAGATGTCCAGACACTCACCGAGGTATATATTCGCTTCCTCGCATGAACTACTCGCAACTCTGATAATATAGAAAGTTGGAACTTCGTCTTTTGAGACCATAAAATGGACGGGATGTGGAAACCGCGAGGAAATGAATAAATCAACCGAGTTGAACTCGGCTATCAGGGTCGGCAATTTCCGGCAGCTGCGGCCAAGCTTACCTACATTGAGCACAGGTTGAACGAAAAATTATAAAAGGGAAGGTAACAATGTTTATTAGCAGTGGGAAAAAGGGTGGGAACATACCATGGGTTGCAAATCGTCTTTCAGAGGGGATTAAAAAAGCACCCGTATTACGGCCGTGGCGGCCGTGTTTGTACGGGCCATCGGGGTTGAAACCCGTGCCGTACCCGTGCCGTCGATGAGCCACAAAAATGGCTGACGGGACGGGCACGGGAGCCGTGCCACGGGTGCCGTGTAACCGTGGCCACGGCCACGGGCGGCAGCCCTAAAAATCCGTGATCTTTATCCGAAAAGCGTCATCTAAAAGCAAGTTCTCAGGTTTCAGGTCACTGTCCGTACAGTGGGCATTCAATAGAATCAAGTTATAATAATGAATTCCTACCGATGGATAACATCTTTAGAATGCATGTATTCCAAGGCATTCGCAATTTGTGCAGCATAATACTGCGCACATCTTGTGGACAGAGATCCCAGCCGAGAGACTAAAGACTGTATTTCTCCGTTTATCGCGAGATCGATGACGAAATCTAGAAGAGAATTGGTGTTGGGGCAAGGGACGATTGAGCAGAACATACAAAGAGTATGATCGTCCTGGAACGCGTGATACAGCGAGACGATACCGGGATGCCCATGCAGTCGTATAAGAGCCTTGCGCTCAGCAGCAGCAGTTTCAACTTTTCGCGCGCGAATCAAATGCTCTTTCGCTATGATCTTAACAGCATACTGCTTTCCGTCGGTGCGGGAGGTCGCGAGTTTCACCTTGAGGTGATACGTCAATACAGAGCCATTGTGGATACAGACAAGCAATGCATTCACAGTGGAGTATGAGCCTTCGCCAAGGGTCCTCCCAAATTGGAAGTCGTGAAGCGAGGGTTTGGCGGCGGGTCTCGAGACTGGTTTGGCTGCTGGTTTGCCCTTTGGCACGGACGGAGACGGGGGTGACTCGTCGTATCCTAGCTCGCGGGATAGATAAGAGGGAGGAGGCCTCGATGCGCTGCGGGTGGTGGGGGATTGCGGGCTGCGAGAGCGCGGAGCAGAGAAGGTGCGTGTTGGACGAGGTCGGGGAGGGGCTAGTTCCTGTTCCGAGTCCGTGCTGGTGCTAATTGCGTGGTTTAAAAGTTTATTGATGCGATGCAGGGAGGTGGTACAGATATGAAAGCAAGATAGACGGTAGATGATGGGATGAATAAGATGGACTAATAATTCACGACGAGCGCAACGGCAACGATTTTGGAGAGCAGGTTTTTCGACAGGGAAAGGTGTAAAGCGAGGAGAATGCAGGATTGGGGATGGGGGGAATTGGGACATTGAAGCAGGATCGAGAGCAAGAAAGCGAGTAGCGGGTTCTATATGTGCAAAGCGAAAAAATAGCGAGAAGAACGAGACGATACGGTGATGAGAGTCGTTAGGTCGTGATAAGTTATGCGTGAACGCCCCACGTCGTCCGTGGAGGGCTTTGTTCAATGGGAGATTCGGGAGGTGGTTGCCACTTGCCGCCGACACGCCGTGTCGACGAATGAGCTGCGCCAGAGGGGGGCACATACGCCGGTTTGGTGGGGGTTGTTTCTGGGGAGCGCTGTGCTACAGCAGGTGCAGGGGACACTTCCGCAGGATTCGCATCAAAGTTGAGGAAATCGTCGGCATTATAACTCGCGCCGAAGTCACCAGTACGCCAATGAAGACCCGTCCGTGAAGGGGAAAAGCGTGGTCATATCGCTGGGGAAATCGGTGGACCCTCCTATGCCCGTTGTGTACGGCTGGGCGTAGTACGGGAAGTCGGACATGTTGGAGATAGGGTCCTCGAAACCGGGGAAGTTCATGTGTCCTAATGAGACCTCCAACTGGCCCGTAGGATGGTCCAAGAGACTTTGTGGGTCGAAATTAGAGAGCTCAAATATGGAGGGATCCCCGGTGGCAGAAAGGATGGCCTGGATGTCATTAAAGTCTGAAGAATCGTGTCCCCATGACTGCAGCTGCGGGTTAGGCAACTCAAAGGACACGAACTCCTGCGAAACCAAAAAAGAGCGTACCTGTTGGTGCGATGTCCCTTGGCCGCCGAAACTACCGGACCAATTGCCATCCAAAATTCAGATTCGGACAACTGCACGCGTATTAGTTATTCGAGTTCAAGCCATTTGGAAGAACAAGAAAAGGGAGAGCAAGCACGCGTACTTACTTTGGGCACATTCTCCCGATGCGCTTTTGCAATGACCGGGTACTCGCCGAAGATACCGTGGATCATCTTGGGGGTCACGATGTATTTTGTGTCGCCGTCTCCATCAGCAAAAGCAGGGTCCATTTGTAGCGAAGGTCCCACATTACGTATTGATCTGTAGTGTTCTGTAGCGGTACGTAGTTACCGTAACTACTTACCACTACAGAACACTACAGATCAATACGTAATGTGGGACCTTCGCTACAAATGGACCCTGCTTTTGCTGATGTCGGACCGCGGGTCGAACATCTGGTCTGGTTTGCCTTTGGCTTGGTTCTCCGAGGCGGCGAGCGAGAGGAGGTGCTGCGTGCGTTCGTGGGTTTTAGTACGATGATAATAATCAGAATATCACGAAATAAAGTGCGTACTTCTCGGCCCTCTCAAAACTCCGCTTCGGTGAGCTGCCCGGTTGTAGCGACAAGTTCGTGATGCAAAGTGCCGAGCTCGGGGTCGCTCAGGATTGTCTTGCGCAGCCGTACGTCCGTGGCGGGGTCGTTCCGGGGATGATAGTGACGTTCCGCTGCTCATTTGAGGACACGGACACAGCGTGTGAGCCTAGAGGTGTCTGCGAAAGGAGTGGTGGCCTCTGCAGTGGCGCGGCAATGACAGGGGTTGCGACCGGCGGCGGGGTGGGCAGGGCAACGGGCGCGTGCGCGGCGGCGATGGTTGTGGCGCAGTTGCGAGTCATGATTACGGTCAGCTCTGCCTTGAATTTTTCGTGTTCATCGGTCGCTTTGGGGGACGTACAAGCGAAGCCAATCGAGGAGGTAGTGCATCTGGAAAAGAAGGAAGGGTAAGTTCCAAGTGCAGCAGTATGGAGGACGACTTTGCTTACAGTTATCTACATGAAATGATATCAGTTAAAAGCTTCGCAAGGTCGGTCGGAATGAATACATACCACCCAATATTTTGAGTATCCTCAAGATCTTGCAGAGCTCCGTTGACATCTATGATCAGTCAGTGAGAAGAAATAATCGAGTTCAATACACAAGATGACTTACCTCGCTGGCAGGAATCCACACACAATAAAGCTTGCCGGTCATGTAGGTCCCACAGGCGGGTGTCGGTGGAAGACGTGCGCTGCGGGGGTGCGGCACGGAGCTAGAGGTCGTAGTTGTAAAAGATCCCCGCATGAATGACGCTTCGCCAAACTTGTTCGACAAAAGGCGCGTGTGGCCCCAGCGGCAGTCACTGCAGTCACCTTCCCAGGCCGAAAATAAGAATACCGGGAGGGGGCTCGATACCAATGGATTTGCAGACAGTGACATGGCAGAGCCAAGCCAGCGCACAGGGCGAGTGGGTCGCGGGTGTGGGGGTTTGTATGCAGTGGACGCCGACGCTGCACAGAGGCGTTGAGAGGGCAACAAGGTGGTGTAACGATGCCCTAGTCAACAATTGAGGGCCCGGCATAGGTACGGGTGCCGCTGTGTGCAGGCGCAAGGCGGGGGTGAGTTGTGGATGTCCGTTCGTGAACGTGGCGCCAGGCACTACTGTAGCGGCGGATGGGAACAGGTCGCAGACCCAGTCAAGTCGAGTGGCAGCTGTGCATGGCACCACGTATATCACCGGCGCTGGGAACGAGGGAGCTTGAAATGCAGGCCTTCGGGTCTCGCCGCAAAGTGCAGCTGCTCCTCCTGCCATCTACATTGCGTGACGTTATGACTATGCTGTGAGTTGAATGAAAAGGCCGACGCACTGAACCCCTGCGCTACTGCTATTTTTTGGTTCAGAAATTACTCCAATCCTTCAACAGGACCTTGGATCGCAGCATCAGTTCGTGCTTTCCCATCCAAACTCGCTCAGATACCTTTCCAGAGCTCAACCAGGCCGGATTGAGTGGCTGCCACAAGTTTGGGCAATTGGATGCGAGCTGCGGACCACCGGGCTTCAAGCAGGGCGCCATCCGGTACTTGCTGGGACAGACGGTGGGACTCTGAGGTGATGGAATCGGCGTTAGCTCAAAACAGAGATACACAAGCGCGACACGCGCTTACTTGGGAGGAGAGACGCATCGTCCTTGGCCCGGGAAAGGTTCGGAGGGACGGGCGGGTGTCAAATGCCACTTGCTGGATATGGCGGGGATGTACCCGAACACGTCGACCAATTGCATATTGCCCGCGGTGAGCCAATGAAACACGGCCCAGGAAAAGAAGACCCAGCCCGCGTACGCAGCGAAGAGGCGGTAGACAGCGCTGTAGATGGAGACCACGGCGGCGGGGTGCGACGTGGGGGTAGGTGAGAGGGCGAGGCCGAGGAAGTGCGGGTCGGCGGCGGCGGCGACGGGGGCACTGCCGCCGAGAGAAGCCGAAGCGTGCGCGACGACGCTACTGCTTGGCTCTCCCGGCGGCAGTTTCCCGGTGGCACGCGGCGATGGGGTAGGGTCTTGGGGCTGGTGGCGGTGACGGGCACGGCGAGCAGGGGTGGGGCCGACGCGTGCGCGGCTACTGCGAATGGAGTCCGTGTTAGCTCAAAACATAGATACACAAGTGCGACATGCTTACTCGGGAGGAGAGACACATCTTCTTTGGTCCGGGAAGGGTTCAGAGGGACGGGTGGGTGTCGAATGCCACTTGCTGGGTGTGCCCAGATCCAAGTGCTGATTCTTGGGCACACCAACAAGCAAACATGCATGGCGAGTCCGAGTCGAGTTTGAGAATATCAAAGCCGCATGAGGGAGACCACGGGTGGTATCGCGGGATTGACACGAGATTGACGCTCAAGGGCGCAGTGGCGGTGCACTCGCATTGAGGGTGGCACCCGTTTGAAGTAGGTCTGCTGGCGAGCGACGACGGGCCCAAAAAATTTGGCCAGGCAGGAAGCGTTCGGGAAGGCAAAAGTGTGTGCGGACCCTAGCCAGCAGAGGGCGAGGTGGTGGATTGACGCCAACCTCGCCAAAGTTTGGTCAACAGACGCGTGCTTTATACAAGCGCGTCGCGTTGATGCTCACGTGTCCGCAAATCTTGGTTCACGCCGATAACCACTTCTCTCTCAGTCCTCATTGTCAATTCATTGTACCAAGGGACAATTCAAACAATCGAATTTAAACAATGTCTTCCTGGGAACTACTTGATAAATCATCTTGTGTGTCTATGCCATCGTCCCGTCCAAGCCTGGCTTCCTCGAAGATCAAGCTTCGCACCATTGCATCGAGTCCTTGCGCGAATAAAATTGCACGAGGTAGCCAAATATCGCTGGGCAGTGCAACCACGATTTCCTTCCCGCGCGTTCCTGGATTGAAGGCCTCCATCACTGGATATGTCCCATCCTCCCATTCGTTTTGCAGAACACCATAGCCTTCTGGAATGATATCCTGCTGTATGATTTCCCCTAGAGCTGCGAAGAAATTTTGCTCCACCACCCGCGACCGAAAAGGGTTTCTGTGGCGAGCTACTTTGATCGCAGGGTGTCATATATTGTGCGCCAAATCATCCTCCATGGCGTTGGCAAGATGAGGCTCGTCAACCCAGTGATCTGGGTCCCCCGCATCCTCATCTTCAGGATGGCCGGCTCCTGTTTGCCCTTGACGCTGAATACGTTCAACGCCCTCGACGCCGTAGTAGCAGTCAATGGTATCGGGGTGCACGTCATCCATTGGATCAGTGGTGTACACACCCTCAGTCAGTTGTCCTAGAAAGCGCATGTCCGGCCAGAAAATAAGTACGCGTTGAGTTATGTTCTTGAGCCACTTGCCGCGGGGCTCTGATCATTTGCTTGCGGCCCCGAGATGGGATGAGCGTTCCATTCCCTCTGGAAATTGTGGCAGTCGTCATTCATGTTGTTGAGAAATAAATAATGCAGCAGCCAGACGTGGCCGGGGTTTTTCCGATCTAGGCGGTGAAGATCCCCTAAACGCGTAAAGAAGGCGCGCCACTGTCGCGCAAATTGAGTGCCAACCTCCACCCATAATCGTTCTATACGAGTATTGTGAGTGGACCTTCAAATCTGGATCAGAAACACTGCAGAAGGAGCTAAAAGAAAAACCCATGAGCCCCACATGAATGAAGCTCTATTCGGTCCGCGATGCAAAATCATCCAAACTGATACTTTCACCGCCACGGTCGCCACGCAATCTCGACGGTGTCCCATATTCTGCTATGGCCTGCAGGAAAACTTCTAAAACAGTGTCTGCACGATTGTTGGTGCTGGCTCGCAAGCCAGTTATCTAAAAATTGTTGAATGCACATAAATGGTATCCGGACTCGGAATCATTCGTACCGTTCGACAGTACCCGTCGATGAATCCATGAATCACTATTCCCCACCAGATAAGCTTGTGATGTCTGTCACAGTGCCACAGATAGTTCGGCCTCGGAACGGAATACACCCTTCGCCGGATATTTTGCCTCCGAAGCAGTTGACCAAGCCCGTCCACTCTTGTCAGTGATTTTCGTACGCGCTCTTTTTGCACCCGCAATCCGTGTCTGCGCAAGGTCCCAACTACATACCTCCTTCCAGATGCTGGTTTGGTACGTTTGAACTGGAGGATACGAGCATCAAGATCCGTGTCTGTCATTGCCGCATGCGCCGTTGTGATTCCTGCCGCCTTCATGTTTGACTTTAACACGTTTCGGTGAACCCCAAGAGCAACAGCAAGTTCTGTCTGCGAAATGTTCCGGCTGGGTGCGAAAGCCTCCTTCATGAGCTCGACATTGATTATTTTTTTAGGGCGCCCTCGCTTGCCGGTGCGGACAACTTCGACGGGTTCAAGAAATGTAATGTTGTGGGTTTCGCTTCAAAGTTGTCAGTGCGCCATCCAACTACTTGGAACATTAAAGACTTACACGCCTTCTGCTGCTAAAGCAGCCATTTTAAGTTCATAAACCAGGGGCCCAATTGCATGAGCACATGCGAGAGTGAAAGCCTGGGGGATGCCCTGGAGCTCTAGCTGCTCCAAGATGGGGACTGACTCATTAATGAGCTTTTCGGAGGCCATATTAAGCCGCAGAGGCTCTCCATCTTCTTGACGCAGTAAGGCTGATCCATGTGTAAACACAGTTTCCACAAGCTGGTAAGCAATGAGCACGTTTGCGGGCCAACCACCATTCAAGCTTTCAGGAAGAGGAGGGAGATTTCCGAGGATATTGTTCATGCTGGGGAAAGATACAACAAAACGAACCGGAGAGTACAATATTGGTGGCAGAGGTATTGCGGAATTGCACCAACAAAACCATCAATCGTGCTACTCTGTCTCTCCTTTCCCTCTCATGGAGGCCAATCCAGACGCAGCTCCCACCGTCTCTCCATTTCCTGAGGCCGGTCATTGTCAAGCAGGTACCAACCGAAGTGAATTCTATTTCTTCGATGACGGAAACATCTTCCTTCAGGTATGTTGTTCGCAGCAGAAATAATAATGAAGAACTGACAAAAAAAATTCAGCCCAAGGATTCAGTCATTATTTACTGCGTCTGGAAGTCACAGCTTGTCAAATACTCTGTTTACTTCCAGGACATGATGACGGCGCCCAAACCAGCAGGCGCTGAGGCGACTGTCGCTTCCGCCGGGAATGGTGTTTCCGAGGTCTCCCCGCTTATAATTCATACAAGCGGGGTCAAACTGGAGGTATTCCTTGAATGCATCTACCTCCAGTATGTGTCAAGTATATGCTATACAATTTTTTGTTCACGGTTCTTCGCTGTTCTGCCAGATTGGGCGCAGAGTCCTTGAGGCTGTGGCCAGCCGCATTCTGGCTCATGGCACTGGAAGTAGCCGACCTAATGGATTCTTCCCATATCAAGGCAATGGTGAAAGCATCCCTCACAAAGTCGAAGGACCTTCATCCCGTTATGCGGCTACATCTTGGCACATTCTTTTTTATTGCAGATTGGATTGAACCTGCTTTTCGTGGCCTTCTCACTATCCCACTCGACGCCTTGAAAATCGAGGAAATCAATTTGATTGGCTTCTCCGCATACATAATATTGGCAGAAACCAAGGCCAAGATAGCACAACACCGGGCGCTTTGTGCTCTCACCGCTCCACCTGTGACACACGATGCTCTCTGTGAGAATCCCACAGAATGCTCCGCTGCCTGGGCGCATGCATGGTGGGGCGAAACAGGGAGACAAGGTGTTGCCGTCACCTTGGTGCATCCGGACCAACAAATTCCAGCCAGTGCGATTGTAGAATCCCTCCCCGATATCAACGTGAACTATCATATGTCCATAGCCTGCCGAAGACTCACAACGGCGTGGCCGGGAATCACGACCGTCCTCATGAGAGAAGAGGTGTTCATCGCAAACGCAATCAAAGAGTTGAAAAAGTTTGGTTAATTTTGCTGCGCTCATGGACTGGTCCGCATACGTCGTACGTACTCTGTACCCCACACTCATTTCACTGCTTCTCAGTCTTTACCATCTAGTATAATGTCGTTCTAATACTCAAATTGCGTCTCAATTTTGCTACGATCTAGCTGCTTGAGAACTACCTTGACGTGCACCGGTACCAACGCCCGCTTGCCAAGAGTATGCAGCACATAGGGATGCTGCCGCGTACGCTCACCACAGCCGGAGCACTCAAGAGCCTGATGGACTCCAGGTTGTTTGAGCAGCACAAGCCACACATACACATGCACTTAGAGCTCCGATGCTCAGATCATTGTACGCGCCAAAGCGGAAGAACAGGCGGCGGATGTGCACTCGCATTGTTGTTGCACAATAGGAAAGATATAAATACGAGAGCATGAACGGGTCGAAGGATAGGATTCTCGGTCTCCCATCCAAGCCTCTCAACGTCTGTTCCACGATCCTTCTCGTTCTCGGAAACTCTCTGCGCGGTCTTCTCGTCTGCATCTCTTGCTCAGCTCTTCAATGACCTTTAAGTTTAGCGTTTAGTGAGACATCCTCTCATATCATCTCCTGTCCCTCCTGACTTTTTTCCAGGCTCGAAATTTCTCCATCGCCGGCGGATCCACTATGTCCTCCGCCATCTCCGGGCCGCACATTGTCGCCTTCCTCACGTGCCCCTTCTCTAGCGGTGCATTCGCCCCCACCGCTGTCTCTTCTGCGCAGCTCATCCTTGGGGCATCTCTCGCGTCTGTGCTGTCCGCGACATACACTTTGACTGCCACGCCTCCTCCTGCGCCGCTCCTCGCCGTATCCATCGGCGTGGGCATCCCCTAGGCTGCGTGGTTCGTGTCCTTTGCCACCACTGCTGGTGTACGGCCCTGGCTTCGTCAAGGCCCGTCTCGGCACAAGCCAGCCCGTGAAAGATATCTGAAGTGACGAGGAGACGCAAGCACGAAGACGAGAACGAGGATGGGGTAACGAGGAAATGGTGCGTCCTGGTGCTGGTGCTGCATTGAGTCTGGTACTATAACGAGTCCAGGACGCACTCGATCCCAAACCGCCAACACCCACAACACCAGGCCTCTCCATCCGAACCAACAACCTACACATATCCACCCTCTCCAAACCCCCACCTACCACTCGTCCGGAGCAGCCGTTACCGCCATTACCGCCCGTGAGCACCGTTCTGCGGCCCACACACCTCAAGATGGGTCGTGATCCCGAAGCACGGAATTACCCAGCCAAACCTGAATTCCACCTCTGCACTAGCAATGACGCTTGACTAGCTTGACTACTGACTCGGTTTGTAACTGCTATGAGCAGCGAGCGACCATCCTATCTCAGCCGGACCAACGTAGCTGCAGCACTCAGTGCGCAACTCGGACGGAGAACGCAGGGAGTTTGCTTGAGATAGTGGCCCACGTCGTGCTCACACGTCTTGCTGAAGCTCAGCGCATCACCGATCTGGGGACGGCGCTGCCGAGAGTGCATCTCATTGTTCTGTGTTGAAGTATATATCACCAAACCCGCGCGCTTTCCGCTGGATGTAGCATTATTGGACCAAAATTCAAATCGGAACTTTCCATTCAAGATCGACGGCACCCTACTTGCAAGTATGGTTCTGGAACGTACATTGTTTCTTGCTGCTAACACCGCATTTTCAGGGCAATCTTGACTTTGGCTCGCGTTTCCTCCTGCACTCGACCGTGCCCATCCGGTGTCTCCTCCCCCTGCAGGCCAACCGGCTGTTGCTGATTGGCCACAACGAGGGTTTATCCGTGCTGGATATGTACCCGCAGGATTGGAACGACACTGGCGGCATTGCTTTGAAGGGCCCCGAGGACGCTGCTGTGCGCACAATTTGGGAGGGCAAATGTGCATTCCAAATGTCTATCCTCGAGCTCGACAATGCGAGCGGCGTTGTGCTTATGCTCGTGGATCCTGAGCTCGAGTCGCCACTCACCAAGGACTCGGAATTCCAGCGCACTGTGCGCATGTACAACCTCGGGTCCCTAGTCAGCCTCGCAAAGTGGGCCGTCGCGAATAAGGTACCTTTCGTCTTTTCATTTGATCGAATAAAACAACTGAACACGCTCGCAGGATGCGCACCCGCTCAACCTCGGCGCTTTCGCCCCGCAGCAAACACCCACGGACAAGCACCGCCCCACGAGCAGTATCGTCGTGCGCGGCTTCAAGTCGCTCGTGAGTGGCAGTGGCTCCAACTCGCCAACCGAGACTTCTCCGTCATACATGCTGCTACTCACGCCACAATCCTCCATCGCGGTATCAAGCGCGTTCTGGTCCACCGGCGCCACCCCCTCTCGCCGTGCACTCAAGAGCTCGATGGGCTCAAGGCGGTTTGAATACTACAAGCCATGCATGCACTTGGAGCTCCCCGATGAATCAAGGTCATAATATGTTCGTCACTTCCCAGCATATGTATGTATGGTACATGCAAAGTAGTAAGTGGTTTTCAACTTGGAATATTAATGTCCGAGACCTATGCTTGAGAGCACAAACTGTATGTAACAATACGGCCTGTGAAACCGTTCGAATGAGACGTATGGGTTTGGATGTTTAAAGTGGAGTGATTGAGCAACCTCGAATGCAGACCTGCTTCCCAATCCACATGACGTGCAAAGGTTGTTGTAATCATCAAGCTAAGGGTAAGGTTGTCTTGAAGAACAATATCCTCAAAGGCGGTTTCAAGCCAGTCCATTTGGATCTGGCCTCGGAATGTGGTGAGATCGTCGGCAAGTATTATATGAATGGCGTCAAGGTGGGAAAATGGGACCAAACTGAAGAGCGGAGGAGAATCTGTACAGACTTGTTTCGGTCAGTTCCTTGCGAGAAAGAGATACTGAAAACTATTCTTACCTTGATCGATATTGATAGTCAACTGTTGACGAACAAAGGGAGCAATCATAGACAAGATCGCGGCGGCCTCAGCACCGAGCCCAATATTAACTGTCAAGCGCTCGGTGTACCGCAGTGCGGGAATCCAATACTTTGCAAACACCCCAAGGCCTTGGGAGCGAACAACATGAATGTCGCGGATTTTCTTGGGAGTAGTGCGCACAGTGCATTGGGAAGAAAAACCCATGAACTCGCAATCTACGAAGTTCAGGTATCTATGGGAGGAATTTCCCAAGGAAACGAGGGCTGAGTGATCAAGAAAAATCCAATCACAAAAGCTCAATGACTGGAGGGAAAGTGTTCGGAGTAGATCCGCGATGCAAGGTTGCAAATGAAATGTGTGCGTTCCTGGTCCACAGGGAAACAACCCCACCGATGTTAATCCTTTGCCCCGGAGTAGACGCAAGATACTAAGAAGTGATTCTTGTATCATTGCCCGGTCACCCGCGGACAATTCCGTGACATACAGAGGGATTTCTGTTTGTAATGGAGGAAGGCCGATATGAAGGGTCCGGATATGGACTGCGAGGTGAGGCGACTTTTCAAGTAGCTCCTGGAAGATGGGATAGAGATTTTGGACAGTAAAAGGTGGTATCTCGAGAGAAGTCCGAGAGCGAGCCCGCCCTGCAGTCCCACGCCAAGAGAGACTGTGCGGAAAATGCATGATTGGGTAGGATGTTGCCAGGACCGGCTCACTTGAGCGCACTTGCGCAAAGTCGCGAAGTCTTCCAAGAGACACTCGGAGTCGAGGATGGCCTGAATGAGTTCTTGTGCGAAGGAGCGTGAAGTCATGAGCGAGGAAAAGAGCTGACGGGTACCAGTAAACTGGATCCTGGGCGCCCGCTGCCGAAGCTTGGCCGAAGCTGCCTTGAATCCGTAAAACCGTTGCGGTGATGGCTGTTTGGGAGGAGATCATTTATGTTCGCCGCGTCGATCTCTGACAGGTGGCCGTGCTAACCCTAGTGCACAAAAGCAGACAAAAAGTTTCTCTCTTTGTTCAACAGAAGTTTGTCCCGCAGTTTTGTTCAACAAAAGTTTTATAACTCACGAACTAAAGTTTCTAACTTTTTATATCCTCTATAAAAACTTTGTGAACTCACGAACCTAAGTTTTCCTTCTGACACTTTCTTTTTTCTTACTATGTTTCAACTCAAATTTCTTTCTTTCATCTACGGCAGAAAGTTTTTATATTTTCTCAAAACTTGTAAACTACTTGCTCAAAAGCTCAATTATATTGTGAAAACAAGGGGTTTTTACCCCTGTTAATAAAAGTGCAGATTGACTGCCATAGAGGTATAAGTAGTAGCATCTCCAAAGCTTTCCTCTGAAAGCTGATAGTTGTTTTATTCATTGCCAAAGTCGAAAAGCTGCCACCTATAGGCCCACAGCTCGAAAAGGCGTTCAATCTCTCGGAGTATTCGATGTCACAATTGAAGGTGGCCCAATTCCTTAATCGGTTTCTGAGTGCACTCAAAGCACCCGATTTTCTCACTGCAACGTCGACACTACAGGCGGAGTTTCGCAAAATCGCCGAAAAACATCTGGACCTCTATGTGGTTATCGGAGAACAAATTGGGTCTTTCGACAAGATTATCGAAGATGTAAGCTGCCAAGTTCGATATCGGGTTTGGGCTGTCCTGAATTTCTCTGATTCTATTGAAAAGCTCAAAGCAAGCTTCTCTCATTTTGATGACGAGGTGCAGGGCGAATCGAGGCTACAACTTACCGTATCGTATATCAAAGGGTACTTCAAGAACAAAATTTCTGTGAATAGGAAAAAGGTGGGTGGTTCTTTCCGACGGAGCTCCGACATGTTGACATCCAACCCAGTTGAACAGTGAAAACACAAAAGAAACATCAAAATCCGTGTTGCTCAAATCAAAAGATGATTCGGATTCAATCGGTGAGTCCTTTTGTCGGTCCTTTTCTCTATCCTTATTCAATGCCCATCCAAGATTCCCCCGCACCCGAGCCCCACCCCGCGCACGGTCATACTACATCCTCCACTTCGAAACTTGCGCAAGGAAATCCAAAATTCAAGCTAGTTCGATCAAGCGACAATGTGCAGCCCAAGTCAACCAGTGAATCTTGTTCTCATCCAATGCTGTCAGTTGCCTTGATTAATTTGTATTACAGATCCGCCAGCACCAGCGTTTCGTGCCGCGCGGGGTACTTTGTCCTCGAAGCTCGGCCAAGAAAAATCAAAATCCATGTTATTCCAGTCCAACGACAAAGCGCAGCCCAATTCAACTCGTGAGTCCTTTTATTGATCACCTTCCCTGGTAAATATCAATATTCACAACATATCCACCACCACCCGCACCAGAGCCTTACGCCGCGCGGAATCATACTAGAACCTCCTCCTCCTTGAAGCCCAGAATCTCCGCCATTCACAACGCGCCATACATCAAAGCCTTCCTCGAATCATTCACCCCCTCACTCCTCTACATCCTCCCCACCCTCGTCCACGCCGGTATCTACGATAAAGAGAGGCTTGACGCCGTTGCGAAGTGGCCGTGCGAAAGCCTCTGTCATTTCTTGAGTACGCTTCCGGATCCCGTTTTAGTTTCGGATTTGGATTCGGTCCGGACGGGAGAAGGAGAAGGGAAGGGAAGGTTGAGAAAGGTCATCGTTGACGCGCTCGTGCTTCGGTTGACATTTGATGAGTCTGAGTATTGAGTAGTATGAGAGCGGCGTTACAAGCTCTACCGCGCTTTGGAAACTAACATCGGAACTTGGACTCAACCATACTCATATAGAAAGTTTTGACTTGCCATCCAAAATAGTACTGAGCTGTCATCGTTTATTTTTGTCGACTCAGACACAATCCATCGCGTATCCCTATTTCAACATTACATCGATGGATATCTCTGAGTTGCCAGACAGAAAGTCAGTAACCTCGACCGCTACTGGTTAGCAATTCGGTGCAAAAGATCCTCAATTGAATGCTGGAGCCAGGGACAGTTGAATTTTGGAGCTTGTTTTTTTTTTTTTCAACCTTGGTTGTCGAACTCTCGGCATAACACGGCAATGCAGCGGGGATCACTGGAGTTCTGGAGAAATCCGGGTGTTCATGTCGGAAAAATCTTGAATTGCACGCAACGGCTCCGAATATATTGGGAGCTATTGCAAGGTCATTTGGTTTAAGGTGGATTGCAGCGCGGATGTCAGGTTCTTGAAACCAGTCTCAAGCCACACTATGGCTCTCAAGGTGTCTGGAGGTTCCCGGTGCCAAATGGTCCTGCAAAGCATCTCAAGGTCCCGAAAGGGTTCCGCCAGAAATAATAAAAGTTCTCATGCTTCCAAGTCCGTCTCTTCAAGTACGAGAAGTAGTCAGTTAAGGAAGTAAGTTGATCAGTAAGGACGTCTACCAATCTTAGTTCGAGGGAGTAGCTTGAGGGAGTAGTTAACCACACATTGTATGAATATGTAAAATTCTGAATGACATGACCAGAGTTATGTACCTTGCTCGAGCCACCGGGTCGACACTCCAGCGCTCTCCAGCGGCTCCACCCAGCTCCACACCTCTCGGCAATCTCGAAATAACCCCGGTAACATGTAGGTAGGTAAATACAAGTTCCATTTGTATGAATTCAACCCGCACGTATATCTACGTGTAAATAATGGCTTTAATATATATATGGCAATGTCTTTCTTAGCTCCAGAGGAGAAAGCACCGGTCCCGTTGGAATTCCTCTCAAGACTTCCCAAGCCTCACGTAAAGTTGCCGCGGCTTGAGACACCTTGTGCATCACCTATTTTGGTATGAGTGGCTTGCAACCAGTTGAAAGGTGTGGCTGAGCGGGTTGAAACCGCTTACAAGCCGTCTCAAGGCCTCAAGCGGAGTCAAGCCATTGCAAGCAATTTGGGATTTTTCCGACACAAAAACCGGGGTTCTCATGAGATTCGAGAACCATCTAGTCAGGAATCTCACCGGTTCCGCTCCGTTCTTTGTTCAAACTCCCCGCACCGCTGCGCCGCAGCATGTCGCATCTCTGACCAAACTCCCCAGTTGAACTGCTTGATCAAGTTTCAAGACAATGCCTAAATGTGCAGCGAGTCCATATTTCCGCTCTCCAGACGCTGACTCGGAGTCGTTGGTTTAATTTCAAAAGCCGAAAAGCCACGCACAGAGGAGAGTCCCAGTGTGAGTTGCCAAGATCCTTCTTTGTCGCAGGGGTGTCTCACCGCATCGCCGCTGGTGCAGGCGCTTGACCCACAACTTAAAAATGCGTTCAATGTCGAAGCGCCGATGTTGAAGGAACTGAAGGTGAATCAGTTCGCTCGATCGGTGTCCAAGCGCACTTTCTGATTGTCTACTTGAATACACCAGCGGAAGTTTTGCGCAATCGCCCAGAATCACCTTGACCTTTACGAGACGCTCGGAAATCAAAGACTGGGAACTTTTGACAAAATTAAGGGAGATGTAAGTGGGAAAGATCAAACTGCTTCGAGACATTTAATGGCGAGCGCCAGTCTTGTTCTGTACTAAATCTCTCTCTCTCTCGTTTGGCAGTTCCTGGCAACCTTCTCCGAATTCAAGGACGAGGCCCTGGGCGCTTCGAGGCTTCGACTCGCCGAGTTATACATTAGAAGGTACTTCAACAACATAATCAGCAGGAACCGGGGAAAGGTTAGTGCTGGACTGCTCCGTGCTAACGGAATTCTGGTATTCTGAAACTCAAATTAGGGAAAGGCCAAAAAAGCGGACAATGTGCAGCCCGAGTCGACCAGCGAGTCTTTTCCTCAATGATGCCGTCACCTTGGCTAATTCCCAACAGATCCCCCGGCACCAGAGCCTCATGCTCCACCGAGTTACACAGCCTCCTCTTCCTCCTCGAAGCCTCAGCCTGCGCCCCAACTCCCTGCTGGTCACGACGTGCCATACATCAAAGCCTTCCTAGAATCATTCACCCCCTCACTCCTCTACATCCTCCCCACCCTCATCCACGCCGGTATCTTCGATAAAGAGAAGCTCGACGCCGTTGCGAAGTGGCCACGCGAAAGCCTCCGTCGGTACTTGAGTACACTTCCGGATACCGTTTTAGTTTCGGATTTGGATTCAGTCCGGACGGGAGAAGGAGAAGGAAAGGGAAGGTTGAGAAAGGTCGTCGTTGACGCGCTCGTGCTTCGGTTGACATTTGATGAGTCTGAGTATTGAGTAGTATGAGAGCGGTGTTACAAGCTCTACCGTGCTTTGCAAACTAACATCGGAACTTGGACTCGACCATACTCATATAGAAAGTTTTTACTTGCCGTCCAAAATACTGAGCTGTCATCGTTTATTCTTGTCGACTCAGACACAACCCATCGTGTATCCCTATTTCAACATTACATCGACGGATATCTCTGAGCTGCCAGACAGAAAGTCAGTAACCTCGACCGCTACTGGTCAGCAATTCGGTCAAGATCCTCAATTGAATGCTGGAGCCAAGGACAGTTGAATTTTGGAGCTTTTTTTTTTTCCAACCTTGGTTGTCGAACTCTCGGCACAACACGGCACTGCGGCGGGGATCACTGGAGTTCCGGAGAAATCCGGGTGTTCAAAAACCGGGGTTCTCATGAGATTCGAGAACCATCTAGTCAGGAATCTCACCGGTTCCGCTCCGTTCTTTATTCAAACTCCCCGCACTGCTGCGCCACAGCATGTCGCATCTCTGACCAAACTCCTGTTAACATTCTTTCA
This sequence comes from Mycena galopus ATCC 62051, assembly GCA_014925785.1. Classification (NCBI taxonomy): domain Eukaryota; kingdom Fungi; phylum Basidiomycota; class Agaricomycetes; order Agaricales; family Mycenaceae; genus Mycena; species Mycena galopus. The sequence continues at coordinate 53,504 of WIQG01000175.1, forward strand.
CCCCAATCTACTTTCATTTTTGTTCTCTATCGTGCTATGGGATGAGAAGACTGTTTTGAATACACTGATTAAAACCAGCTGCAATGCGGCTGCATTGAAATATGCATAAATTACAAAAAGGTGTAGAAAGGTACAGCGCAGTACACACACTGGAAAAAGCGAATATTTCGTTCAGCTGGACATGTTGCTGAAAATACAGTTGACTGGCTCATAATGCATTAGGTTGTAATGTATAATGCTCATAATGCATTGGATTTGGCTGTCCACCAACTTGGTAGGCTGAGAGTTATGCAAAATCCTTCATAATGCATAACACATAAGATTTCGGGTGATTTATGCATTTTTAGGAGCAATGTGCCAGTGATATCCCTCTCATTTCATGAATTTTTTGAGTCCAAAAGAGGTCCTGAGAGGCTTCTTTTGTTCAAGACTAGCCGATTTAACAGTTTGAATGCAAAACTCTGTCCAAACTCAACCCCTATTCAACGAGGTTACCTCTTTGGGCCAAATATGTAATGCTCACTGGCTTCATTTCAATGTGATGCATATGTTTGAAAGCACAAATCCTGGTGTCAATAAAATTCTTGCTGATGTGAACAGTTCTTCTGCATGTCTGGCACCCTGCAACCCAAAATCTCAGTCAAATTGGCAAATTTGTGACAAATGTCACGAATGTCACGCTGTGGGAAGAATCCCACAATGCATATTGCTCATAATGCATAGAGTTTAGGTGTCCACTGACCCTATGCATTATGAGCCAGTCAACTGTAATGGTTTGGGGCGCAAACTAAATGAGACTGAAAATGTGGTCAAAAACAACAATTTCGACAAAGGTGAATGAGTTGCTGAAATGATAAGATTCAGTAGTGTTTTCTGCCATGCTGAATACAACAGTTTAGGCTACAACTTTTCCATGCCCGAAAGTGAGGCCTAAAATTATCAAATCAGCAAAAGTTTCAGCTTGATTGAATTCAATGCCGAAACTGTTGCTGAAAACAATGCTTTCATCTGCCGTTTTGACAAAGCCAAATTGACAGCCGAATATTGTACTTTCGGTGAACCAGAGCCAAAATGATGGCTGACTGTTATTGTTTCGGAGAGCCGGGACCGAAACAATAGCATTCGACCATCAATTCGGCTCAATTCTATTGTTTCGGTGCAGCTGAACATGCAGCTGAAAATAATCATTTCAGCTACAGTTCCAGTAACACCGAAATTCCTACATTCGGTCAAGCTGAATTTGTTGCTGATTACATAGCTTTAGTCCTCACTTTCGAACATGGAAAATCTGCTGTTTAAAGGGCTACATTTGGCACAGCAGAAAGTGCTACCAAAGCTCTTTGTTTTGGTGACTCATTCAACTTTGCAGAAGTTGTTGATTTAAGCCCCCCTTTCAGCCTGATTTATTTTGAACCTTAAACTACTCTTTTCAGCAGCATGTTCAGCCAAGCGGATTTTTTATTTTCCCCGGTGTGACAGCACAAGTACAGCGAAGTACGTACTTCGGCCGAAAGTACGGACTTTCGGCCCAAGTACGTACAGGTACCTAAAGGAGTACCCACGGTACAGGCGGTACAGCAGGTACAACTAGGTACGTACCGGTGCATAATTGACCCAGGACATCAGCAAAACCTGAGCCAATTAACTCAGTGACCGCAGGACAAATCCGCATGTCTAACACAGCATTTAAGCTCCTCGTCACAATGCACCGACGAAAGGTAATTATAAGCACGACGCCTCCCGGGCCTCGCGCTAAAACAATCACGGAGTGGCGCAAAAATTCTACTAACGACCATAGGTTGGTTTCGCCGACGACGACGGCAGGCCGACAGTCATCTCATTGCTTGCAAGCTAGCCATAAGGTGGCACGCATTCACAGTGGGACGCCTCAAAGGCCCGTTGATCGGTACAGCATATGGACACTCGAACAGGTCCAAAGACACAGAGGTCGCCGATCACTGCTTAGTGCCCAACACTGAACCACACCGAGAACTCCGCCATACAAAGGAGAACACAAATCCTCCGTCGACATCGCAAATGTTCATCAATAGCTAGTGGAAAAGTGGTCCCCTCCTCCATCAAGGTTGAAATTTAGTGGAACGCCCCCGACTTCCTGTGAGTACCGCCAACTTGAAACGTACAAATCAACAGTTAAAATTAAGTACATAAGTCACCCGTAGTGATCCCTCTTCTCTCAAGAAATTACCCTGATTTCTACCCAACGATGGAACAAGAGAAGACCTCATATTCTTCTGAGGACTCTGCAAGTGAGCAGATACCATCGCCACTCGCGCATCAAGACTCAAGATTCCTCGTGGATCGCAAGCTGGTGGTAGTGGTTTCCGCATTGTGAGCTGGTCCGGCATCCGAGTGCACATCGACTACTGACTTGTGACATCAAGAATGCTCTCCACCCTTCTTGTTGCTTTAGATCAAACCATTATCTGTCCGTTCGCTTCTTATGACCACTACCTCTGCTGAATCAGTTAAAGCAACGGCCCTTCCACGCATCGCATCTGTAAACTCTCTTTCCTTCATCATCTCGCAGTTAAAGTCGACTCAATTTGCTGCAGGACTTCAACTCGTTTTCACTTCAAGGCTGGATCTCCGATTCCTACATCCTCGCCCAAACCATATTCCTCCTGGTTCATGGGAAGTTTGTTCGCATTTTTGCGGCAAAGTGGGTCCTAGTCAGTGGAATAGTTCTATTTGAACTCGGATCTCTTTTGTGCGGTCTGGCACAAGATGTGGGACGGCTGATTGCAGGGCGGACTGTTAGCGGGATAGGTGCCGCTGCAATTTGTGGGTAATATTCCTCGTTTCGTTCCAAAACTGAGTGTAGTTGCCGAGCGAAGGGGTGTCAATGCTTCAGGTTATATCACAGACCACACGCCTCGAGGACCGGCCGCGACTGTTTGGGCTGGTTGGTTCTCTGTTCGGCTTCTCCTCTGTCGTTGGCCCTCTCCTTGGTGCGTACTTTTCTCGGGCTTTTTTCGATTGATTGACTTGGCTGCGGCAGGCGGCGCATTCACCGATACCGTTGGTTGGTTTCTGGGACGCTTTATCCGTTGCTAACATATTATATACCCTCTCTAGGTCACTTGGGTGAGCCATCGTCGTTGATGCTGGGTATGCGACTCACACGTTTTGATTCAGCGATGGATCTTCTTTATCAATCTTCCTGTTGGCGGGATCGCTCTCGCGTTTGTGTTGCTCGCGCTCGCAGCGTCGCCGCCGCTTGGATCTGACCCCGCCGCCCGTTCGCCGAAGGCTCTACTAAATCAGGTCCTTCACATGGATATCGCTGGATTCATTCTGGTTGCCACCGCGGTAACATGTTTAGTTCTTTCCCTCCAGTGGGGCGGAAATACCAAAAAGTGGGACGACGCTTCTGTTATCGCTGTAAGAATTTGTTTCAGAGGAAATCCATGTTTATACGATTGGCAGTGCTGCGTGGTGTCGGGACTGACAGCCATTGCGTTCATATTTTGGGAGAAGTACCTCGGGGATGATGCTCTAGCCCCGATAACCATTTTCAAGTCTCGTTCAATGTGTGTGTTTCTACTGGAACTCATAATTCACTCCAGCCTCTTGCGCAGATATGGTGCCGTGGCCTTGACCTTTCTCATACGGTTTGCTATCCTGATATTTTCTTACGCAAGTGGTGTCTCTGAAGTCGTCAATTGCTCCCTAACTTGCGTTGATCAGTACATCCCAATCTTCTATCAGGCGGTCCGGCACAGCTCCGCCATCACCTCGGGCATCGACTTTCTCCCTTTCATTTTGAGTGGTACGTTTACCTCCCTCATATGCGGGCAGGTGGTGTCGAGAATTGGATATATGTGAGTCAATTTTCCATTCAATGTTCTCGATTTGCGTCTGACAAGTTGCTTGGTCCACCGCCAAAGTGCCACCAGGTTTCCGTCAGCTGGGAAGTTCAGATGGTGCCTATGTTTCTTGCCAGCTGGGGTCCAGCTGGTGCCAGGTGGATTCTGGCTGCGCTTCGCAGCTGAAATCCCAGCTTCCCACCAGCTGTAATTCACATGGCCACAACCTGGTATTGTCAGCTGCCCTCCAGACTGTATTTGAATAATATATACCATTCCCTTACAATATTTAATTAGTACCTTCAGATGCCAATGCACTTGCCTTTGATACGGCGAACGACTCGCCTTCGCTTGATTTCGGGAATTGCAAAATGATACAACTTGAAGGCCGGGCTTCAAGGAGAAGGAAAAAATCCGCCTCCACGTGCGCTCCAAATCGGGAAGTTATTTTCGGCAGCCTCGGCGCTCGGGTCGCGAGCATCAACGATCATTCCTTGAGTCATCCTGATCTGTCATCCTGATCGCGCGCCTTTACACTGTACAATGTCAAGACATCCCACATGTATACAAATTCAACAACATAGTTCTAGACATTTGGCGGAGGATAATACACAGGAGGAGGGGCATTCTGCACAGATGAAACTGCTCGCGATATTTGCTGAAGCGAGCAACGACGGCATTGGATCAGGGAGTTCTTGGGGAGCTCGCCAGGTTCGAAATAATGCCATATTTGCTAGTGGGTCTTAAGAAAACACTGCAAGGCTGGATCGGTTAACACCAGGGAGAATCGAGCACCACGCATGCTTAGAAAATATTGAAGGGGATTGGACCCCGTTAGAATCTGCAGTTCGGCGAGATATGTGCAATTCGGGCATCGAAACGTTCGGGGGTCATTTTTATTGACGCGAGATCCAAATATCATTGTATCGCCTAGGCAGAGGGCAGAGAAAGAGGGAGGATCACAGTGGGAGGAAGGAGGCGTGTTGTCACGGTTTGTCACAGAAGCGCACGAGCCTCGGGATCTCGGCAAATGTCAGTGAACTGCCGAAGCTGCCGAAAGGAATTTCCTCATTGGGAATTCACGTGGAGGCGGAAATGCAAAAGTGGCTTCAAGGTGAAGTAATATTAGTGCTGCGTAGATTAAATACCTCAGTGGGCCAGCCATCCAGTCCAAAGTACTTTGATGTATGGTTTATCTGCACTGTCGCGACTTGGTCACGATTGCGATCCTGCGTGGGTCCGTGCGCGCGTCTTTGACGTTTGACAGGCCATCAACACCACGTGCATGTTGGTCGCTTCACATCGCTTTCCTCAGCTTTCCTCCCACTTTCATCTTCCTCCACCCTTGCTGCTATCTGCACTTTTCTCTGGCGTGAATGAGAGGTCCATCGGATGAAGCCTTCGCTTGAGATTCCGTACAGTTTCACCAGCAAAGATGCTGCGCAAGGAGATGAGTGGTGCGTCCAGTACCCGACCACGCAAAGCTCCCCTCCTCGTGAGAGACGTCGAAACTCTCTTTCGCCTCTGTCTCATGGCAGCCACCATGCCCCCCTCCCCGACGCTGGTGCTGGTCCTATATCTTCAACGTCGCAATTTCAATGTCAGGCGTACCCGCATCAAGTCCGGACACCCTCAAGGCATGCTCAAGCTTCGCTTCAATGCTCAAACTCGCCCTAGAAAAAATAAGACCTGTCCCTGGAAGAATTCTTTGTTCTGTATGATTTCGAGGCCCCGAATCGAACTCTGTATGTTCTGTGTGTTGCGAGCCCATTCAAGTCGGGCTTCGGTCCCACTACAAGCCCAACATCCACTCCGGAGGTTTCTATCCTTACGCAGTTGTCACGCACGGGCTCCAAGTCCCCAAGCAAGAAAATGACCCCGCGCAAGTTATGGCGGTCGAGTATGTTTCTCCATTCTGTCGCCGCCTACGTACCCCGGCCACAGTGCGCCAAGTTTGGGATCAGCTCAAAGAAAACTGAGGCTCGTACTGAGGCCGTGATTTCAAGAACGTTGGTTCGTCTTCGTCGCCCTCTATACCGTCAGTAGATGTCTAATTTTTCATCGGGGCTTTGTCGCATCCCAACAGAGGACCAGAATAAGCGCGACATCTAAAACCATACCCTCGACAGCGAGGGTGGCAACAACATCCAGCAAGATGGTAACGTTATCGACGCCAGCATTATTGGCCGACATGCGCTCAATGAGGTGCAATGTAGAGTAGATCCAAACCGGCAATCCTCTTTGTATATTCTCTGCTCAGATCAATGCATACGATCGTGATTCAAACTGCAAACAGAAAGCAATTGAATTGAACTAGACGGCCGTACATAATTCATCTGACGCAATACCTGTATGCCAGCCTTGCCCCCCAGCTGGCCCCCAGCCGAGCTGGCACCATGCTGGACCCATACAAGATTTGTCCTGGTGTCAGCCTGGACCACAGCTGGTGGCCAGCCTCTGTTGGTATGTGTCGTACATGTCGCCGTCAGCTGGCCCCCACCTGCCCGCCATTTGGCGGTGTCCATGTTTGCAGCTGGCCCTTTCTTGCTATGACTCCGGTATTTCTTGGGATAGGATCGGGTCTGCTTTACTCGCTCGAAACAAACACGTCCGGGGGCAAAATCGCAGCCTTTCAGATCCTTGTGGGAATTGGCACAGGTTTGGGGTTGCAAAATTCCCTTTTGGTGATACAGTGTGTTTTTTATTCTGCGAACCGAATTTCCGTAACACCATACAGAGTTGAGTTGAAGGAAGATCCGAAACTCATTGGCCAAGCAATGAGCATGGGTTCATTTGCTCAGGTAAGGCTTCCGGACACCAATTATTTTCCTTCTCTACTCAATGGTTAATCCTAGTTTCTTGGTGGAACTATCGGCCTCGGTGTCGCAGAAACCGTTTTCTCTTCACAACTCTCAAAGAATCTCCGTAAATATGCACCCAGCGCGCCTATTGCCATTGTCGCAGAGTCACCTTCATATACAATGAAATCCCGGTTGTAATGATCCCAGGCGTTGTTCGAGCTTATGCCGCTAGTCTGAAGATAGTTTTTCTGGTCTGCCTCCCGGTCGGTGAGTTTGATGAACCTTTGTCACTTTACGAAGGTTGAAGACACTCTTAGCATTCCTTTGCCTGGTTTCGGTTGCGTTCATAAGGAATATCAGGATCGACAGGCAAAAGGATGGCGGAAAGCAACAACTGAAAGCGGAAGTTTGAGCGAGCTGTTAGATACTATGTGCTGTATTGGGTACTTTTGTAGTGAAATCCTCTTCTCTTAGGATTGAGCGTTCAACGTTCAGTCATCGTCAACTGTTTAACAAAAAATTGTTCCCCCATCTCAGAGATAGAGCGCTAGGTTTCACCCAGGGCTTTCACATCGATCTCTCCCACCCTTCCGCCTTTGATAATGTACTTATCCTCTATAACGTGGTTTTGGTAAGCACTTTGGGGCTTGGACATTACATAGCTCAGAATATTCACCCACGCGCCATGAAGTCCGGTCTCGATCGCCACGGCTCTTCCTGAATCTGATCGAATTAGAAACGGCACGCAGCAGATTGTTCAAACAATCTCACATTTGGTCTAAGTCCCCAAATCGAGGAGTGACAAAAATCATCGTTTACCCTTGCCTAATCTCAAACACTGGAATAGTTGGTGTTCGCCCTTGGGCTCCACCAGATGCAGGACTCCTAAACCCACAGGAAATCTGTTGTGCCAGTAAGCGTACAGCTTTGCAAAGCTAGACTGAAGTTGGGAAATTGGGAAGTTTTACGTGCACATCCGACATGACAACTAGGCAGCGGGCCATCGCATTGTGGGAATTAACTGAATCCGGGGCCCGCAAGAGGGCAATGGCCTCGGGAGTCGGGACCGATGGATTAGACCTCTGTCGAAGAAATTGGTGATTCAACAACGTTCCCAAATCGGGACGTAGAAGAACAGGTTCCCAATTTGAATACCCAAAAACAGAACGCGGACCCAAGAAAACTCGTGGTACTAAATTTCTTGATGGGAGACTGAAAGTGAAACTCGAGCGAAAGCATAGTTTAATTCAATTCATGCAACAACTACTGGTGCGGAAACCTATTGTCTATGACGCAGCATAACACCCACTCGTTTCTGAAGTCTGCGTGATCTCGCTGAAATTTGAGAAGTATATCCCCCAGTCATCAGGCCTGCACCGAAAGAGGTTAGATGTCGGGAATCTTAGAAACCTGAAGACGGCGCACTGGAGTCCCATAGGCGCATTCGTCCACATCGCGATCGTGTCCCCGTCGAGTGCATCCAACATGTCCACTAATTCGGGGGTCGCTTGAACCGCGTTCGTGTACGAATCCGAGAATGTGTGGTCAAGCGGGGACCACATGTCTGGTGCAGGCGTAGGAGCGAATATGCTGGGCTCCATCCCTTCAAATGTGCTTGGGCCGCCGTGGCTGCCGCCCGCAACAGAAGTCGGCTTTCCCCCAAGCGCCCACAGTGCGCGGGATTGAGCGCTACGATTCTGGGCTTCATCAGTCCCAGTTGACTCGTCATCCTTTGGGAATGACTTCGGAAGCTTCAGCTGACCAACAGAGGCCAATTCTGCTAGGATATCCCTGCGAGACATGAGCGTTGCCGTCTAGCATCGAAGGACATGGAAACCTACCACATTACGCCCGCGCTTTGCCAGCTATGCAGGCTGAAATGAGATTCTCTCAAGGTTAGTTGAGGCACTCACCGGCCTTCACATAGACGCACGACCTCCATACATTTGTACACATTCGCCATATCACGGCTTTGGTCTGCTACCAGTCCTGCTCGCTTGCCACTCAAAATCACTAGTAGAAGAATGATGGCCGACGTAAATGCCGTGGGCTACAAAAGTGGAGAGCGTCGGTCAGCTGTTGAACATTGATCGAGTCGTTAACAATCCTCACTAAATTGAAGACAATCGGTACATTCCCGTTCCGCCGCCTCTGGACATCTAGAATATTAGCGCATGTCCTAGCCGCATAAGTGCAGATCACAAGCGATGGCAGCCCCTGCCGAATGAATTCAAAATCGGCATGCTTGCAAAAACGGAGGGGAAGGACCTACTGTCGGCGAAGACTTGCGCAGGAAGAGAGAGCGGTGGACCAGAATCCGGAGGCTGTGGAACCAGCACTGCAAAGAAACAGACTGGGCAAAGAACACAGGGTCTTTACGTGTAGGGTCCCAACGCACTGTCTTTCCCGTCAGCCATACTTGTGAGCAGAGCGGCAACACACGCACAATGATGTGGAATCTGTTCGAGCCTTGGAAAACGGGAGCGGATTAGAATGGACAACCCATCCCCTGAGAGAGAGTATAGCATGCCAATTATTCAAGGCAGAATCCAGTTCTGGCACGGCATGCTCATCCCAGTCTTCGTTTGAGGAGAATACCTTGGGCATTTTGCTCAAGGAATACTGATCGTGCCTGTTAGTTAACCTTGCCGATTCTGATGCCGCGAGTTCAAAGAAAGCTCACCAATGTCTTGAGACTGAATGCGAGGATGTGATTGAGGCGTATGAACATATTAAAGTATGTGATTCGGGAAGGCACCCCGGTCGGCTGCATAAACGGGTGCGTTGGGTGCTCCCAATAATCGTCATCCACTTCTATTGGTTGGTCAAGGTCGAAGCTGGACTTGGATCAGTATATGTTCGATGTATATGAGGAGCAAAGTCTCAAAACTAGATGGTAATCAGTAGAATGACTGGAACTCACTCTTCATACTGCATAGCGCATGCGCGGCCCATCCCGGCGCTCATAATGCAATCCAGGCACACAAGCACCCAGAACGCTCGCTTGAACAGCTCGCGCTCCACCGTCGGCACTTCAATGGGCGCTTGCCGTCGGTGCACACCGATATCCTTCCATTTTATGTAAAGTTCATACCCACCTCGTAGAGAAAAAACGACAATCACCTGCGCAAGTCGCAATCCAACGCCAATAAGTGTCCAACACACCTGCGGCCCAGAGGAGCCGCCGAGAAACTGTGCAGCCAGCTTATTAAAGGGTTAGCGGACATCAAGGGTTGCAGAATTAAACGCTAGAGGTGGGTGGAAAGGTACACCTACGCAATAATATTGCAGGTCGTATAGCCCTGCCGGCCCAAACAAAGGATCCACTACCTGCGGGACCTGTCCACCAAGCCAATAAAGGGTCAGTCTGAAACAAAGGCAGATGCATAATGGTATCTCGCACCTGGTCAAACCACTCCCAGCCGCACGCCAGGCCTTTTGCGGCCATGGTGGGATTCATGCTCCATCGTGAACCGATGCTGGTGCATCCCAGTTCAAAACCGTGTAATAGGGGAGGGCAGTTACATGTAACTTACGCGCACACGAGCAAGACCGTTACAGCAAAGCCGTTGTCTCTGTACCGTTGTTAACTTGTCAGCAATCGGAGAGAGCTAAAATAATAACCATAAATATACCTCAGATGCAGCTTCTCCGTGATCCCTCGCTCGAACGTTGGTCTGTGTAAGAGTGGGTAGTGTATGTTCTGGTGGGTAAAGTAGAGCTCAACAAATTCCTTCATGAAATTTTCGGACGGGAAGTTGAAGGTGTATGTGCGACGCGCAACATTCTTCCACTATCGAAACATGAAAAAAACGCGGGATTGAGGAATTAACCGTACCCACTGTTTTCCATATCCAAAATTGACTGCGCCTGGAAGTCCACCTTTCGTCTTCTCCGTTGTCCCTTTTGATCTGGCCATCCGATAACGGTTCAGTGGAAAGGATGAGTGCATCTTCGCGCTCCTCGCGTTTGACTTCTTCCTTGACATCGATGGCGGCTTTGACCTTGGGAACGTCAAATAAAACACCTGGATGTAAGGACAACTGACCAAGGCAGTCCCCGAGCTCTTTCCCAGAAAAGGACGTATCTGCGTGTTTAGCGAGATTTTCCTACACTACGGAGAACATTCCATAAGTCTTCGGAAAGTGTAAAAAAACTCACATTTTCCACCAGCGCGAGGTGTAGCAAGTCGTCGGCATGCGGCGGCGGTGGCGGACCGCCCAGGATGTCCAGTGTTCGACGCATGATATACAGTGATGCATCCAAGCTTTCACGGTGCTCCGGGCCGTTTGTGTTCTCCTCAATTTCGTCAGAGGATCCAAGTGCCTGCTTCAGCGGAGTGAAGTCGGAGGAGGTACTGGCGAAGTGGATGTCGGCAAGCTCGGCGCGCAGTTTACGCACCAGTGCCTCGGAGCGTTCGAGGCGCGATTCGAGAGAGTCGATGTAGCTGGGTGGCCGAAACTATTCTGTCAACCGTAAAATTCATCGAGAAAGCAACCTGCCTTTTCGCCGTCTGTTGAACAGTATTTCAGTAGCACGACGAGAAACACAATGGCCGATAAGCTTACCACTGGATTTTTGACATATGTACACTCAATGTTCGCCGTGAGGCACATTGTACATTTATTTCCGGGCATCTGCGCTCCATCGCCTACCACAAATTCAAACGAAATAAACCGTATCTCGAAGGTGTTACTTACATCGCGCTGTGAACAGATGGAATATAAGCAAAGACTGCAGGAGCCCAGAAACCTTTCGTACCTTTTCTGCGACGGCAGACATCGCATGCGCGCTGGACTCCGAGTCGGCGTTTCTTCCGGTGAAACTCTTTCTCGTATTCTTCGTCGTACCACGACATAGAGGATTCTGACTGGAGAATGTCAATTCAAGAGCCACGGATTCAGAGACTCAATGCCTGGGAGGTTTGGGCCCGGTTACCTAACGAAGAGTGCGTTATCGGGCCGCGCCACAAAGTTATGTCATACGATTTATGTTGATCGGTCCGCGATCCTTTCCCACGTTTTCTAATCTGGACTTTCAAGGAAGAAAAAGAAAAAGAAAGCGTCCTTGTCCAGGTGAATACTTTTAAATTATTATTCTCCCCTACTTGATCCCCGTTCATGCCGACAGCAGTTCCGCAACTGGCCAAACGGTTGGGAAAGTTATTGGGTTATACCGAGTCTGTACGCGTCCAGCTCAGCTGGATGCCTCTTTCCTCTTTCCTCGCATCTTTATGCGTCTTTTTGACCCCGCCCTTCCACAGTCCCTTTTCTTTGAGAGTTTACGCTCACGTGCTGCTTCGGGTCTCATTTCGAGTCCCCTGTTGCCTTTGCGTACTGGTTCGGCCCGTCTCGGCGCGCTTCGGCTTTTTCCCGCAGAGACTTGCTTAGTTTCCGCCTCAAACGTAAGCACCGAATCCGGAAGTTTTTTTCGGCACATCGGCACACCGCTTTTTGGCCGAAGCTTTGCCGTTGATGACGTACTTCCCATTTTGGGAAGGGTGGCCTCCTCGCGAATCGCAATCTCGTTCACCCACGCGCCACCCTTACCATTCACTCAATACACAAGTACTGTAAGGACAAGAGCAAAACAAATTTGTATAGTCCAAAGATGATACACAATTACTGCAAGGACAGGAGTGACACAATTTTTTATAATCAAAAGATACAAAACAAAACAGGGAAACACTGGAGAAAGAGATCACCAGGGGGCGTTGGTGGAATAAAATGAGGAAGGGTATGGACCGGTCGCCGCCGTGAAGGACCAAAGGGGCCACGTTGGGGGGTTCTGAATACCGTAGACGGTTGGAGGTTGGTTGTCGTGCTCCCAGTGCACGAGGACGGAATGGTGTTTCACAGGCGCGAGATGAGGCGGGGACGGCGTCGCAGAGGGTATGCGAGCGAGAGCTGCACGATGCTGGTGGTCGTTGTGGAGCGCGTCCTGAGCGAGGCGGTGGGCAGTGCGAGGAACAGTGCTTGCATTGTTCTGTATTGCTTGATGAATGTCGAGGTTCTGCCCAGTGAAAGGGAGTGGTTGGGGTGGCGGCGGTGGAGGTAAGTGGACGCGACACCCGCCATCGAGGTCACAGTGTTTCTTGCACATCCCTCGGTCGCAAATCCTATGAACGCGGATGCATTGACACGAGTGCTTCTTTCACATGAGGATGGAAGGAGGCTGGCGACCGAGAACGGCGTTGGCGGGAGCACTGAGCACAGAACTGGGAGGAGGAGGGACAATGGCGAGAGGAGCAGCACGCGGGAAGAAATACCAAAAAGCAGGAATGTTGTCACTGTGTGCGGAATTGTAGCACTGAAAATGATCAGTAGCAGGTTTCTATACTTGGCGGGTCACTGAAACACACCTTGAAAAAATCAGAACCCTGGTTTATCCCAGTATGAGAGGTTATTCGTCGTATAAGTCGCGAGCAGCCAGGCTTGGGGCATGTTATTGTCCGAGAATTGGGGTGAGGCGGAGGCAATCCATGAGTCGCGTAGTAGCAAGGGGTCATTTTTGTTGAGCAGGGTTATTGAGAAGAGAGCTAACGAGGGTGAACGCGAGAGGCGAGAGTGACGAAGGTCGTGGGAGGGAGCAAGGCACGTTGGCAGTTGTTTGCGCTGTGCGGTTTACGCAAACAAACGACTCCGGCAATGTGTCGGCAGACAGACGTGGATGCCGATGTGCCGAAAAAACCTTCCAAATCGGGTGCTTACGTTTGAGGCGGAAAGTCAGGAGTGCCCGCAGATCGACTTGCTTACTTTCCACCTCAAACGTAAGCTCCGAATTAGGAAAGTATTTTCGGCACATCGGCATGCACATCATGTTTGCCGAACTCGACCTTCCATTGCTACAAGTTCTTGTCGGCGCAAACCTGTGAGGTTCTGCAACTTGATGGGAATTCTTTATGGGGCTGCACAGGGTTATTGTATGAAATGATGTTTTTTGATTTGGGGATAGTCTCTAAATACATGAATTATGGGTAAAGTACGCAGGGAAATGAGGGAAATGGTGATGGGCGGTGCTGGCGAGCAAGCCAGGAGGGAGCGAGCAACGGTGCAGGCGCGGACGCTACACAAGCTTGTCAAGATGGCAGGGGCCGCCGTGTTTCAGAGAGAGACACAGCGGGATCTGCACTCGGCATAACGCGCGAGGCGACAACGCAGCTCACCCTATGTGGGCTTATTCCATGGTAGTGTTCGGGTGACGGAAGCAAGCTTGCGGCGGGCGCAAATGGAGAGAAGAGGAGCAGGGCGTCGTGACGAGGTGGTGGGGGGAGACAAGAAAGAGTGGCTGACCACATTGACAGCATCGATCAATGCTTGATGGCATTGCCGTGCTGCCGAAAAAACCTTCCTAATTGGGTGCTTACGTTTGAGGCGGAAAGTTAGGAGTGCGCAGATCCAGTTTCTCCCGGAAGCCGAGCGGCCAAGTCCGCCTTCCGCGCGCGCACACACACACCTTAGGGCGTTGGCACCCGCTCTCCTAAGCGCTTAGCGCTGCCTCTCTCATATCGCCCGGCACTTAGCGCCTTCTCCTTCCCTCCACTCTCTAGCCGCCTACTCTCGACGACAGACTACCTTGCTCTTACCACCATGGTGCGACTCGAGGACTCGCCGAACATCAGCATTATTTACCACGCCCCCATTCTTGGCCTTAACCATGCGCTCCCACCCTGGGGAGATTTGATGACCGACCAGAACTTTATCGTATAGTGTTATTTAAATTTTCGAATGCCGAGCTGTGAGCTTTTTGATGCAACTATATTCCAGTCCCAGAGGACGTTGTAAATCTGAGCGCTTCAGGTCTTCAACAGCGCCCATGGGGCTGTTATGACGGAAGCATTCGCGTCCAAGTACACCAGCACAGCTCGAGCATTGACAACCGCCGATAGTTATGTTGAATCGTTATTTCCGGAATTTCATAAGTCCCGGAGATGTTGAGCCGTGCAACTTGAACTGAATGGCAGCGCCGCGTCAAAAGTTAATATCCGTCAGGAATGGAGCGCTTAAGCTTCAAGTCTGCATTGAACAGCGTCAACGTCGAAGCTGAGCAGGGGGAATGATTTTAGCCTTTTGAGTATTTTCAGAGTTTGTGTACGGCAAGTGTTGAAGTTCTCCCGTTATACAGCGTTTGCGAAGTTTTTACCACAAACGTTCGAAAGGCTGGAAGGGTGTTTTGCATAGTTGAAGAGAATGTTCCATAGGATTATTTGAGAGATGTTTGAGAGATGTTGAACACCGCGGTCTGGCAGACAGTCCGAGGGTCTACGGCATGCCCAACAGCATCCCGACACGACTCGGTCGGAAGTCTTGATGTTGTCCTGTTATATTATTGTTTTCTTCGCATAACGGCGGCGGAAAGGTTAGAATGAAGCGTATGATAGCAGAGTTCGCACAAGAAAGGTTAGAGGACCGGCTGTGCGCATGGACCGAGACGCCCCGGATTCACCAGCGGGTTCTAGGCCAGGAATCAGAGACAGCAGAATTGTGGCGTTGAAGTTGTTGATGGTAAATGTTCCATAGTTGGGATTTATGTATGTTGAACCTCAAACGCGGCAGGATAGTGGCAGTCCGAGGAGTTTGGACATACGGCATGCGCGACAGCGCGCACGTATACAGCGCCGAAACGAGCTCGGGAAGTCTTGATTTTACCCCTACTATTTAGTTTTAAACTCGCAACAGAAGAAGAAGAATATGCGCCGGTCCGTGGAATATCAAACGACCACGTTGAGCGCAGGCGCCGATTGAGTCAGGCGGCCCTGGGCTTACAGAGAGGACTCAGAATCAGGGTTCGATTGAGTCTGAGGAGTTCGAATTGAGCTGTGTATAGGCTGTAACGCAAACGTTCCACGAAGAGGAGACGAACTGGGCACGAAGTTGAACAGCGCGTCCAGCAAGCTGCGCGTGTTGGTGTACGGCATGATGAACAGTATGCGTCGCACATCCCGACACGAGCTGTTACATATAGCTTCTTCGAAGTTTGCACAACCGATGGGAAGGCTTGCCGGAGGCATGTATGTATGTTCGTATAGGAGAGCTCAAAGGAGGCGAGTGTCAGAGGACCATGTTGAGTATGGAGCTCTGGGATTAGTGAGATGAGGGGAATTGAGGTGTATTGAAGGTATATTGGTTCCTTCCATTATTTGAGGAGACGTCGACACCAATTTTGAACAGCGCGTCCAGCAGGCTGCGTGTTTTGGTGTACAGCGCGTCGACAGGGGCTCGTTATACAGCTTCTTGGAAGTTCGCCGGGGCGAAAAGGCTCAAAGTGTGAAGCATGTAGTAGAAGAAAACTCGAGAGGAAGTCGTGGAATTTGAATGGTTGTTAGAAGACCAGCAGGGCATAGATTGTGGACCCGGAGGGGTTGAACCTAGTGTGGGACAGCTAATACTTAGGAGGGAAGGCCAGGGAGGATCCAAACGGTCGGATGAGACAAACGTTCTCCAGCAAGCATTATTTGAATCTGAGGAGCTGTTGAACAGCGCGGAATCTATCCAGACAGCCCGAGGATGGAGGAGGGAGGAGGATGTATCACCGCCGTGTACGGCATCGACAGCAGTACGCAGTGCGCGCGTATGCCGCTTGTATATCGCCTAGCACCAAATCAGGGGTTCAAAGTCCATGTATGGCAAAGGCAAAGTTCTTTCCGTCCAGGTTTAGTAATTGCGGGACACACCAAGCGTGGGCTTGCGCATATGTCTTTCGTTCGGTTTGAGGAGGACAGTGAGGCAAGTCGATTCTAGCGTGTTGGATATGTAAGTGAGTAGACGAAAACATATTCCAAGAGATGTTGAGGCAGGGTGCAAGCAAACTCGAGAACAATGTAGCGTTGAAGTTGAACCCGCTGACCGCATTTACATACGGCATCGACGGCGCGTCGCGTATGTTGCTCATACGACTCGGAAATCGAGGGGAGGAGTACTTCCTGGAGGCGACGGCACGTCAGCAATGGGAGTGAGACTCGGAGGAGCCGCATGTTGGATGGGCCCAAGGAGAACAAGAGGTTTCCCAATTTCCGAGGACCGACGCCGGAAGTGGGCCAGGCTTAAGCTACGAGTTCGGCTTCGAGGGCGATGCACATGTCGAGGCCAGCCGGCAAATCCAGACGCATGTTGGATGGGCGCAAAGAAGCAGAAGCAGAAGAAGTTTTGGATTTGGATTTCAATTTTTCTGATTCCCGAATCGGGCAGGGGCGCACACTAAATAGGGATGGAAACTCGGAAATTAATATTCGGCTTCTCCGGTTTGATTGATCCAGGGTGATAAGGTACAAACGCGGTTGCCCCACGTGATCTAGCGTGACATGTCCATATTGGGAAGTTATTGTACAGAAAACACATTGATTCCACAACAGTTGAACAATGAGCAAAATAAAAATTTCGGCTCAATAGTTCTCTGGGGGTCGGTCCATTCTTGCCATATGAGGTTTGAAAATGTTGATAATTGAGTGACTAGTTCCCAAAATACTAGTATACCAGCTCAAGTACTTCAATGCTTAGCTCTGGTGCGCGTGTTGTAAAGGTTCTTTGCCCGCTGTGCCCTAAAGATTTTGAGTGGAAGTCCCCTCAATATCTCATTCATGCCTACCTTCAAGAAATCCATATGGGACAGGCTGAACTGCCCAGTGAAACCACCAAAGAAAGCTATCAAATGTCAAGATATATGATTATTTGTTCGCGTCAGTCCGAGTACAGATAGTTATTGCTTCTTTGATACTTGATGTACATATATCAACTTCCTGTGGTCTAGCATAGCTGAAGTTATAATCTATTATCCTTTCCCCCACATCATCTGTGCTTTATTTTGTGCTACTGCACCCGCACCCGATAGCTTGCTGTTCCTTACGAGCTTGGCTTTTAGCCACTGGCATTCTGCCACCTCGGTTTTATTTCTGACAGGTTATGGGCCCCCCGCCCTAGCGCCTGAGCTCTAGCGTCGAGAGCCGCTGTCTCAGCCTGCCTGTGTCGCAAAAATCTTAAATTGTTTGAAACATCTCAAGAGGTCTCTCAAGACCCAGCAAGGCCATATGGTTTTAACAGCCTTGAAACACAGAGGTCGGAATTCTGGAAGTACTTTCAAGGCACAAGGAAAGTCCTAGGCTCTCACAAGGTCGTACAAGGTCCGAAGACACCAGCTGACAAAAATTGCACTATGTTCACCACCTTCTTCAAGCACGGGGAGGAGTATCAAGTCATACTCAGTAAGTAATGTAGTATATAGTAAGTGTAACTTTAAAGACAAGCACTACCACTGGTTGAAGGGTACATTCAACCACACATACATGTATAGATAAAGTTGCAAAGGACATGACCTGAGTTATGTACCTTGCTCGAGCCACCGGTTTGACACTCCACTGAGCTCCACACCTCGGAAATCTCGAAATAACCCCAGTGGGAGAAATGGTGTATAAATAGCCGATGTTTTCGTAAATAATGTTGACTCTGTAGCTCCAGGTATGTATTAAGTGGTATAAAAGAAGGGTTCCTTTTATTTGTTCAAGGCCTAGGTTTCCTGCCACAGCTTGCGGGTACTTGCGGCCCACCATGCCTTGGCTTGGCTTGGGACTCCTTATGAGTCTTGCGTGGCTTGCAACGGATTGCGAGTGCCTCGAAGGGATGGCTGGGTGGCTTGGAATCACTTGCAAGCCGCCTGAAGGCCACAAGTAGAATCAATCCCTTGCAAGTGATTTACCTTTTTTCCGACATGCTGGACTTCACTATCCACTCCTTACTTCTATCGCTCATCCTGATCTATGCCACCTTCGCTATCCACCTCGACTCTCTGCTGCCGCTATAGGTCTTGCTCTCCAGCTTTTATGCTCTGTTGCTGCAGGGTCCCACACATCCCACGCTGTTGCACAGCTGACCTGATCATCTTTGATGAAGTGCAGAAACCTTCTCACACTGTCGTGCATCTGCCATTGTCTGCGGACATGTGCACAGCTTCTAGGTTTCCTCCGGATCTTCGTGCTCTGCATGATCCCTTCATCATATCCAGCATATTCCAGCAACAGGCTCGTTTAAGATTAAACCGCAACATTGGCAACGTTGGCCCGGTTTAAACCATTGTGGTTTAAACCGTAAGGTTGCCAATATTGGTTGCTGGTGTTAGCCCGGTTTAAACCGGTTTTAAACCATGGCTTAAACCGGTTTTAAACCAAAAAAGTGCATCCACTCGTGTTTTGTACAACAAAGCTGTGCAGAAAGGTGACCCGGTTTAAACCGGTTTAAACCATGGCTTAAACCGGTTTTAAACCATGGCTTAAACCAAAAAAAGTCCATCCACTCGTGTTTTGTACAACAAAGCTGTGCAGAAAGGTGACCCAGTTTAAACCGGTTTTAAGCCATGGCTTAAACCATGGTTTAAACCAAAAAAAGTGCATCCACTCGTGTTTTGTACAACAACAAGGAGCAGAAAGGTGAGTCTTGATCAGGTGAATGTTTAATATCACTAAAGTATTTCAAGCTCCTAGTCAAGCGACCATCTTGAAGGAGATGATTGCTATTGAGCAAAGAGCGGAAGACAGAGCTCAAGCAAGTGCTACCACTCCTGTTGCTCTCTACATCAATGTTGGATTGAAACTTCAAGCCAGACAGTATGTTCCTCAACTTCTTCTATGCATAGATAAATACTAACTAATGAATCGATCAGGCGTGCTCTAAGAACAACACAGAATCCCACCAGTGAAGATGACCAGACACAAGATAGTGTGGTTGAAAAGCAACGTCTAGGGGCAGATATCAAGAAATGGCATCAGCAACAACAGCACATTTGTCCTCAGGTTCTCCCATCTGTGGTCTCAGAGCCCTACAAATCACCTGAATGGGAGAGATTATTCTTGCCCTCCGACTTTACTAGCTCCGAGCGAACCAAATTAGGTCTAGAGACTTTGGGAGCAGAAGAACTCAAACTGCGGCAAGGTGAAGCAAATGATGCTCTACGTAGCTTGTGCGAACATATCCAACATAGTCAAGCCCTCAGACAACACAAGAATGCTCGTAATAATGCTGTTCATGGTCAGGCAAAGAACACTCGGGCAGTGCAAAAGATCAAGGATGTCCAAACTAGGATCCAGAATTACGTCAAAAAGTACTGGCATGCTCGTACTGCAATGATTGCCCTTGGATGCAATCCACAAGACGCAAAGTTTGGATTTCCAGAGCTGAGGGATGAGGATCTTTACACAAAAAATGTAGATGAGCCACACAAGCTAGGTGATGGAGGAAAGGTTGAAGGCTGGATTTGGCGACAGGGCCATTATGGAAACTTGTCTCCTGCAGAGGAAGCCGAATATGTCTTGGATTGTAAGTCAAGCTATCTCATGTATTGTTTTAGAGCTCATCATTGTATAGCGGCAAGAGTACAATGGCACTGTGCTCATGCAGATATGGAGCGAAGAGTTCCGTCGTGCGATTCAGGGATTCAACAAAATGGAGGCTACCTGGACTGCTCTTGCTCATGATCCTGAAAATGAGCCAGGAAAAAAGGTTTATGCATTGAAGGTTGCAGGTATGTATCGACAGATGGGGAAAGATGCACGAGAGCAATTCAAAAAAGTTGGTGGCACTTGGCCCAAGGCTGGAGTTAGTCTTGCCTAGCATATCAAATCTGAGCGCCCAGATCCAAAAATTGATTGGGCAGCTGTTATAGTAGTTGAATATATATATATTTTTGATTGATATAAGCAGATCTGACTCTTGACTAAAAAATATGAGTCAAGCTTTTTTTGGTTTAAACCGGTTTAAGCTGTTTTGGTTTAAACTGATCTGGCTTAAACCGGTTTAAACCAAAACAGATCTCACTCTTGACTAAAAAATATGAGTCAAGTGTTTTTTGGTTTAAACCGGTTTAAGCTGTTTTGGTTTAAACCGGTTTAAACTGATCTGGTTTAAATCGGTTTAAACCAAAACAGCTTAAACCATCTGTAGTCTATTATATAAAAAACAAATTGCCTATAGGCTTGGTTTAAACCGGTTTAAACCATGTTCGTTTAAACCAGGCGAAGGTTGGCAACCTTGTGGTTTAAACTCAAACGAGCCTACAGTACCATATTCATCATCGAGGAAGTCATTATTCACCTCCATTGTTCCTCCATTCGTCCTGCGTATTCTGGATTCAACAGCATGCTCTTCACCAACCCATGTGACTACAAATCCCCCATTCTCATCCGCATCATGATGCTTCACCAGCCGCTTACCATTGCTCCTTGTCATCCTCTGGGCTATAGACATTTGCTCCTCCTTGTCGACGGCTTTCTAGGTTGTACAGGATCGACTCAGTTTTCCCTTGCTCCTGCTCACACACCCTATACTCGGAGATCCCGAGTTCTTGGGGCAGTTGTGGGATTGTCGAATTGGGTGGGAGCTAATTGCTCTTTGCTCCATCTACGTGCACACTCCTCCTCCCTGATGTGCCCTTGGATTTCACTCTCCCAACGAGTTAAAGCAATCTTGGTCACTGGTGATCCCTGGTGATTAACTACCGGCGCTGCTACTGTGCAGCACAGGATCTGGCTGTTGCTAGACCAAAGCTTATGGGCTCTACATGTATCGGACATGTGTGGACCAACCACTCCAGGGCTGCGGAGGTAATCAGTTTGTTCTCGTCGACTTTGCCGTTGTAGCGCTATTGTTCTTTGTATGTTGGTGACAGAGACTGTAGTCAACTGTGACAAGTGCAGTGTGCACTGCAACGGTTATTGTTCTGGCATGACTGCTGTGGTTTTCTCTGTCCCTCCACATGCTCTGTTTGGTGGGAGCCCTCACACCCTTGTTTTTGTGCCAGCTCCTCGATCACTATTAAGTTATTTCACCCTGCCTTGAAGCTCAAGAGCTTTCACATGCATCCGCACATCTGGAGACCAACCTCAGCAGGGCTGCGGAGGTATTCAGCTCGTTCTCGTCAGCTCTGCCATTCCACCACAGCTGTACTTCGACCTTTGGTGACGGAGACTTTAGCCAACTGTGCCGAGTGCAGTTTGGGTTGCAGTGGTTGTTGTTTTGGCATGACTGCCTTGGTTCTCAACGTCTTCCCAGGTGTGCAGTTGAGTGGGAGTTCCACTTCTGTTGATGGTCTCTTTTATTCTTCTGCATGCTATTTCTCGGTCTTTGCAAAGGTGGGAGTGTCAAGATATATGATTATTTGTTCGTGTCACTGCCAAGGCTGCAGCTGCTTCCTCGGTCTTAGGAAGCATCACCGTTGATGCTACTAAAACCGAAGTAAAACATTCCGACCCATCTGTCAGGGGAACCACCCATCCATCCGTCCGTCCGGCTCCGGCCCATCGCACCGCCCCACTGCCTCGTCCGATCCTTCGTCCGGCCTCGTCCGACCATCCGGCCTCGTCTGACCGTCCGGCCTCCGGTCCTGTACCCCAGCCAGCACCTTCGCCCGGAACGTCGTCCCCCGTCCCTCCGGACTCTGTTCCCCTCCGCTCCCCTTCATCCGGTCGCTCTCACTGGCACGTGCTATGTGATCAAGCTCGAGACCACTGCCGATCACTCCGGACACGTGCTACTGGCTAGTACCTATAAAAACCTCGCCTAGCGTGGGAATCCTTATCCTTTCTTCTCTTCGGATTCTCCCGCTAGGTGCGTATTCTAGAACTCTGTATTTAGTACCTTGAATTGAGTTTACTTCGGATTCTCCCGCTAGTTCCCACGCTCACGCGCCGAGCTGAGGTTGCCCTTACAGCAGAAGAAAGGATCTAAGGGATCAACCGGTCGAGATTGCGAAGTTCGGTGTAGACTCGGACTCGGACCGCTACACCAGCGCTCCGGCCTCCCCCACTTCCAATCTCGACCCCTCCTCCTTGATGGATGCCCCGACGCCCGGAAACGGGTCCGTGCAACCCGAGCTCCCGGATGTTCACATCCCGGACTCGGCTCCCGACCCCGAGACCCGGCTGACCGCGGTTGAAGACTCTCTCACGAATATTGAAACCCTACTCCGCGTTTTACACCATAGCCAAAATCCACCCGCGACTGCCCCCGTCCCTGCCGCTCCGGCTCCGGCGGCGGGTCCAGACTTCACCACCCTCACCCCAGCAGCAAAATCGGTTCTCCGACCGAACCCTCCGGCCGTTTTCGATGGCGACCGGACACAAGGACGGATGTTCCTCCACTCCGTCCTCACATACCTCCGATTGGTTCCGGAAGCCTTCATGGTCCACAGACAGGTCGTAGAGGAAAAACTCGTGCGGTACACCATGTCCTTTATGGCACAAGACGCGGCCGGATGGTGGGCAGAACTCACAGCTACTACCAAGGCTCCTGCGATGTCTACCGGTACACGGACAATTTCGAGGAACTCGCTGCTACGGCCGGATACACGGACCTGCTCGTCTGCGTCACCAAGTACCGTGCAGGGCTCGACCCGCGGATTAACACGGCTATCACCACGTCCGGAACTGCTCCGGCACTGCTGGACTACGCCGGATGGCGTATCCGTGCCTTCCGCCAGTACGACCACCTGAAGCTACCACAATTCCTAACTAACTTGTCAGAGAGTCACGCCTGTACGATCTGACAAGTTAGTTAGGTTCCCAGACCCAGAAAGCTACCACCGATGTCCGGGTGGTGGGGGGCCTACCACCAGTACATTTGGGGGAGAAATTTTTGATTTTTGGTGGTAAAAAAACACCCTAGATTTGAACTGATTGGAGTCTGTTAGAGCAGTCACAAACCAATCTAATGGAAGTTCTACCACCATTACCATCTGACCCTAACCAAAAGTAATCAATGTTGGGTCACATTTGGGAGGGTGGTCACATTTGTTTGTGACTTAGTCCAAATACCACTGCTACCACAGAGTGCCATCACAAAAGTCAGTAAATTTTGTGACCCACCCAAAATACCATCTGTACCACAGATATGATTTTGGATGTCAGTAAATTTTGTGACCTGGCTAATGTACCATCTGTACCACGGACATTGTTTCAAAAGTCAGTAAATTTTGTGACCTGGCTAATGTACCATCTGTACCATGGACATTGTTTTGAAAGTCAGTAAATTTTGTGACTTGGCTAACATACCACTACTACCATGGATACTCTCTTGGAAGTCAGTACAATTTGTGACCCACATATATTACCACTCATACCACAGACCCATTTTGGAAGGTCAGTAAATTTTGTGATTTCTTTGCTACACTGCCACAGATCTTCCCTAAAACACTTCAAATATCTTTCCAGTGCAAGTTACCACTGATACCACATTGAATGAATATTTTATTGCTATTTATCGCCGGGTTTGGGAAAGTATTTTGCATTTTGCGCAACAACCAAGCCACTGATTACAAAACTGATTGGACAGCCAGATTGAGCATTTTTGGCTCTACAACTTTGGTTTTAACTTTATTTTTGGAGTTTTTGACGTCTCGAGACTCCCAGGCTGACATATTTCTCTTTTGGGCCACTACGCCCTTTGCCCAAAATGGAAATATGTTGTTTTTGCCATTGCTTGGGTGCAGATTGGCCATTTTCCTTGGTTTAACTTTGTACTGGTAATACTTTGCAGATGTGGATTGGGTCTGAGTCACATTGTGAGGTAGAGAAGCAAGGTAACATAGCCATCATGTCTGAACTTGGAAATGTATTTCGCATTTTGCACCACAACCAGGGCAGTGATGGCAAAATGGATTGGACAGCTGGATAGCGCTGAAAAGGCTCTACAACTTTGGTTTTGACTCTATTTTTGGGTTTTTTGGAGTCTCAAGGCTGACATATTTCCTTTTTTAGCCACTACGCTTTTCGCCCAAAAAGGAAATTCTTTGTTTTTGCCCTACTTTGGGCGCACTTTGGCCGTTTTCCTTCATTTAACTTTACAGTTATCATCTTTCATGGATGTGGATGAGGTTTATATCACATTTTGAGGCAGGGACATGGGGTAACATGCACATAATGTCTGAACTTGAAAAATTCGATCCCTGCTATCCTTACCTCACACATAACCATGACCAGCTGTCAGAAGTCTCAGGATGGTATCATGTCATCATTAGACAGTGCCTTCACCTATCCTTACCTTACTACAGGCCTCATATAGATGGATTTTGAGGACATAAAGTATTCACTGATTTGGTGTTTTCCCTGCCTTTCCCTTATGTGGTGTACATTTACAATTGTCCCACATGATATGTGGGATGTATGAACATGTTTTTGAGCCTTCTATTTCTCCTTAGTCAACTACAGAGGGAGTTTGGTGCTGTTCAAGCTTCAACAATATATTCTCTGTATTCAGGCTGCCTGGTGGTATTAAAACAAGATCCAAACCCTCCCCAGAGTTGCACAAGGTATACCACATTGAATGAACCAAAAATCAAAGCAAAACATCGACTTGAAGTTGAGATATGTGAGGTGACAATTTTTGATCATTTGTTAAATAGGGCCTCAAGCACTGCATATAATGCAAAGAAAAGCTTATAAACAGCATTTGCCACTGTGAATTAACAATATTCAACTTTATTTGAAGGAATTTGGTCAAATTTCCACCAAATGGTGTTTTGGGGCATGAGGGCTTTACTGCAAATTATTGCCTCTAGGCTGCGCACTGACCAAAACACAATTGGCTCAAATCTTGACCAAAATGGATGAAATAAAGCTTGGGATTGGTGTTTTACTTTGCAGGTTCTCACTTCTAACATTCATTTGGCACCAGATATGCTCCTAGGCCCTGATTAGTAATTTGATGGGAAACTGACATTTCACAATTCTCATGGTTCTGACTATATATTGAAGTAAATTTTGGGCTCTGGTGGTTTGGGCATGTTATTGTAATTGTCCTATGTAGTTGGTTTGGTGGTCAGCACAATAGGACACAGCAGATGAGCTGAACATTTATGTGTTACATATTTTTCTTCAATCCCAATGTGGTTGATAGTAGCATGGGTACAAAGTCACTTGGAAGGGTTCATACACCTCCCAAAAGCATTAGCCCTCTATATATTGCCAGTCCAATCCCTAATACCCACAAAGGAAGGCAAATATCGAATTTTACCACCTGGTCAATAAATTGTGTATATCTTCATCAAACAACCAAAAGTTCAATCCAAACCACTAGGGGAACCTATGAATATGGATAGAGGGCATCCTGGCTTGGCTCCAGTTCTTCTGTGTGGAGTAGTAATGTCAGGAGTACAATTTTGGAAGTTCAGGCAATATGTGCATGTTACTCCATGTCCCTGCCTCAAAATGTGATATAAACCTCATCCACATCCATGAAAGATGATAACTGTAAAGTTAAATGAAGGAAAACGGCCAAAGTGCGCCCAAAGTAGGGCAAAAACAAAGAATTTCCTTTTTGGGCGAAAAGCGTAGTGGCTAAAAAAGGAAATATGTCAGCCTTGAGACTCCAAAAAACCCAAAAATAGAGTCAAAACCAAAGTTGTAGAGCCTTTTCAGCGCTATCCAGCTGTCCAATCCATTTTGCCATCACTGCCCTGGTTGTGGTGCAAAATGCGAAATACATTTCCAAGTTCAGACATGATGGCTATGTTACCTTGCTTCTCTACCTCACAATGTGACTCAGACCCAATCCACATCTGCAAAGTATTACCAGTACAAAGTTAAACCAAGGAAAATGGCCAATCTGCACCCAAGCAATGGCAAAAACAACATATTTCCATTTTGGGCAAAGGGCGTAGTGGCCCAAAAGAGAAATATGTCAGCCTGGGAGTCTCGAGACGTCAAAAACTCCAAAAATAAAGTTAAAACCAAAGTTGTAGAGCCAAAAATGCTCAATCTGGCTGTCCAATCAGTTTTGTAATCAGTGGCTTGGTTGTTGCGCAAAATGCAAAATACTTTCCCAAACCCGGCGATAAATAGCAATAAAATATTCATTCAATGTGGTATCAGTGGTAACTTGCACTGGAAAGATATTTGAAGTGTTTTAGGGAAGATCTGTGGCAGTGTAGCAAAGAAATCACAAAATTTACTGACCTTCCAAAATGGGTCTGTGGTATGAGTGGTAATATATGTGGGTCACAAATTGTACTGACTTCCAAGAGAGTATCCATGGTAGTAGTGGTATGTTAGCCAAGTCACAAAATTTACTGACTTTCAAAACAATGTCCATGGTACAGATGGTACATTAGCCAGGTCACAAAATTTACTGACTTTTGAAACAATGTCCGTGGTACAGATGGTACATTAGCCAGGTCACAAAATTTACTGACATCCAAAATCATATCTGTGGTACAGATGGTATTTTGGGTGGGTCACAAAATTTACTGACTTTTGTGATGGCACTCTGTGGTAGCAGTGGTATTTGGACTAAGTCACAAACAAATGTGACCACCCTCCCAAATGTGACCCAACATTGATTACTTTTGGTTAGGGTCAGATGGTAATGGTGGTAGAACTTCCATTAGATTGGTTTGTGACTGCTCTAACAGACTCCAATCAGTTCAAATCTAGGGTGTTTTTTTACCACCAAAAATCAAAAATTTCTCCCCCAAATGTACTGGTGGTAGGCCCCCCACCACCCGGACATCGGTGGTAGCTTTCTGGGTCTGGGAACCTAACTAACTTGTCAGATCGTACAGGCGTGACTCTCTGACAAGTTAGTTAGGAATTGTGGTAGCTTCAGGTGAGTACAACGCCCTCGCTCGTGTCCGAGCGGGAGTACCCCCGACTCGCACCCCGGCTCCGGCCGCACGCCCCCGCACTGGGACGTTCCTCCCAGTCCCCTCCTTCGCGCCCGCTCCTAAAGCCGCGCCGACGCCCGCCCTTCCGCCCGGCATCCCGATGGATGTCGACCGGACCCGCATGCGCTTCGCGCCCCGTGCTTGCTTCCGTTGCGGTGCGGCCGGACACCTCGCCCGAGACTGCCCGACTCCCTCGGATGTCCGGCACGCGGACGTCCTAGACGAGGTCGTCCGTCAACTTGGTGACGACCTCCTCGGAGAACTCTTTGTGCGCCTCTCCACCTCCGCTGGGCTTCCGGCCGAGCCGGAAACTAGAGACGCGGAGCCGGAGGGTTTTCCGGACGCGGTTGAGTAAGCGGTGCGCCCTCGGTCGCGTCCCCCAATCGTTACTCCTGCTTGTACAAAGATATACCCAATAAATCAGCAGTTGAAACGAAAGACGCACCCCCTATTCCCGCCCCGGAGGCAAAGACAGAACTCCCCCTTTCCCTTCCCCACGTCCGCCGCCCAAGGTGGGAACGCAAACTGCCCCGGTGGTACGTTATTGATTCCGTCAAAGGCCGGAACTCCCTGCACATTCCGTTGGAGATGCAATCGGTAGAGACCGCGGCTACGATGTCCGTGAAGGGTCTGGTCGACTGCGGGGCGACTGGAGACTTCATCGACTCGGAGTACGTGATCTCCCGCAATCTTCCCGTCCGGAAGCTCTCCCAGCCAATTCCGGTCCTCAACGTCGACGGCACGCCCAATGCATCCGGAGGCATTTCCGGCGTAGTCGATATGGTCGTCAACTACAAGGGACACTCCGAGCGCATCCAACTCGCGGTAATGTGGCTCGGTAAGCAGCACGTCATCCTTGGTTACTCCTGGCTTCAGAAGCACAACCCGGAGATCGACTGGGAGACCAAGGAAGTCCAGAAGACCCGCTGCCCGACCAGCTGTAGCACTTGCCGGGATGAACTCCGCGCGGTCTGTCGCAGCGCGAAGATCTCCGCCGCGATCCTCAGGCAGCTCCACGAAGGTCCCGTCCCGTCTATCTGCGCCATCGACTCGGAGGAGTGGTGCGGAGATGACGGGTACGATCCGGACGACGACGACGGAGACGACTTCCCAGACCTCACTCCAGACCCAGACGACGATGACGATGACGAGGACGACGACTGGATCCTCTACACCGTGTTCGCTCCGGCCGAAGAAATCCGCGCGGGCAGCACCGTCTCTCAACGGCTCGCAGAGGCCTTTGCCCGGAACTCAGCCCTGCCTGGGACTTCGGTCCCGACCTGGGTCGAGGATTTCTCCGACTTTTTCGATAAGGAGTCGTTCGACGCCCTACCGGAACGCCGGACGTGGGACCACGCCATCGAACTCGTCCCGGACGCGAAACCGGCCAACTGCAAGGTCTACCCGATCTCCCCCCTCGAGCAAAAGGACCTTGACGCGTTCATCGAGGATGGGTTGAGCACCGGCCGAATCCGCCCGTCGAAGTCCCCAATGGCGTCTCCGGTCTTCTTCATCAAAAAGAAGGACGGAAGTCTCTGGTTCGTCCAGGACTATCGAGCGCTCAACGCGATGACCATAAAAAACCGGTACCCGCTCCCATTGATTAACGACCTCATTAACCGCCTGAAGGGAGCTCGGTTCTTCACGAAACTCGACGTCCGGTGGGGATTCAACAACGTCCGGATCCGGGGAGGCGACGAGTGGAAGGCCGTGTTCCGTACCAACCGAGGGCTCTTTGAGCCACTGGTGATGTACTTCGGCCTTACCAACTCTCTGGCCACGTTCCAGACAATGATGAACGACATCTTCCAAGACCTCATCCTGTCCGGAGACGTCATGGTATACCTAGACGACATCCTCATCGCTCACTCCGACCTCGTGCGCCACCGGGAGATCGTCCGAGAGGTCCTCCGACGGCTCCGGGCGCACAAGCTTTACCTCCGGCCGAAGAAGTGCAAGTTCAAGAAGTCCTCAATCGAGTACCTAGGCATCATCATCTCGCACAACCACGTCGAGATGGATCCAGTCAAGGTCGCCGGAGTCGCCGCCTGGCCCGCTCCGGAGAACAAGAAGGACGTGCAGCAGTTCCTCGGCTTCATGAACTTCTACCGGAGGTTCATCCGGGCGTTCTCGGACATCGCGCGGCCCCTCTTTGACCTCACAAAGAAGAGCATCGCATGGACCTGGACCGCTGCCGCTGCCGCCGCCTTCCAAGCCCTCAAGGATGCAGTGACCGCAGAGCCCGTCTTAGTCCTGCCCGATGAGTCGGGTCTGTACCGGGTCGAGGTGGACAGCTCCGACTACGCCACTGGAGCCGTCCTGTCTCAGCCGGACGCGAACGGGAAGTGGCATCCGGTCGCGTTCTACTCCAAAAGTCTAAGTGACGTCCAACGCAACTATGAGATCCACGACAAGGAAATGCTTGCGATTATCCAGGCCCTCGAGGAGTGGCGACACTTCCTCGAAGGTATGCAGCATCCGGTCGAGATCTGGATGGATCATAAACACCTGGAGTACTTCCGGAAGGCGCAGAACTTGAACCGGAGGCAGGCGCGGTGGTCCTTATACCTGTCCCGGTTTGACTTCGCGCTCCACCACCAGCCCGGCCGCCTCATGGGTTGACCGGACGCGCTGTCCCGTCGCCCGGACCACGGAGTAGGCTCGGACAACACGGACGTCACCCTTCTCCGTCCGGACTTGTTCCATGTCCGCGCGCTAGAGGGCATCGTGGTTGCCGGACCCGAGGTCCCCCTCCTTCGTGACGTCCGGGAGGCCTTCGCAGGTGAACCGGACCTTGAGGACCTTGTCGCGCTCGTCGCGCGGAACTCCTCAAGAACCGGAATGTTCGCTCCCCCCGGTCGTCCGAGTGGCGCATCGCGGAGGGGCTCCTTCACTACCGCGGCAAGATCGTCGTGCTGCGGAATAAGGACCTCCGATGCCGGATCATCGCCCTGCACCACGACACTCGGGTCGCCAGACACGCCGGGCGCTTCAAAACCCTCGAGCTAATCGCGCGGAATTACTGGTGGCCCCAGCTATCCCGCCACGTCGGCCAATACGTCCGGACCTGCGACCCATGCAACCGGACGAAGGCGCTTCAGAAGCTACCCCACGGAGAGCTCCACCCGACCGAAATTCCGGAAGAACGCTGGGACACCGTCTCGGTGGACTTCGTCGTCGAGCTCCCGGATGCGCACGGGTTCGACGCGGTCATGGTCGTGGTCGATGTCCTGGGTAAGCGGGCCCATTTCAACGAGTGCCACACCGGCCTTGGCGCGGTCGGAGCCGCCCGGCTCTATTACCGGAACATCTGGAGGGACCACGGAACCCCCCGGAAATATATCTCCGACCGCGGACCGCAGTTCGTCGCGGAGTTCACCACGGAGCTGTGGCGCCTCATCGGGATAGAGCCAGCGACCTCCACTGCCTATCACCCGCAAACCAACGGCCAGACCGAGCGTGTCAATCAGGAGCTCGAGCAGTTCGTCCGGTGAAACGGTGCACTTAAGATACGCGTGAAATGAATGCAAAATAATGCTAGTGCTCAAAAACACTAAACACCACTAACACACACACACACTACTACTCCCAAAGATCAAGTGCTTCTCCTTGTGAGTTCGGGTCCGGTTCGTAGTATGCGAACAGCGGGTTTGGATCCCAAATAACACAGAATATAGAACGCTAGGGCTGAACTATCCAGAAACAGCGCCTCAGAATGCAATGTTCAGTTACGTAGCTCTCAGCTAGCAACCTAGGTGAACGTAGGAAAAGGTTGGATACAAGGCAACCTTGACTAGACGTCGCAGAATACCAGGGCAGAGATTGTAAGGTTTGCGAAAATCCTCTCGTTGGCAATCCAAACGAATATGAGGCTAACACCAAATAGCTTCCAAGCTACACACACTAGGCAGCCCTAAGTGTGGACCTGTTACTTCCGATAGCAGGAACGTTTGACTACTTTGTATCGGTCCTAGCTCACTATACGCGTCCAGCAAGTCGATCCAACACACTACGGATGGCGCTAGGGCAGATCCGGGGCGAAGGCAAAGTCACTGACAAGGTATAATCCAACTAGGAGTAGGGACCTGGTATTCCGTCTTCTGTTTAGGCTATGCAGCTCACACCACAAGCGTCCAGTAAGTCAGTCCAACACACTACGGAAGGCGCTAGGGCAGATCCGGGGTGAAGGCAAGGTCACTGAAAAGTCGTGATCACGCTTTACAAGAGAATACACCCAATAGTTTTGTACGTGAAGTCAGCTAGGACAACAACGCCTTTCCTCTTAATCTTATGTTTCCAAGTTCCAGAGTCAACCAATCAAGATTCCAGTTATAGACTACTACAAGCAGAGTTTGTACACAAATCTCCACGAATAGCCTGAGACAACCTGCCGCCACGAACTAGGGCGCGATTAATCTGGCGTATGTGGCTGGAGCGCTGTCCTTTTATACAAATGAGGAGATAGTGTTTAAGTAAAAGAAATGAGTAATGAGAAATGCTTGGCTAGCCAATGAAACGGCAGCCGTCCTGAGTCGTCATAATCAAATGTCCTTGGTAGTCATCGCAAATGACTTCCGGGTATAGTTTCTGCGGGTATTGGTAATTCCTAGGCCGTCGATCACAAGCCTGAACTACGAATCCTGCCGGCCTGGAGTTGAATCCAGTCCAATAATAGTTCCTAGCTGATTCATGGAGGTCTCATGACCGTCCTAGAATAGCTCTCCATGCCGTCGTACGTGTCGGCATTCGTCCATGATAATATCTTCTTACACAATAGTTAATGTGTTCATGTTTGGGTGACGCTAGCGCGCCGCGCCTGTCACATGTACTGTCTCCTAGTCCTAGGATGTACCGTATATGTTCTTCCTGTAGTAACTAGTCGCCTAGCTACTTGATGTTCGGCATAGTCCTATCGTAGGTATCAGGCGTCCTCCGCTAGCTCATATAGCAGCCGATCCTGGCCTGTTCTTCTACAATATCTGAGCGGGCGTCCTTGCTAGCACAATATTCTTATGTTCTTCTGTCTCGGTTGTTCTTCCTAGGTCAAATAGAAATAGTGTTCTTTGAATGTATGGGTGTGGTATATCTCCTAGGTGGTTTAGACTAGACCCGTTCATAAAGGCGTCCGCCGTATGTGGATTCCTAGCTTACAGCCAGTAGCTGGAGCTCGCTCTGACCCTCCTTTGTATCACCGAACAGAGGCCTAGCGCACTAGTGTTACCTAGCGACGACTAGATGCTGTATGCTAGCTTAGGTGGTTTAATTGATAGGCCTAAGTTCGCAAAAATATCCAAATGGACGTGCATTGGAGGTTGCGCCGTCTCACCGGATCTTCACGAACTACAAACAGGACGACTGGGATGAGCTCCTCCCGGCCGCGGAGTTCGCGTACAACAACCACGTCCACGCCTCCACGCAGCAAGTCCCGTTCATGACGGACACCGGAAGGCTCCCCCGGATGGGGTTCGAGCCCAACGGACTGCGGTCTAACGTGGAATCCGCGAACGGGTTCCGAGACCGGATCGCGTCCGGAGTCTCGGAAGCCAAAGCCGCGCTTGTTAAAGCCAAGGACGAGTTCAAGCTGTACTACGATCGCCAACGCACACCCGCCCCGGAGATCAAAGTAGGCGACCGAGTCTGGCTGGATGCCTCCGACATCCGGACGACCCGTCCGTCCGTCAAATTCGCAGACAAATGCCTCGGCCCCTTCAAAGTCGTGAAGGTCGTCGGAAAGGGTGCTTACAAGCTCGAGCTTCCCCCCCGGTACTCCCAGCTCCACCCGGTCTTCCCGGTGGTGAAACTCCAGCTCGCGGAACCAGATCCGTTCCCCGGACGCCCCCGGAACGACGAACCCCCGCCCGTCCTCCAGATGGACCGCGACGTTCAGTGGGAGGTCGAGGAGATCCTAGAAGCGAAGGTCCATTACGGCAGCCTCTGGTACATGGTGAGGTGGAAAGGCTACGGCCCGGAACACAACAAATGGGTAAAGCACTCTGACGTCTTCGCCAAAGACACCATCGACGCCTATTATCGCCGCTACCCCAACGCCCCACGCCGGATCGCCTCAGCCACATTCGACTCGCTCTCTTTCCGGAGGCGCGACGCCCATGTCCGGTTCATGCGTCGAGACACCGCATTCCAAGGGGGGGGTGATGTCAGGGGAACCACCCATCCGTCCATCCGTCCGTCTGTCCGTCTGTCTGTCCGTCCGGCTCCAGCCCATCGCACTGCCCCACTGCCTCGTCCGATCCTTCGTCCGGCCTCATCCGACCATCCGGCCTCGTCCGACCGTCCGGCCTCCGGTCCTGTACCCCAGCCAGCACCTTCGCCCGGAACGTCATCCCCCGTCCCTCCGGACTCTGTTCCCCTCCGCTCCCCTTCATCCGGTCACTCTCACTGGCACGTGCTATGTGATCAAGCTCGAGACCACTGCCGATCACTCCGGACACGTGCTACTGGCTAGTACCTATAAAAACCTCGCCTAGCGTGGGAATCCTTATCCTTTCTTCTCTTCGGATTCTCCCGCCAGGTGCGTATTCTAGAACTCTGTATTTAGTACCTTGAATTGAGTTTACTTCAGATTCTCCCACTAGTTCCCGCGCTCACGCGCCGAGCTAAGGTTGCCCTTACACTTACACCATCCAGAGATAGTTCTTGATGCCATTCCAGCCATAAAGCAAAAAAAAACTTTGGGCACAGGAAAAAAACATTCTTCAGAGCTCAGATTACCTCTATACTACATCAGTGTGTGCCACATGTGTCTAGTATACCAATTCTGAGAGAAATATGGCTTCAGTACCATGCTGTAGCATCTAAATACCCGTGGCATCAAATTCAATAGCTGTCGGGATCTTTCGGCTGAAGGATTCTCGTCTGCCTATGAGTGAGGTGGTACAGAATCTCTCTTCCTGGACAAAACCGCACAGTTCACCATGAGCCTGAGTTGGAACTTGGTGAGACTCCAATTTTTTTTATGGTATATTCATGTGATCAATTTAGGAACTAAAACTTTTGACTTGACATAATTTCTTTGTTCTTGTCCCACAACCAAAACTTTCCAAGTACTTTTAGAGGCTTAGTTTCCAACAATTCAAGGTTCCTTTATGTGAAATATGGGCCCAAACCATCCAGTATTGCTGATACCGGAAGTTCCCGACAACCATCAAATTTGATGCCGCGGGTATTTAGATGCTATATCACGGTACTGAAGCCCTGAGCTCTGAAGAAAAAAAGTTTTCTGCACCCAAAGTTTTTTTCTGGATTTGAATTATGCAACATTTGGTACGTCATAAAAGCAAGGCCAAAATCAACATCAGACTTATATTCTTTCACCACACCTTCATGTCACTTCTCAAAAACCCGATCCACCTTCACTGAGTACGCCTGTACTGGAGAAGATATCATACACAAATCAAGCTCTCATCATCATGCACTTTGGATCTCTCTTTCTTATGATATCTTTGTAATTCCACTGGTGCTTTAGCTTTTCTTTTTTTTATGCCCCACAGCTTCAATGTCTCACCCACACCCCTGGTAAGTTTCATCCTCAAGCCAACTGGAATAAGTCAATACATCCTGTTAGTAAATTGGTGTGTCCGGTCAGTCAATGATGTTGGCGGTGTGTTGGTGCTTGCTGGATTTCCGTCCTTTGAAATAAACAAAAAATAGGTACTTGTCCTGTTGTGCGTAGCATCGGCCCTACCTAGCAAGTTGGGATAAGGGTGTACAGTCGGTTTCTCCTTTTCTTTCGCATTTATGAAATATTTGGAGGCTGCTTGAGGAAGGAGTTATTTGCAACAACGGATTGCAGGTGGGAAGAGGATGATGAGTACTTATGTAATCATTCTTAATAATCCGGTAAGCCAACTTTTTCAGACCTCGCCACGATCTGTAGTAATTATCTGAACTGTACAAAATAGTGGCTGTGTCTATTTTCATTAGATTTTTGCGACCTGAATTTTTATTTCATTAGTCAGAACACCTTTGAGCCTGAAACATCAGTAAATGGAACTGATGTTGTTTTTTTTTTTAGAAGCTGTACTAAATTCTGTTTGTAATGAATTCCAATTTTCTTCTCTCTGAAGTTTCGTAAATCTTATTGTCCCTAAATTGGTTCTAGTTCCTTTTATTCTGATGTAGCAACGAGCTCCATCATTTTGCATGACTTGTTTGTGAGTTTCCCATCTAAAATTGTCAGTTCAGTCACTTCCTGTGGAGGGCGGAGCACATCAGTTCATCGGTGATCAGCCGGAAACACTGATTGGTCGTCACGCTCGCTCACGGCCACTTGCATCCGAACCGCTGAGCTGTTGCATTTCCGCCTCCACGTGAATTCCAAATGAGGAAATTGTTTTCAGCAACTTTGGTGCCCCATAATTTTCTACCACACTCTACACAAAAACAAGGTAACTGAAACCTTTGTCACACGATGTGATGGCAGGTGAACCACATGTGTGTAAGGCATATGAATTCCATATGCCTTGGCTTTTGCCCCCAGTGTCAATACCCGTCATGACTTATCTGCACTTATTTCTCGCTGCCACTGCAATATGTAGTTTGCCAGATAGCTGGACAGCACACTCTCTTCAAGTTGTGGTCAAGTTGACAGAACATGATGACTCCAGGAATGGCCATCAATGCTTGCAGCCCGAGTGCCGAGGCTGCCGAAAAAAAATCCCAATTTGGAGCGCATGTGGAGGCAGATTTTTTCCTTCTCAACCGTTGCAGCTCCACTTCCAAATAGGGAAATTCATGGTGGCAGTATTATACAGCAATTCTTCGGCAAACGTATCTCCTCAATATTGCCGAGATGTGCCGATATTTAAATATTTATAAGTCTGCAAAGATGATCCCTGTATAAAGTACTGGAAATCCTGGAGCAATGGGCAAACACTTCATAATCAGGTGTACATGCATAATTATATATAAAGAACACAACCAGAGATTATGTTTGGGCCGTTTCAATTTTCAACGCCACGGACCGCAACAAACCAAGACACCGTCAAAAGGTGCAGAACTGACAGTTGAGGCAAAGAAGATATGCTGTAGAACAAACCAGCAGGGTTACCTGAGGCCGGCACAGGCGGTGTTCGCTGCACGAATTAAAGTTTCCACCTAGGGAAGTGGTGCATGGCTCATTCAGCCGCCATGGCGGAGGGTGGCACAATGATGTAGGAGGACGCTGTACTGGTATGAAAAGAAAGAGGTGCGTTTATAAGTTGCCTAACAGATGTTGCGCGGCCATCAAAGTCGGCCGAAAACACTGCCACCATCAATCTCCCTATTTGGAAATGCTTCTGCGGCGTTTCGGCAACAGTGCTCGCGGCATGTCAAAATGCTGGTTCCGATCACTATTGTCAAAGATTGCCAATGAACGGCGCCAAGAGGTGGGCGGACCGAAATATCCGGATATCAACCTCCGAATTCTAAGTGGTGGCTGTACCCCCTCCCCCCCCCTTAGCCGAGCGGACCATCGGAGCGACCGCCTACGGACCGCACTCCGCGGCCAAAGTTTTCTCGGCAAACACCGTGCATCAGCCAACTTCGCTTAACCGGTCCGATGTGAGAAATGCCAAATTATTGAATGTGAGCATCTAGCTGCCTTGTACTATACAGAAGTGGCTCAGGTCTCTTGAGAATGCAAGATAATGGGGGGGTATCTCAAGTAAATTTTGCAATTGACTTGGTTGCTGGGTTGGAAAACCGAAGTTCGAACAAGTCCATGAAGAAATCTAAAAACAGTCGGACCGGACTCCGAGCCTACGGCCGAAAAGAGGTCAATATCCGGGATTTTTCGGCCGCCCACCTCTTGAACGGCGCGCGGTGAACTTTGAGAACTGAAGGCAAGTGCTGTGATGTGCAAGCTTCAAAGATGTGGACGCAGCTTGGGGAAATGCATCTAGACCGTTAAATCTCGGCACAACGGCGATGACGGAATTTGGAAAGTTGACCGTAAATAAAAAAAACGATCGCAATGCAGTGACGGTTTGAGAAGCGGGAATGTTGTTTGAGAGCTTTGAGAGCATTAGAACGAGTTTGATGCACGGCATATATTCACAGCAATGAAAACAGTAAAATGATAGGAAGGATTTGGACAAACGAAAGGAAAAGCTGTTAACAGCTAATAAGAAGCACGAACCCATCATAACGACAGAATTAGAAAATAGGACCGCGCGCGCGCTCGCGTTCTACTGTACATATACTTACAGAACCATAGACAGAAATCTCTTGTTAAACAACCATAAGTACTCGTCCTGCCGCGCATAGCGTCGGCCTTACCCACCAAGTTGATGTGATCGAACCCGCCCAAATGGGCAAACCATCCAAATGAAAATAAACAAACATTTAGAAAAACCGTTTTAAATGTGTATACAGGGTATTAGAGGGTATTTTTTCATACCTAAGTTGAATTTTGAGCACAAAGTATACATTCTCATCACTACAGTCGTTCTGCCCTGACATCATTCTACAGCACTTACAACTATAAACTACGGCCCGCACGTCACAGCTTAGTACGCTCAAGCGACGAAACATTACCGCTTCCCCCCTTGAGTAACGGCAGCTGGGCGACATAGTGATCCCAAGATGAACGTGAAATGATAGGTGCGTGCACGTAAAGAGCGCAGTCGGAATCGTCTAGAAATTTGTCGAGATGCGCAAACGCTCGAGTGAGAGACAGATCCTCAGCGGCCATGGCGTCCTTGCGTGTAGTAGTGCCGCTTTGAACATACCACCCAAGATCCTGCATCATTGCGCCGGTTAGGTATACCTCGAGCAGTGCAGAATCCACACATGAATCGACAGCCGCCTCGTAGGCCATCCGCTGCCCGATGGCGACAACTAAGGCAACAGACCGCGGGAGCAACACTCTGTTGAATTCCTCGGACCGATGACGAATGTTCATCGTTTTCAACAGCTCCCTCATCTCGGCGAAGATGGCTTGCTCGTGTTTTGCTAAGGGTGAAGTTGGGTCTTGTGCTTCAGGGAGGCTGTAGCGTCCGAGTAACAGCTCGCTCGCAAGTCCTTAAGAGTAAATTAATTGCCAGCCCAACAGAAGCCGTAATCAAACTTACGGATAGAAATGACGGTTACATCTCCTTCCGCAATGGTCATCCCACGTAGTTCCATCTAAAATGCGGTTAGCCAGGGAAGTGGGACGCAGCAACACAGCACACCTCGAAGGAGATCATTTGATTTTCAATGAACAGTCCTCGCGCTCCCAGCCGATCTGTCAAGGTGATACTGGACTCCCGATAGTGATGGATAGAGAGTGTTTTGAATACGGCTGCAAGACCATTGCGAATGTCCAAAACAGTTGATAAATCAATATCATGCGTGTTGGAAAAATAAGGCCGCAGTCGCCTGTAGAAAGCCTCGAGGACGGCGGCTTGGCTTAGCGCGCGGAGAATCGGGACCTGGGTGGTGCGAAAAGATAGTATGGGGACGACCATCCCCTGAGAGTCGGCTACATTTCTTTGCTTCGCATATTGGGTAACAATGTAGGCGCCCAGGCGGAGGCCGGGGATGCAAAGCGCTGCCATGGTTGCAGACCCGATCCCGAGACGCCAAATACTGGTCAAAAATTGAATCCTGGGACGGAGGGAGGAATTGACATCTCCGACAAGGGCCGTGGCTGGTAGCCGGACATGATTGAAAGAAGTGATCGCGTGGCCAACCGGGCGTGTTCCGGAGCGGTCCGGAAGGACTCTGGTTCATTCCGTTATATCCCGAGTTGATGGAACAGAAACAAGAAATATACCGGCACGAAACTCCTTCGCTCATGGATTTCCCGTCATTGAGAGAAACCACGAACGGTCGTATGCCATAATCTCGGCCTTGAATGATGAGGCGCGCCATTACGACCGCAATTCTCGGTAACCCTCCCGCTGGGATACTCGCTGGCATGAATCTGAAAGAAGTCAGGAAGTGGACCTTCCAGAAGCGATTAGAAACAGACTTAGATGCCCCGGCATTTGGAGTGTGGAGTTCAAAGCTCCCATCAGTCTGCAATTTCGCCGTTGTTTCGATGTTCTGAGAGTCGAGCCCATGTGCTACTTCCGTCAACATGTAATGTGCGCTGGAATCTCTTTCACTTCCCAGCGGGCACAACTGACGTGAATACATACGTGACCTCGAAGGCAAGAATCTTGCGACACAACTCTTGCATGTCCGGGCGAGTGGCTGCGTATTGGGTCAATGTACCGCACGCGAGATTTACGTGAATCGTCCACAACGCGGTCGCAGCGCCGTCCACCGAATTAATGGGATGGAATGTCGAGTTCCAGAATTGTTCTGAACAAGTAAGAACATCCTGGATGGTCAAGTCTGGTGGAACAATGAGCAACTGATGGAGTACGATGTATGACAAGCCTACTAAAGGACAGTACAATAGCCTTTGCTCTTGCATGAGTGATCTCCTGGCGTTGTTGTTTTGTAAGGCAAAAGTCGTTTACGGCGCTGGTGAACAGTTCGCTTCGAGCAAGTGCTACTTGTGCGGTCATGACTTGCGGGGAACTAGTGCTAACATCCGGTTATGCTTTTATTGAGTCCCATCGAATTGGTTCATCCGGGGCTGGGCTGATCCAGAAAAAAAAAATCTCCTCCGCGACTGTCGCCTGAATCCATCTGTCTTATCCGACCCTTGTACAGCTGACTTGAACAACAATGATTCTTGGTGAGAGTTACCTGATTGAATCTCACCTGTTTTCGTCACGTACGCCCTCGGACACCCC
This sequence comes from Mycena galopus ATCC 62051, assembly GCA_014925785.1. Taxonomy (NCBI): domain Eukaryota; kingdom Fungi; phylum Basidiomycota; class Agaricomycetes; order Agaricales; family Mycenaceae; genus Mycena; species Mycena galopus. The sequence continues at coordinate 93,500 of WIQG01000175.1, forward strand.
CAGCTCCATGATTGTTGCATCATGAAACCGCCATGCAGGAAGGGAATGCTCACAGCGCGAATTCTCAGATCTGGTAATCCCTAAAAACAGAACAATCACTTACGAAATAGTAGAGGGCTGTATCAAAGGCAAGACGGTAGAACCCAGTGCTCCATGTTTTCTTGGACTTCCATCAGAGTCTGGCGGGATCCCACGAGAGCTTAGCTACACCCGGATAGTGCGGCAGAACTGAGCCGCTTAGTAACTCTGTGCTTGACCCGGGTAATTCAAGAATGATACCAGGGCTCGCGGTGCGTTGTACCCATGTTTCCCGCTCCCGTTGAACTTCGACTGTGGCTCCTCTTCCTCAGCGGTGGCGCCCTTTTCTTCCATTTCATCAAGGCGCGCAGGCGTCCGCCGGGACCACGAGGTTTGCCCTTCATTGGAAATCTTCTGCAAATGCCAAAGGATCACGAGTGGAAAACCTTCGCGCGATGGGCGAAGACATACGGTCGGACTCATATATGCGTTTTAGTGCTCCACCGCAGTCCTGACGCGTTTCAGGGGACTGTGTTTATGTCGATATTCTGGGGCAACCCATCATCATCCTGGACTCGCTCTCTGCGGCGCACGAACTTCTGAACCAAAGATCGGCGCTGTACTCGAGTCGACCTCGCTTGGTACGGTATCCGTTTTCATGCCCGGGAATGCAGAAACTGATGAAACAGCAGGTCATGGGGGGAGAACTGTGAATCTTACCCGACGTGAAAGATTTATATCTACTAAACTTGTTCAAGGACGGGTTTTGCGAATTCCCTTGCTTTAATGCCATATTCGCCCCGGTTTCTCACTTTCCGACGGCTTGTACACAAAGGGCTGACCGGAAAGACACTCCAAGAGTATTGGCCACTCCACGAGGAGGAAAGTCGTTTATTGATCGAGAAGGTGCTACTCAATCCGGACGGCTTGCTGGATTGTATCCGCCAGTATGTTTCATTCATCGGCTTCAAAATGTGGCCTGACCCATACCTGTGTAGTTATGCTGGCTCCGTCATACTCCGTGTAACCTATGGGTATAGAAGTGCGGCCCAAGACGATAAATTCTTGGTCTTTGCTGAGCGGGTCATGTCCGTATTTTCCATGGCGTCGCAACCCGGGGCCTGGGCGGTGGACATTCTTCCATGGCGTACATGCCGTCACTTTGAAGTAACCATGCTAATTCGCACTTTCAGTTCGCCATGTCCCCTCGTGGTTTCCGGGGATGAAATTCAAGCAGACGGCGGCAATCTGGTATCAAATGAACATGAAGTCTGTGGAAGGTCCATTCGAGTGGGCGCTTTCGAACCAGGTCGGGGCGAACTTATTGTCAATAACTGGCTAAACGCTGAGCATTACTTTCAAGGATTCTCCGGCCTTGGCCCAGCCAAATTTAATTTCGACGATTTTATCGTCTGAGCCACTTGACAAGAGTAATCGTGAAACCTTGTTGTGGGCTTCGGCCTCTTTGTTTGGAGGTAGGTCAGACATGGTCTCATAGTAAACACTTCTCATACTCCTCAAGCTGGATCCGATACTGTATTGATCCATCCAGCTCTGGTCTTCCGTGTGTCACTTAACTTACGATAGACGGTGGCTGCGCTCTCAACATTCTTTCTCGCCATGGCTTTGTATCCGGAGGTTCAATCTACCGCACAGGCGGAAATCGATAGAGTGGTGCCGAAAGGAAAGCTGCCACAGCTTTCTGATCGTCCCTTCTTGCCTTACGTCGAATGCCTTATGCGAGAGGTGCTGAGATGGAATCCAATAGGTCCACTAGGTCTAAGTCGCCCTCAGCCCACTTGCAATTCGCTGACATAAACCAGCGTTACCTCATTTGCTGATCAAGAACGACGTTTACAAAGATTATCATCTCCCAAGTGGTTCGATTGTCCTCGCCAACGTCTGGTACGTACTCATTCATTATTTCAGCGGAGAACAAACTCCGCCAGGATAGGTCTATGCTACGGGATTCGACGGTGTTCCCAGATCCCCAAGAGTTCAAACCCGAACGGTTCATGAATGACAAGAGAGCCCTTGACGTCGCCTCTTGCATTTTCGGTTTCGGACGAAGGTGAGCGCAGATCTCTACAAAATGATGAGGTGTCTGGCAGTTTAATTTTACCGTCAGGGTTTGCCCTGGTGCGCAATTTGCCCAATCATCCATGTTCATAGCCATTGCCACGGCTCTGTCTCAATGCGATGTGTCTGAGGCGAGGGACTCCGTCGGCGGAAAAATTGAGAGAGATGTTGAATATCAGACAGGCACTATAAGGTAGCATTTGATCTTCTGCGGAAAGCGGTCCATGGCGCTGAAACCCTGATAGTCATCCGGAAAAATTCCGTTGCAATATCACTGCACGACCCCGAAATCATTGAAATTGGGATGGATGATATTTCCGGGTGTCTGGGGATCGATACCGGTGGGGTCTGTTTCGCGCTGAGAGAATAAAGAAAGGATTATTGTCGCCTTGAAGTTCTGCAGCGCAGTAGAGCCCAATCTTCCAAAAATGGTCGAACGCCTCCGATGATCGGAACGAAGGAAGGAACGATGGAAATGTATCCAGGAACATGGCAATGGCGAGATTCAGTTTGACAAATTATCTTTAGTGAGCGCGGGATCTGTGGGGTGGTTCGCATTCTCTCTTCGGGGCCAGTACCAAGCCGAGCGCCGGGGAATGGAAGCGAGTTTGACACGATACGAATACGAGCTTCCCGAGATCTTTTCTTGTCTCTTGTGCTGTTTCCAACATTCCATACGTACATTCCACCCAATGCCACATCATGTGGAGTGTTACAGAGAAGCTCATATTTGCGGGTCAGCTTGTGTATTCATAACACAGGGGGCAAGTGCCATGGACGTGGGTTCATGGCATATTACCGACATTTGCCATCGCACTTGCCATGGCGTTGGTACGGCACATGTAGGGGAACAAAGAGAACAAGTGATTCCATCGATTTCGGACCCCGGGCCGTAGAATCTCTTTGTTACCCCACGACATGCGGCACCAACGCCATGGCAAGTGTCAGTCATACACCATGAACTCATGCCCATGGCACTTGCCCGCAGTGTAACAGTCAATACACTGGCAGTACGTGTGATCATGTTCCGCATTCCAATGCGCATCAGGCCGAACCTGTGGCACCCGGAAAAGCGACCCTTCACATAGCGAGGTACGAGCGTTTATATAATGTTTCTGTCCACGAGAGACTGAGGCGAACCCATCTCTGGTGACTCTTCGGCGCCTCCGATCATGATTAGTCTGATAATAAACAAGGGGCGCTGTTGGCGGACCGACTAATTATACAGAAATTTGATCGGTCAGCCAACAAGATAGTTGTGTTTACTAACAGAGCATGTACAGATACATCTTGGTCGTCATCTGGATATCAGTTCTGTAACAGAGACTAGATCATGATCAATTTCTCCCTTGAGAGAGGTGTTGTAACTTTCCATCCGTCTATCAGGTCCTGTGCTGAATTATGAGGGATATGTCTACCATATCATTTTAATTCCCACTACCTTTAGGTATGGGTCTTAGGGCGCCCCATCACAGCAGGTTTTCGCGGAGCATCACACGTCAGCAAATTTCACGTTAACACTACTTTTCCCTGCCAAAGCAAATCGATTCTGTGTCATTTCGGTTTAGCGCACGGGCCATTCTCGTCATTTCCATCTCGTCAATAGGTTATTCCGACGTTTCAGCGAAATTTGTCGTGCGATCATCCTACCCCTGACAACGGTCCGCCCTTTCGCTGCTTTCTACCTTCCACCATGCCCGTCTCGGCGACCCTCTGCAATCTCCCGCTCTCAACCACTTGCGATGCACAAGAGGAGAAATCGAAACTGTCCCTCAATTGGGTGCTCCAAAATGGGATCCGTACTGTCCGCTCTGTAGCATCCGGAATCCTTACTGTTCCTGGGCTCGACACTGGTTTTTCCGTTCACATGGACCTGCCTGTAGCCATCTTGTCTTCCCCTTTCGATGTTATTCTTGGCCGAGACTGGCTACAATACTGCCGCGAGTCTGTCCCAAACAGTCGTCTGTGCTTGTCGTCTGGAGTTGTTGAACTCGGACGTCGCTTGATTGGTACACCAAGTCTCTATTTATCAAATTCTCGACTCTTATTCGGACAGACCACATGGTTCGCCCCCAAATCAAATCTGGAGCGCTTGCGGCACCCGGCACTGAGCGCCTTATTGCCGAGCCCGTTCGTAACAGTCGAGGTGCGCCTCAACTCTGCTCGCAACCTTGTGCTTAGCCCGCTTCGTATTTTGAACAGAACCCTCCCCCACCACCCATGGGACGCTTCGCGCCCACATGCAGGCTGACCCGTTCTCTGATCAGCTTGGTGCGCCAACTGCATGATTGTGAATGAACTGGGTTCAAACTGGGTTCTTACCTCACTTCAGATTCCTCGGAAGAAGGGTTTTCGGCCCTCAATATCGAAGCGCGGTCACTCCCCTTCGACGCTGTAGTAGGGTGTTCTGGCATGCTAGCATACCATCCCCATGTAGTAGCTTAGTCATTCATCCCACTTCTGTCCGCTACCGCCATGTCTCTCTTTGAGATTGCCAGTCCTGGCGTCTCCAACGCGGGGATTGCACACTCAAATATCGAGCATGGTCCGTCATTTTTCGTTCTCGGCTTTACCCTGCCCTCACTCCGTTTCCAGATTTGTTGTGCGATGATGATCTGTCATCGCGCGTTCATCGTTCATCACCTGTTCATCGTTCATTGCCTATTCAATGTTCATCTGTTCAAAGCTTATCTTTCTGTGCTTGTGCATCCACCTCTGCTGAAAACGTGAATCTGAATGATAACACATCTGCCGAGTCTTGTTCCAACTCTGCTAATATTCACACCGAAACTGACATGCACACAACGTCTTTGAATCTCATCCGCGGGATTTCCTGGGCCATCACTCCACGCGTGCCCGTACCTCGGTATTCCATTCTGATCTCCCAGCCATACAACATGCTCTCGGCTTGCATGGGATTCCACACAATGAGATGAATCTCATCGACTGCCATCGAGCACTTATTTATCATTTGGTCACTGGCACCTGTGTTGAGAATCCTTCTAACGCAACAGATGCTCCTTCGCATTCTCGGCATGAGCTTGCAAACTGTAGAGCGATATCCGAAGGCTATGGATCTGCCGCTGACATGTCGAGAGCCGTCCTCAACCTCCTTCTCGAAGCTGATCATAAACAAATGCCAACTGAACTTTATTGCCATGTTGTTGCTGCGATGAATATTGCAATGTCTAGTGAAAGCCGGAATCTTCGATTCAAATTGCATGCAGCCATCCGCAAAGTCTTGGACAGTACTCATGGGGAACTGGACAGTTCTTTGTCTGCATCAGGAAAAAGCCAAATTGCTACGGGCTGCTACATAGACCTGCATAGACACCCATAGCCACTATAGACGCCATAGACGTCATAGCAATGTTGCTATGGCGTCTATGAGTGTCTATGTGGGGTTATGTAACTGCCCATAGAGCCCATAGCAATTTGGTTTTTCTTGATGTGGTTCTTGTGCCTCGGTCGCTGATTTCTTCGATTCATTTGAATCACACCGCAAACCTGCCCTGCGTGCAATTGCTGCTTTCCACCGCATTGAGATTCCCGAGACAGCCAGCGTTGAAGACACGAGAGTCGAAATCACGGAGCATATCGTATCCGGTCACTATGTACGTTTCAGAGAGTCGCACGCATCCGCCAGTCTCCCGAAAATGTTCTCAGCGCTCTCCACGGGAGTAATCTTACTATCACTCCCCTGCGGTGCCTGCTCTCGAGACTCGACATAGACTGCAATCATTCCGAATCACTTGGGCAATTGCGAAAAAAATTAAAGGCATATATAGCCGCGTTGCGCAAGGGGAAACACATTGAAAAGAACTCTGAAACAAGGAAGGAAGGTGTACGCTTGCAGAAAGCTGAGACCCATGCATTTCAATATGAGAAAGAATTTTGCAAAATTGCCTCGTCTTGGCCCCAGGTCGTCCCTCGATCGCTGAAAGACAAGGTCACCAATATCTTCCGTGAACAGACTTCCTCTGAAGCTCTCGCCACATACGATTTGGCTCGGCCGCTGAGGCGTCGGAATCTCAAAACTACCTTGTCAACACATTCTCCGCCGCTGCTTTGCCTGTGGAGGATGATAGTCCTGCTTATGAAGCTGGATAGGCTGACGCCAGGCACCTGGCGATGCTACAATTAACTGCCGCAGCCTTGATACGTGGGAACCAGCTGACTGCATCTCGCTTGGGTGCGCCGGCTGCGACGTCCTCCAAATCACGCAAGCGACCCCGTACTGGAGAGGGATCATCTTCGAGCAGCAAGCGCCAACGGAAACAATAATTTGGTCGGCAACAGTTTAACTTCCACGAGTGGCAGGAAATTTAGAACACATGTATAAGATCGAAAGGTAGTGGGCCCTGCCGCCTGTCGGCCCTACAGACTTATCAAATCAACAGGGCGGGCACGGTGCAGCAGGAGCGGCTACAGCACGGCATGCGTGGCGAGCGGGTTCAGCGAAGCGGGTGCGGGTGCAGCGCCACGGGAGCAGGTGCAGCACGGCAGCGTGGGTGCAGAGCGTATGCAAGTCCCGGACGAAGACGGGCTGCGAACAACAGTGAAACTCACAGAGCTCCACTTGAGTGAAGGGCGGTCGGAACGACTTTTTTACTCAAGTCGGGCCCAACTTAAGTTACCTTTACTCAAGTCGGGGCCCAACTTGAGTTATTTCCTTGGGTTCCCCGCGGGCGTGGGGGCACGTCTGTGTTGCGACTTGAGCCGGATATACACCACCTATTACTTAAGTCGCAAAACCCCACTTGAGTCATAGACCCGACTTAAGTCGCAAACCCCACTTGAGTCATGTGGCATATTTCATATACAGAGTAAAAATGAAGTTTATCTCAATTACTTGAGTCCTCGCTCGGACTTGAGTCCTTGCTCGTCACTTAAGCCCCACTAACTCAAGTCCACCTCCCAACTTGAGGCTTTCTTAGCTTTGGCTTCCCTTGCTCCTCCTGCTCCTCCTCTCGGGTGCGCGCTTCAGGACTTGTTTACGACCCGCAGCCGTCGCCGCCGTAGCCGTAGCCCACATGAAATGGCATTAGTCACGTAAAATAAGAATGAAAATGGAGCAAGAGACAGATGGAGATGGTACTTAGTATCATGATGAATGATGAATGAAGGGGGGACGCACAGTGCTCTGAGCATAATATAACTCCACCAGCAACGATTTGATCCTCCCATCTACGGAGCGCATGAAGGGGGAAGGTCAAGGTGGCATGGTCAGGGCGGTAGTAAAACAAAGAAGTTGGGGGCGGTGGATCTACAAGAGTGTAATGTACTCACCTCAAGTCAGAAGCTTCGCGCACGGCATTCTGTCTGCCAGTAGCGAAAGAAATGAGGTCAAATGTAAGGGCAGAGAACTCTGACTCACTCCCTGCATTTCCGGAGTGGCATTTCAAAGGTACGGACAGCCGCATCGTGGAGTGGAGTGGCATACAAAAGTTCGGTGGCAACTTGAAGTTCGGTGGCATTGTGGCGTGTTGATGATACGAATAAGTCTTAAAGACGCCGTAGGCCGACGTACTGTAGGTTTTGATTCCCGCCCGATATTTCGCAGCAGGCAGCACCGCGGTACTTGCGAGATGGCAAGAACAACGAAGGAGAGGTCATGAGAGTGGAGAAGGAAGCGCGTTTGGCGATTGATCCCAGTCACGGTGGATCAGAACACAGCCTTTGACCGGCATCATGATCCCATTGTTTGCCCATTGTTCTAAGTTCTTTGGTCTCCGTCTTCCCTCCACCTCGCCAACTCTTATCTGGACTCCATGGCTCGGTTTTGGCATCTGAATGGTTCTGGGCGCGTGAAATCCATTTCGTGCGCCTCGCCGCCCTCGCGCCCCGAGCTGGTGCACATTTGATTGATTTTTGGATGCCAGTGCAAATGCCACCTGTACTTTTTCTAACTTAAATGCCACCCATAAATTGTGAGAATTCAGCCCTTATTGTTCCTCCGCTGCCTCGTATTCATGTATGTCTTTTGTCCGACAGAAAACTATAGTAGACCGTGTGGCTTGCGGCTTGGGGTGAACAATATATTATTCATCTTATCTCGGGACCTCAACTTGTCATCTGGACGGCCGTCAACGCCAAACATTTCTCATCCATGTCGTGGCGGGCACCCTGTATTCCTGTTTTTGTCTGCAGTGGAAAGAAAGCTGTGGCTGTCATTTTTTTCCGTGGCCTTTGTTTCCGTGGCGCCGCTCTTATCCCACCTGCTTATCATTGGCTCTCTGCCTTGCTCTTCCGCATTGTTCTCTAATATTCTACTTCCGAGATAGGCTCTACCCAACACCTGTCATCTACTGCGAGTTCGCTGTAGATGATGTTCCTTTCGTCCTTCACCCCCCTCTTTATGTCTTAAGTTGACTCAAGCTCAAGTCAATTTCCTCGTCCGGCTTGAGGCGGAGTATGGTGCGGCTTGAGTTGAGTCTCATCGAACTCAAGTGGCAACGGGACTTCAGTCATCGCGCAACTTGAGTTGGGTGCGACTTGATTGTCTGATGTTCCTGTTCACCGTTTGTATTATTGGATCTATTTACACCTTTTGTTCTGTACTTGAGTCAAAAGCACTTAAGTTAAAAAAGTCGGTCCAACCGCCCTTTACTTAAGTGGTGCTCTTACATTATCTGAACAACAGCACCATAAAATGGGTGTGCGCAGAGGACACAATCAGGGCTGTGTGCTTGCAGGGCACCACACGCGGGTGTACCCAGCGAAGCGGGGGGCAGGATATACAAAGCTCAGATGGCATATACATTTTCAAACACTACACATTCCTTCTGATGTGCCGCCTTTGATATGAAAGATTGCACTTTCCTTTTCAGAATGTGCAGTGCATCGGCAAGGCTCCCAATCCATAAGGGACACATAAGGGTCCGACAAGTCGGTCCCGATTTTTTTTTCTTCATCCCCCTTCCATCTCACTTCCACCAGTGCTGCTCTGCTGACACATCAAAATGGCGCGGACGATGTAGTCTATTGTTTACCGCGGGGGTCTGATTGGGGTGCGGTCTTATTATGTAATTCGGAGCTCGCCGTGGCACGTGCCTCTGCAACCTCCCAACAACGACGTGTTTTTCTTGGCCTCTACGCAGGTAAATGAGCTTCTGCCTCCTGTTTTACATGCTGTATTGAGAGGGGATCACAACCAACCACACCCTGGCACATATATTCAAATTGAAACCAATAGTGCATAAGTACAGGACTCTAGACTTGGTTGGACCTCAACAAATGTCTGGACACCCAATCACCTAACTTAAGAGCAACAATAGCTGCTGTGGACCAAATAATTGCTCTTCCCATGTCATAGTGACTGTATGAGAGGCGGGGCGCGTCCAAGAGAGCAGACACGTCCAAAAACGCCAGCTGCCCGTGACCCGGGAACCTCCGAATTACATAATAAGGAAGCACTCCGATCGGACCCCCGCGGTAAACAACAGACTTTATATAGCGAGGTACGAGCACTAATATAAAGTGTCTGTCTACGAGAGACTACAGACAATGTGCACATTCCAGGTTGGGAGCCAAAAAGAAGCAAAGGCAAACAGGTGTGTTGTTGTACTTACTTGTCATCTTTCAATCATCTTAATTCTTGTAGACAGTATCACGCCGTTGAAGTAAAATATAGACTTGGAAATTAATCCCTACATACTTTCTGACTCTAATAGAATTTTCCTTGTCTATCTCTCAAGTAACAACACGAACTTGGTCAAAGAGGGACGCCAATGTGGCATGGGCTGGGGTGCCGCCTTTGAGGGAAATGTGCCGGGTTTGTGTGAATGTGCACTGTTTGTATTGAATGTGCAGTGTTTGAAAATGTGTATGGTGTCCGAGCTTGGTCTATCCCGGTGGGGGACGGGGGGCGGTGCGATGCGGAGGGTCGGCACGAAGCCCGAGGGTGCGCAGTATGCAGCGAGCAGCGAGCAGCGGGGCGGGACAGCGAGCGAGAACGCAGTGGTGGCTGCGACGGGTAGTGTACGCATATATCGTGCTGCAGGTGGTCGTATGCTACCACGGGAACCCCGCCGAGGTCCGGAATAATTATTAGGGCAGCAGTGGGCAGGCAGTAGCGCACTAAATCCAACATCGATATTGCCATAAACACGGGAGGCGGTATTCGTACTGCAAGCCATGGGGGGTGGCAGGATTTGAGTCGCAGCGGGGCCGTGGGGGGCGACAAATGCGGTGGAAGCACCAAAGAAGATTACAAGCCCTCAGGTGGTCTGGAAGAGCCCACAATCAGGATTGTGAAACTAGTGGGATGTGAGATTCTTGAGACCAAGTTTTCAAGGCAGCTAAGCATAAGGAGCAACTTTTATGAAAAAAGCTGCTGGAATGAGTGTGCTGGTACAACGGCGATGCTGGACCATTGAGGATGATTTCAAGCCAGAGAAGCAAGCAAAGAGTCGAGGGGACCATGGTGAAGAAGATCTATAAGAGCCAGAGGTGGGAGAGCAGCCAGAGGTGCACGCAGGCAGCCCAGTAGAGCAGTGATGGGAAGCGATGCAATTGCAACATGTGTAACCAAATGGACCCTTTTGGACGCGCCAGAGCGCCATCAATTGAGGCGGCAAGGCGGGCCAACGGTGGGTGCCCAAATTGGGCGGAGCGCGCTGTGGTAGGAATTAAAGGTGAGCTGATATATCAAATTGACCTCTAGGTTAGAGGGCCTGATACATCACCACAAGTATTTGCTGATTAGAGGACATTTAACCGTTCTTTAACGACTACTTACCTCGGCGTGTCATTGTACATGTTTACACTTTGCCCCATCTAAAATACTGTATTGTTTCCTTCAAATTGACATTCACGCGTCACGCACCCCTGTGCCGATCCCAAAATTTGGTCCTGGTCACATATCATGCGGGCCTCCATCAAACCTCCCGAGTGTCACACCGAGCCGAAAATCCCCTGAAAGAGAAAATTTCAGTGGGAAATATCGAAATTGAGGCGTCACGCCAAAATTCGGCTGGTGCCAAATTGTCAAATAGGTAAAACCGGTCACGCGTCATACCCTCTGTCAATTTGAAGGAAAAAAACCAGTATCCCCTTCCTTCTTGCTCTCTCCTTGTCCTCAATCTTTGATGTCAAACGACCTCAGCATTGCCTCTGTGCAGTTTAATTTACTACCCCCTGCCAGAGAACAGCTGACTTTGGGGCCGGTATCAGCAAATTAAAAACTGGTTTTTATTTCTGGTTGTAAACAGGCTGTTTATAAACCAGTTTACAAACATTACGAGTACTTTAGTAATCATTCATAATATCTCGAGAGCACCATTTTTCCGACCTCGTTGTCTTGCTGTAGTGATTTACCATTCGTAATGATTTTAGTGGCTGTGTTTTCTTCTCATTAGATTCTTGTAGGCCTACTAGTGGCGGTGTTTTTTTCTGTTACACTTTTTCATTAGGTTCGCAAACTTTCATTAGGATTCAGATGCTGTGCAAAAACGTAAGCTCTTTTTGAGATGGTCCCGCGTTCGATCCGCCCAATGCCTATTTTAATTTCGAACAGTGCGCCTTTTGTATATTCATACCTACAATCTACAGAGCAAGTCCAATTGTATGATGGTAAGGCTATGAACTGTGGGCCAACCATTTACCTGGACGAAGGCTATAGTGTCGGTGGTAGCGAGAAGCAAGAGGAGAAAGTAGAAGCCGGTGCACGTGGCCAAAGAAGCGGAGAAGAATTCGGCATGATGGGATTCCCATGGTGGTCGGCAACGCTGCCGGAAATCCGTGATCGTAAAACCGGTATTGCCGCATTTGGGAATTCCCCCTATCTACAGGTCTCTTTTGCTCAGAACATGCCTCCATAGTCCCAGAACATCTTTAATTGACCTCCGGCCAGTTTAAATACCTATGGCACTCTAACTGAGTGGCAACTTTGGCTGTCCAAGGAGGCTCATAAGAAAATTGGTGTGACAAGCCTCCTCCACCCTTCCCAAAGACTCCACCCTCCAGGCCCAGTAATGGCCCATAAATTCATGGGGAATATATGTGGTAGGTATTATAGATGGAGATGACTATAGCCCAATTTTAATATCTACCCAGGAAGAACAGTTATTGAGGGAATTGTAGTCATAAACTAGGGGTTGAGGTGATAACCTTGCCTGTCCAGTGAGTTTACAGGCCGGAATAATCCTTGACCACGTCGCAAGCCAGCATCAGAGTTTGAATTTGGCACAGCGTTGCCGACCACCATCCAGGGATGCCGAAATTTCGAGCCCCGTGCAGGGCACATGATCGGCACTTAACCATGCCGGGGGGATCTCCGCTTGTTTGGTCATGCATCTAAAGTCAAATTCCTCTCTTGCTTCTTACCATCACTGCGCACAAAAATTGTATTCGAGGTTGAAACATCAATATTGTAAACCACGGGGTAAGAAGCTGGAAATTAACAATCTTGTAAGTACGAGTCACGCCACGCTTAATGCGGTGGCCTCACCCAACTAGTTGACGCAAAAATCCGTTTTCTGTCTTGAAAATTGAAATTTCGCCTTCCTCTCTGATTTTTGTTGCTGCTCGCAGCTCCCGCAACTTCGTCTGAGCTTTCTGGTTTGGCAATACTGTAAAAAACTTGGGAAGCCTGACCTGCATCCTGTCTCTGCCAACCTTTCGCATCCTCGGTGCTCCTCAACTCGGGGAAATCACGCCTCGTGTCCTATTCGCTCGATGGCAGTAATTCCTGACTAAGAGAGTAGACCGTGGGGGACATTCATGGCAATTGCCTATGGGTTTCAACTTGATTTCAACTCATCAATTGGCGGCCCCCGTTCTGTTCGCTCGGACCGGTGTTCTCCCTCGTCTTGCGCCCTCAATTACCGGAATTTAGGCGCTCATCTGCGCGCGATCAGATTGCTGTTGAGATACTGTTCATCACGGCTGTGGGGCAGCCCAACGATTTTAATCATGCCGGGAGGCCACGTAGTCTCCTAGGCGAACATTATCTTATCCTATCCTATCCTACTCTTTATCCTACTCTTTATAAAATTACAGATGTCTGTCTGAAGCCTTTGATGCCCCTCTTTTGGTCATTTGTACCCGAATCTTTGGATACTCTCATGAGCAGCGACAATCTTCTTTTCGGCTTCCCGGCCGCACTGCATTCTTCCCGTCGGCCTTGCGTTTGTTATGCGGCCATCTCTCAAGCAAACTCAAGCGCCTACTATTCCCCGCGCTTGCGCAACAGCGCCTGATGTTTGTCAACCGGTATTTTTAGAGTCAGCGGCGGGGATTGGGATCCAATGCAGCGCCTATCTCTTAAATTGACTCATGCCCCACTTCTCTTCTGTAAATACCGGTCTGGAGTCTGACCGAATTGGAGGGTATTTTTGCAATATGAGTGCAAAGAGTAAATATTTCTGGAAAGGGTAGGAGGCCGCGAAGCGGCCGACCAGCCTCTTGTCAAGATATAAAAAAGCGGCCCCTGAATCGGAGAAGCAATCGTCCGACTTTTCTCACTGCTGGTTCAATTAACTGCCTGTCATCAAATCACTGAATGGCGATGATTCTGTGTGTCTGCGATAATTCCATCTCTCACCGCGTCTCCTTCTGGGATCTTGGTCTATTGTCGTTAAGATCAATGACGCTCTGTTGATCCTGGGTTTCTATTAACCGGTGGTTTGCGTTCCTCCACCCATTTCGATCTCCTTCACACCCTTGTTCAAGATGGAAAGTTCATATCAGTCAAGACCGGTCCTCCATTCATTGCTCCCCCTCGATGTTGTGTCCCGCGACCAAAATAACTCCGTGGGTCGTCAAATTAGTTCGCCGGTCGTTTCTCAAGTGCAATGTGACGGTCACCGTCCCTTCCTCAAGGTCCAGGATTTCAAATTCTTCAGCATGGTAAATCATTCTTTTCGCAGAATGTGTTCGATGCTGACTGTCACTCGCCTGCATTCGGGGGCCGTGATTCGCTGCAACAGTCGCAGACACCAATCTACATCGTCTTCTGCTCCATAGCGATTCTTGTCATACTACTCCCTCTTTGATTTTGATTCGAAGCTCACAAAGCTTTCCTAATCCAGCCTTAGAAACTCGAGATGTTTTCTGACGCTCTCACCACTGTCGGGCGGATGCTTCAAGGCTGTTACACTCCTGGGACCATGCATCAAGTTTGCATTGATTCACAAACAGGTCACTCGGCACCATTGATGACCCTTGAGAGGACTCACCCTCATTGGCTAGCACTATTCCGGGCAGCGATGGAATGTTCTCTTTAGCTGCTTGACACGGAAGGCCGCAAGCGCTGCAATGCAGTAGAGATAGATGCGCTTGTTCGCTTCACCTTTGAACTGTTACAACATTACACTATGGACCAAGATCTTTACGCTATGTTCAACACATCCGCTATCGAGCCATGGAAGCTACCCCGAGGCCGAGCGCTCGTATAATCGGATCATGTAGGCTTCGATCTAACACAGGAAGTTCAAAATAGACCTTTGCTCTGGCGCCTTCGGAGAAGGTCTTGCCCCAGGGTGCAATCAGCTCGGCGGTCTCCGGGGACCCGCGACTCTAGCAGTTGGGGAAGTTACATATATTTTGATTCTCGCCGTCAGAGCACTCACTCACAATTTGTTGTCCACTATGCCTACTACAATCTTGGTCCCCACCCTGGGTTGCTCGCTCATTGGAATTTTTATTTCCATGTTGTCAGTGCACTTTCTTTTGCCCCGACAAAAACTCCGGGATTAAACCTTTCTATGTCTAGTCTCTACGGCGTGACATCTTTGCAGACCTACATTTACTTTGAAAAGTATTGGCTTACAGACCCTGTAGGAGTCAAGTACACGGTATGTTCACGAAGCGACTGGATTATGCTTTTCTGACGCTTGCGCAGGTCGTGCTCCTGTGGTCGGTTTATCTTTTTCGTTGGGCGATCCTCAAGCTCAATCATATCCCAGGCTCCTTGAGACGGCGCACTCCGCTCTATCCTGTGCTCTCATTTTCCGGCTATTGGTCCTCAATTTTGGTGATTTTGCGGCAATACAAGTCTCAGTTGTGTGAGGATTCAGATTACCTCTGATTGCACGGTGTTTGATTTCCAGCCCGGAATCTCTGCAGCTCAGATGATGTGCGTGTCGTGTCTTATGTTTCAATGTTTCGCTCTGAGTGGCTTTTTAGGTCACACAGGGAGTACTAGTACGCCGAAGGTTCCCCTTGAATTGCGGTCGACCTCACGAGTGACTCACAGGCCGCAACCATTTCAGTTGTGCACGCGTTAGCATGTCTCCCTCAGTTTATTGAATCCATGCCGAATGTAGCTTTATAGCTTTTATATCTGGCGTCTATGGATTTGTGAGTCTGCACATTCAAGCCCGAGTTACGGGTGTTCACTACCCGTCACCAGTCACCCGGAACTATTTTCTTGCGGGAATTGCGGTAAGCGATTGAATCTCCATGGATGCCCGAAGTTGAGCGGGATGACAGACAATTTTTGCTGCTTGTCACTTCGGTCCGTGTACCCAGACTCTGTCATAACTATAGCCTGCCTATCCTCGCCTCCAACAGCGTTCGAAATGGGTGAGCCACCATCTTGACTTCCTTCCAACATTGGCTTACAACGACGTTGACAGTGGTCATGGCCATTATGTGAGTGTTCCGTCGGTCGCGTGTCGGAGGTACACTCATATCCGGCTATATAGCTTCAAGTACCCTGACTTCAAGGATTTCACTCATGCGACGGTAGATTCATCGGGGATAAACCATGGTCGAAGGCTGACTTATTCGCCTAGCCCTGGTTCACCGCCGCGATGGCGATGGCCATTGCCGCCGACACCATTATTTCCGTCTCAATGACGGTGATCCTCAAAGCGAGGCGAACTGAAGTTAAAGGGTGAGAGCCACTGGCTCATCAGAAAATTCGCTAATTTCGAGTTTTTCAGGACCAACACAATCGTCAATCGGCTAATAGCCTATATCATAAGCACCGGAGTACTCACCAGGCATGCAAGGATACTTGCCACCAGACACCGAAACTGATCTATCTGTTTCAGTGTTTTTGACATTGTCATCCTCACCGCGGTAATCACGTCCGACGCCCCGAACAATAAATCTCTGAATCCTCCAATGTAGTCCCTCGCGATGCCTCAGAACTTTGTCTATCTCCTCTTTTTGAACTTCATCAACAATTGTTGGTTTCAATTTGAATTCCCTTTCTCTCTAATCAATTTGGTCGCAGTGTATTCAAACTCCATGCTAGCGATGTGGGTTGATGCACGATGTCCAACGTCACGGAGCATTTCGCTGACATGCCGTGCAAAGGTTGAATACCAGGCAATCCTTGAGATCACTCAATCCAGACACCGTCATGGAGACTTTCCCCACCAATAACCGATCACAGAGAGGCGAGGCCTCTACGGTAGATAATTGACCTTTACATCTTTGCGACGCTGACACCTGTTGGCAGATCTTGGTATTCAGAGGGGAAGATACCCAGGTACGGGACTTGCGGTTATCTCTCCCTTCCTCGACTGATATCTCCAGAATATGGAACTTACAAAGACGAGCGACAACCGTGTTTAGGGAGGGCATGCTCTCTTCCCTCTGTATTCTTGTGGAAACTGGTCGCCCAGGGTTTATATTTATTGGTCATGGATTGTGTTGTATGTAGTCGAAATTTCTACTCTTCAGGTTCCAGCACCATTCCGATTCGACCCTGAGGGCTGGCGTATTTTATCCCTGCACGCTCATGGAATCAGAAGTGGACCTTGAATGCTCAAGATACTCGGAATATCCTTTGACCTCTCTCAAACTCAGAGTGATTCCGACTCAACGATCATCTGGCGACCACCGTTTCTTGTTGTTCCTAACGACTATCGGATGACACCTCAGTCGATTATGGCGAGTCTAGTTATTCGGTGTGTTGGTCTTGTCTTGTTCTCTGGATACTCCTGGTTACCTCTGGTCTGATAGACACCTTTCTGGGAAAGTAGTTACCAGTATCCTATGTGTAGAAACTTGTGATTTTATCGAGTACAATTTCTCGGAGAATTTGCTGATGGATGTGCGGGGAAGGCGCGCGCTTCCGCCATCAGTGATGATAACCCGCCAACCGACGTTTTGGTCCATTTGGGCGTAACGAGACACTACTTGGCCACGACCTCGCGACCATTATTTCGAAGCTAACCATTGAAGCCTGATTCTGCCAGGTCGCTTGCTGCATGCTCCGCGAATCTGGAAGCGACTGCCCCCTCAGTTACCGTGAGTGCTGTCATGGCACTCGGGGACCGGGGAATGGAAGCAAATCCGACATGATGCGAATCTGCACCAGCCCAGACCTTTTCTTGTAAGTATCTTGTGTTCTTTCGAAAATAAACGCGAGTCAGAGTCGGGATCTTCTGTGTGGCGTCTCCACATGCTGCCACGACAAACTCAGCAGCAGAGTGAGGCGGCGTTAGGTAAGATGTACACACGAGGTATAAATGTCCTCCAATCCCATACGTGGCCAAGATCGGGTTGACCAAGGCACGCTGTGAATCTACCTCTATTGATTTCTATCACTGGAGACTTGAGACACCAGCGCTTCTGATACTGATCCATTTCTCCACCGCTGTTGAGCGCAGAACATTCCTTCCTTCCAGGTACTGCTGGCAAGAGCAAAATTATCCGAAGGTTATTTAAGGGAAGATTCCTGTTTCAATGCGGTCGAGCCGGCAATCGTTCCAAATTTAAAAACACCCCAAAGTTTATCTCGAGTTAGCTGATGTGATTTTGGGTTCCCCGCTGCGTCGCGGCCACCACATTTGAATGTGTGGGTTAGATTTGGCTCCAATCTCCGCTTGTTATTCCGTAACCTCCTACACATACTCTGAGAAATAAGTGGACCACTAAAAATGTTTGCGAGTGATGTATTGGATGTCATCTGCTGATGTACAACACAGTGGATATCAATATTGAATTGTACAACGTGTTACAGTTTTGAAGAAAGGGATGCACTCCTATCCCAAACCGCTCGAACTGCATTCCAATACCGCACCGGATCCTGCCGTTCATGTAGTACATGCTCCGAGCTAGTGAACCTTTCAACCTCAATGTCGAACACAGACGGTGACTTCCGCAACTCCGATATATGTTTCTCCACAGATGATGCCGGGACCATGGAGTCCGCAGCTGAATAGATATACACTCGTGGCGAATGGCTGTCAGTCAGAGGAAGCAACTCCGTGGTTTGAAGACCCAAGTGCAAGAGGCTGAACAAATTATGTTGGCCAATCACTGTGGACTAATGAGGCCGGACGGGGAAGAGCTAAGAGTGGGGACTCACCGATGCCTCGAACTCGAAGAGCCACGTAGAATACTGAGACCGGGACCGTGAGAATGGCTTTCATTGCGAGTGATTTTACACCGGTGGTGAGGGTGGCCAACATCGACATATATTGTCCGGCCCCCGGCGCCGAGTCAATGATCGTGGCAAGACGTATATCCTGCCCCTGGTGGATTTCACGCGATTCTGGGGGAATATTACGATGTAAAATGTTTGACAGAGCTACAAGTTGAAAGGCCCCGCCTCCCAGAATTTTAGTTTGGGGCGAAGCCAGAAAGATAGGTGGAGATACCGTTGCTTAACACATGCAACAAAATTCCCCCGGTGATCAGGAAGTTCTGACGTGGACCATAAATGGTGGAAATGAGATATGCCGCTAGAGGTTCCAATTCATCCGCCTGGGATGAGACTGTGAGTTCATGAAGATAGGCTGTAGTCTACACACCCGTTGCTTATCAGTCATCCATATGTAGGCTGGATGCGACTGCACAACCACTATGTCTGATGACGTCCAGCGGAGTCGATGGTTCGTTGCATACTTGGCCAAGGTACGTCTGGGTGCATCCACTGAAGAAACATAGATAAATGGCTTTGAACGTCCCAATGCAAATTTTGGACGTACTCCATCCGAACAAGATTATAATTCTATAAAACCAGTCCAAAATATAGAGAGGATATCGGCAGGATACGAACACGTACCGTGGCTCTCTCGAATGTGTCCTCGCATTGCCGTAGGATATCTGGATATTTTTTCCCAGTGTTTGAAACTGAATTTGCGCGGGGACTGAAATGTTCCCTAGCAGCAGAATAAGCCCCCGAAGCAAAGAAAAAAGTCTCAGACTCGCCTTGGTCAGATGACATTATTCTGGAATCACAGTCAGGGTACTGCACCATTGGGTCATCAGCATCCATGGCCTATTCACTGTGGCCGGACGACGGTCAAAGGGAAGGGGTGGAGCGGGGGGATCGACTGCCGACTTGCGTGGCAACTGTGGGACTATGTCAACGGAAATCCTGGTGTATTCTGGTCTGAACACGGCACCGTCTGATATACGAATACCGGTTTAATGATACCTACCTACCAAATGGGTTATGCCCGGATGCAGGGTAAGGATCCTAGTACCTTTGGATCGGCATCTGTCTTGAGAAGCGATCTCACACTGATCACAGTCACATCTAAATTCAGTTCGGCGTTGTATAGGAAGCGGCGGATGAGAATATGTAGGACCTTTGAGGAACATCTTTGTATTTTGACGCCTGCGTGAGCTGTACAGCATCTATGCATAAAAGCAGCTTCTCAACCCTTGTTTCGGGCGCTCGGCCATGGCTACCGATACCCAGATAAACGTCAAGGACGGTTCGCTCTACGTGTTTCCAGCGGTCACTGCGGAGAAGGAGAGGTATGTGCCCGATGGTGCTGAGGGGACCCTGATAAAAACCCTTGTCTGGACCCCAGGCTCTTGAAGCAATATGCCATGAAGAAATCTGTCTATGGCTGGAAGACGGCGCCTGTCCCAGGCATAATCGAACTGTCCTCCGTTCACAATATTCTCGACGTGGGCGCGGGAACCTGCATATGGAGCCTCGACTTGGCAAGCATCCCAGAGATCAGGGATCGCCGCAACGAAGTCAACATATACGCCTGCGATATCGATGCGGCCTTCTTCCCCCCGACGACCGTCACCGCGGAAATGGGTATCACAACGTTTGAACATGACGTGACCAAGCCGTTCCCTACCGAATACCTCGGCTCATTCGATTTGGTGCATATCAGTTTCTTGTTTCTCTGTTTGACAAAGGATGGATGGAACGCAACTCTTAACAACGTTCAGGAGTTATTAAGTCTCCGATTTTTCCATATGTAGCACCACAGTCGTGACTGACCATCGTTTCAGGTCCTGGAGGAGCTGTTATGATCGACGAGCTTGATCCAGTTCTATTCAAAGACGGAGAGTATGAACGGCCTGCCACCAGCTACGATCTCGCCAAACACATGGCTGGAGACTCGTGGATCCACAAGCTCAACGCCCTGTATACTGGATTCATTGTGCGCAATAATTTCTTGGTTGGGTATGAAGTCACCACTGCCAAAATGCCAAAATCCGAACTAACACAACTTCAGTCTAACCTTGCGTCTTCCTGAAATGCTCGAGCATGCAGGGCTGGTGGTTGTTCACAGCGACATACGGACGGCCGGGATCGGCAAGCCATTGCGTCACCTCAAAGGCGCCGATGGCGGTTCCTTAGCTTTATACGAAGAGTCCTCCTTGCAAAATCTTGAAATCATGATCAACCAGTTTGTGACGATCATGCGCAAGACGGAAACTCTCGAGGTTCCTCCAGGAACACGCATAGTGGAAGAGGAGAAGGTACAGTCCATTCTTGCAGAAGTAAACGAGGGACTGCAGACCGAAGGTGTAATATGTGTGGGAGGCTGCTTTGTAGCTAAGAAGACTTGAACACTTCGAGATAGCCGGTGCAATACAATGACATTCAAAGGAACCTGCTGCCATACTCAGTACTCTCATCTAGAGTGACGTTTTTGGCTTGCGCCCGCGCCAAATATCTTGTATCGCGTGGGGCGGGAGTTTGGATGTGATTGCTCGCCTCCGCCGGACATTTTGCTTTGCAAGTCATTTTGTCGGCTTACATCGGCCAAAAATGGCAACTAGCTTGCGCTCATAGCACATCCCCCGGACCTGTAACTACATGTCTTTCACGCTATACAGTTTGTTCAACTACACTGCATCCCGAGACCCCGTAGGCACGGTCGGTTTACATGAGTCTACGTCGCTCTACGGTGGTCTACCCCAGTAGGACGAGTCTGCCGACGTGATGTAGGCCAAATTGGGCCTACTTGGGCCTACCCTCTGCCTGGGATAAACGAAACTATTCCCGCGTGCACATTCCCAAACCCTGCACATTCACATCAAACAGTGCACATTGAGATCAAACACTGCACATTCACCATAAATGTGCACTTCTGCGAGAACAGGGCACATTGAAAAGTCTGCTGGGTCAGCACTGGCATGCCCAGCCGTGAAGCTAAAGGTCTCAATCATAATCCTAGGAATATTAATTCATGGGTAGCAGTGGCAAGTGCCGGTCCCCTACTCTTCCTTCACTTGCAGCTTAATCCAAGTCATTTGTGATTCAATTCAAGTTCGTAGTTGTTACCACCTCAGGCTACCCCGAACCAGGCCTCCTTAGCATCAATGTGAAGTGTACGGGGTTAAGCCTAGAGGTGCCAGTTTTCATGGTTGCATCCAAAGCCTTGGGTGCATCCATGGCAGTGTGGGTGCATCCTTGGTTGTGTGGATGGATGCATCCACACTATATTACCACCTGCGCTTGCGCAGCTCGTTTTGGGGATTTTGGGGCCCTGCAGGGGCTGTTTTGGGATCAGGAATCAGCCCTCCACCTCAGGGCATGCTGTAGAGGCATTGCCATTGGCCTATTGGAGTATTATGACCTGCACTTGCACAGCTCGTTTTGGGGATTTTGAGGCCCTGCAGGGGCTGTTTTGGGACCAGGAACCAGCCCTCCACCTTAGGGCATGCTGTAGAGGCATTGCCATTGGCCTATTGGAGTATTACGACCTGCACTTGCGCAGCTCGTTTTGGGGATTTTGGGGTCCTGCAGGGGCTGTTTTGGGCTAGGAACCAGCCGTCTACTCAGGGCAGCCTGTGGCAGCTTTGGGCTGGTACTGTGAGATAACAGGGACACCTACCTTGTGCCCGCACTGTACCCCTTGCTTGAATTTGACCACACCTGTGCTGCAACCGTGCCTGCACTGTACCCCTTGCTCAAATTCGACCCCACCTGCACCGTGATCACACCCACACTGTACCCCTTGCTCGAATTCCACCATAACCCTTGCTCGAATTCCACTATACTCCTTGCACGAATTCCACCATACCCCTTGCTCAAATTTGACCGCACCTCGCGCCCACATTGCACCCCTTCCTCAAATATGCCTGCACCTGCACCATACCCCCTCCTCTAATGTGTACACCCGCATCCACACCGTACCCCTTCCTCGAATATGCCCACGCCCGCACCATACCCCTTCCTCGACTGTGTACGCCCGCACTCGCATTGCGCCCCTTCCTCAAATATGCCTGCACCTGCACGGTACTCCCTCCTCTAATGTGTATGCCCGCACCCACAGCGTATCCCTTCCTCGATGCCTGCACCTGCACTGTGCCCCTTCGTCGAATATGCCTGTGCCCGCACCGTACCCCTTCCTCAAATGTGTA
This sequence comes from Mycena galopus ATCC 62051, assembly GCA_014925785.1. NCBI lineage: Eukaryota > Fungi > Basidiomycota > Agaricomycetes > Agaricales > Mycenaceae > Mycena > Mycena galopus. The sequence continues at coordinate 116,126 of WIQG01000175.1, forward strand.
CGCCCACACCCATATTGCACCCCTTCCTTGAATATGCCTGCACCTGCATTGCACCCCTTCCTCAAATATGCCTGCACCCACACTGTACCCTTCCTTGAATGTGGTGTACTCCCACACCTGCATTGCACCCCTTCCTTGAATACACCTGCGCCTGCGCACATTGCACCCCTTCCTCAAATATGCCTGCACCCGCACCGTACCCTTCCTCGAATGTGTATGCCTGCGCTCGCACCGTACCCCCTTCCTCAAATACACCTGCGCCCGCACCCTACCCCTTCCTCAAATATGCATGCACCCGCATTGCACCTGCACCACATTGAATCAGACCATAAAGCCTCATGGGACTTCATATTATTGCTGGAATCTGCTAACATGGTTGCAACCATAACAAATCTCAGTCACACTTGGTTGCATCCATCTGTGTTTTGGATGTACCCATGATTTGCCTTGGGTACATCCACATTAGCTCCATGGATGCACCCATATATTCCTCATGGATGCATCCACTAATATCCCATGGTTGCATCCATCAGTCTCATTTTCAACCATGGATACAACCACCCTTACTGTGGTTGCATCCACAATATTTATTTTATACCGTGGTTGCATCCATGGCCTTTATTTTATGGTGTGGTTGCATCCACGGTTTTAATTTCTACTGTGGTTGCATCCATGCCTTTTATTTATGGTGTGGATGCATCCACTTTAATATTGTAAGGCCGTGGATGCATCCACGGCTTTCATTTGAGACTGTGGTTGCATCCACAGGTGAACCAAACAAACCATGGATGCACCCACTGCCTTAAAATACTAAAGTGGGTGCATCCACTTTCAACTTCCTTTCTTGGTCGCGATGGATTGTTGTGCCCTGTTGAGTTCGGCCATCGAGATGCCGTCGCAGCGGTCCGCAGCCTGGGAATACTTCCGTTGGGCGCCTATTTTCTTGTTACTTCCTGCACTCATCCAGTCGCCATCGTAAGTGTATTGTGATCCTTAGCACCATTCCATTCTGACCCTCAGCCAGATGGATGCTCACTATTGGCAATGGGGTATGTATTTTCCTCCCTCTGATGCAGCAGCTGCCCGCAATTTGCATACTGCTGCTGCCTCCAACCAAGTTCAAAAATTCCTTGAGTTGTACCCCCAACTGGTCCACAATGTACATCTACAAAAATATCCCTCTTTTTATATAGTAACCCATCTTCCAGATGGCTCCATACTACACCGGCGCCGGTGATCCCCAGACCAACGAACTAAAAAAATTCCTCGAGTCCTTCAATCCCTCTCTGCTCTATCTCCATCGTTCATTCATTGAAGCTGGGATCACCCAAGATGTTCTCGTCGAAATTTCCAAATGGCGTCGCCATGAAATACTCGACTTCTTTTCAAATCATTTCATCTGCGTGGATGGTGCCAAACTCAAGGCCGTTGTCGTAGAGGCACTTGCCGTGCGCCTCTACAGCCACCGCTGCCTATGCTGCTGCTGCCCCAAGCCTCTCCCGTCCAAGAAAACCAGCCCAGGTAAATTCGGCATTATTTTCAGGTTGACATGTACTAATAATTACTTACAAGGCACGTGTAAGGGCAACCTCAGCTCGGCGCAGGAGCGTGGGAACTAGCGAGAGAATCCGAAGTAAACTCAATTCACAGTACTAAATACAGAGTTCTAGAATACGCACCTAGCGGGAGAATCCGAAGAGAAGAATGGATGAGGATTCCCATGCTAGGCGAGGTTTTTATAGCAACTAGGTACTAGCCAGTAGCACGTGTCCGAAGTGATTGGCAATGGTCCCGAGCCTGATCGCGTAGCACGTTCCAGTGCGAGCGGCCGGACGAAGGGGAACGAGGGGGAACGGAGTCCGGAGGGACAGGGGGCGATGTTCCGGGCGGAGGCACGGCCTGGGGCTCCAGTGGGGGTTCCAGACAGAAGGCGGGAGGGGGAAGGGGCTCTGGACGAAGGATCGGACAAGGTAGTGGGGCAGTGCAATGGGCCAGAGCCGGACGGACGGATGGATGGGGGGTTCCCCTGATAGCACGGAGCCAGACAAACTTGAATATGATTGACTGTGGTATGCTGGAAACCAGGCATAATGAATCAACGTTCCAAAAAATACAAATGTATAATTATAACTTGAACTTAGTGAAATCCAAGTTAACAATGTCCGAAAGTCCGAATAATCCCGACCACTCTCAAATATTGTAAAGTCCAGGCTACCATATGTTTACAAGTAAATATTTGATACACTGAAATCCCGATGAGCACAAGTACTAAACCCAGAAATCCCCGTCTTCATCGCCCGCCCTATGATTATCCGTGCGCTCCACAGCCTCAATGATCTGAAATATATCGTCCTCCTCCTCTTCATCCTCGCTTTCGATCCCATCCGAATCTTCTCCACTATCTGCAACGTCCCACAATGCCGTTACGTTGGAGATCTGACAGGCCTGCACCTCGTCAGGTGTGGGGCCCCATGGTGGCACATCAGTGTCGTCGAAGGCAATGTGGTCTAAGGACTTCTTCCAGAGCACGAACAGCTCCAGCTGTTCTTGGCCTCGCAGCTGAAACTGGTATCAAATACCATCTAAATTGTTGTTAGCGTGCTTCAAGTCAGACTAAGTAAATGCCACATACCCTCCTCCTCACACGTCTCAACCAAGTCTGAGACTACTTTCCACTCCGTTGTGAACCATACTTGCAAATGGCGGCGCTCTTGTACCAAGCACGGAGCTTCCTCGAAGCATCGGTCTCTCTGCAACATCGCCCAGATCCCTGACCGCACTTTGTTGTCGACGAGCCACGGTGGCGGTGGACCATCGGCGTCATCCAGCCCAACGTCTTGCCAGATCATGTCGTCAATGTCCAATTGGTAGAGGCCCTTCTCCGGGATTGGTGGCAGGGCGACTGCTCCTTTCGGTGCTTTCTTGGACTTGATGAAGTTGCTAATGTCGTCGCACAACTTGTTGTAAGTCTTGACCAATTTGCTGATATTCATGCCACATCGCTTGATCGCCTGCTCCACATGCTTGTTGCGTTGGTTCTCTGTCCCACAGTCAATGTTAGTGGCCAAGAAGGGAAAGGACATAGTGGAAGAAGGGGAACATACCGCTTCACGTCTGTCAAAAGGACTGCTCGATGGGATCCTGCTCGAATTTTCAGTCCCGCAGCTTGGAGAGCAAGCTTTCCTTGATGACCTTGGCATTCATCCGCGCTGTGTAATACCCGCTGTGGGTCAGCTTCTTCACCGCGGTGGCATCCGTAATCCCGAGCTCGCATTCCAAGCGCTTGGCCTTCTCCTTCACCGTCTGCCACGCCTTCCACGCCTCCGTGATATGTAGATCAGCGTAGACTCTTTCGTGGTCTTCGCTAGCTGGATTGGCAATCGTCTCCTCGAGAAACGTCACACGACCGAATGCTGTCTCAAATAATTTGCGAGCCTTGAGGATTCGGTCGACCGCGGCCGCGCTGTGTGTTTTAGCTTCTCCTGGACAATGGTGAGATCAAGCTGATGCGGGGACAGGCACACAAAATATACATTTCAGTGGTCTTGTCTGCACATCCACATGTTCTTTCCAGTGCACTCGCAGTACGGCCACCTCAATCCCACACTCTTCCAAGTCCATGTTGGCTTCGCGTAATTTCTCCTCGAAGTGGATCATGCGGCGGAGAAGCCACGCTCCCAGGCGACCTAGGCTCGCCTGGTCGTCATGCTCAATTTGCAAGTTGAGGGTGAAGAGGCAACAGTGGTACTGCACAATGGACAGTCAGCAGGGAAATGATCAAACAAGGAAATGGCGATGTACACCAGATACTCGGAAGTACGCGATGAGATTGCTGATTGCATGCCAAAAGCGCTCGCATCCTTCTCTGTTTGTGAATCCGAAACTGAGGCATTTGAGGGGATGGTAGATTAATTGACAGGGCCAGTGGTGGCCAAAAGCATGGAACACTGAGACACCAAATAAGATACGGTCCAGGTAGCGATCCAGGAATTTGTACTTGACACAAGATTGATGCAGAAGACAGGCGATGTCGTAGAGCAAGCCGACTCAAATGTTGGAGGGGAGGTGCTGGAAGAGCATCTCCAACAGCGCCAGCATGTAGTATTGCTTCTTGCCGGCGCTGCACATGTTGACAAGGAAAAGGACGCGGTCGTGGCAACAAAGTAGACCCATAAGGCCCGTGTCTTCGAAAAACCTGGTGCTGGCCTTCTCACGGTTTTCATCCGCGGCTTTGAACAAACTCTCGCACTCAATCAGTACCTAGCATGGGACTTTGAGTCCAGGGTCGTAACCATCTGGCTCCTCCTCCATCCACTGCTGCTTCCCTGGCTTGGGCTTGGCTGGGCGAATACTCTCGACGTGCGCAGCCATTTTGCTGGCAGTGCTTTCGGGCACGAATACCGTGTCCGGATGTGTGCGACAAGGATCCCGACCACCAGTGTTAAGTCGACGTTTCTGGGTAAAACACCTGTCGCAGCAAACCTGAATATCCACTGCCTGCGAGGGGTCATGCTTGAGGTCCCCGAAACAAGCAGGGCAGCGGCGATAGAGGTACGAGGTAGGGTGTGTGAGCAGCAGTGGTTCTGGGAAAGGGTTATGTGGCTGTTTGGCCTCTTCTTCGTCCACCTTGTCCGACGTTTGCCGCTGTTGTTTGGTGGCTTTTGGTGTGGGTGTATCTGGTGTCGAGGGATGGAGGGGGCCACGACAGCTGCAGACATGCGCCGAGTGCGAGTGGGGGTGACAGGTGTATCTGGCGTTGAGGGATGGAAGGGGTTGCTGGGCATCGTGGCTGCAGGTGTGGACTGAGGGGGCGCAGGAGAGCTAGGCGGCAATGGACTCGAGGGACGACTAGCTGCGGACGTGGGCATTGCGGCGGCAGGTGACTGAGGGGGCGGAGGAGAGCTAGGCAGCAATGGACTCGAGGGAAGCACGTCCTTGCAGGCCACAGGTGTTGCTGGTCGTGCGATTGGACGGAACGAATTCCGACATGTAGTGGCCATTCTGTCCTTGGTCTTCGTACACATCTCGGTCTTTGTAGGCATCCAGGGGGTCGACATCCAGGGCGACGTCGGTGTCAGTGTTGCATTTCAATGGACTTGACGGGACCTTGCCTCTCCGGAAGAGATGTTGACTGAAACTGTCCCCGTGCGCGAGGTACAGCAAAGGCTTTGGTAGGTGTGCTTTCAGTATTGAGGAAGAAGACGAGGTGGTCGGTTACAATCTTATTCCAGGGCCCTTGGCGCAGGCGGACAAGGACGCCGCACTGGTGGCACGCAAGACTTACCAGACGGAGATCTGCGAGATCGCGCAACGCGCTGGCAAGAAGGTTTCCGCCGTCCTCAAAGCTATTGGAGACTTGCTGGTGTCTGTGCGCGACACCAACCCGTGGAACGCGCACCAGGCGAAGTACCGCATAGAGTATCCCAAACCCCGTCACAGTAATTGTGACCTTCACTTCGACTCCATCACCGCTGACGTTGATCACAGTGAGCAACACCAATTATGCAGCCGCGAAAAGGGCGGCATAGGACGAGCTCTTCAAGCACCTGTCGGCAGAGGAGCTGACCGACCCTCTGGTGAAGGCACATGCCACCGCCGAGTTAATGACGTGGTATTGCAAGCAACAGAAACTCGCAGTCGACAAACGCAAGGCAGTGGGGCACGGTATGGCGCTGCTGAGGAAGGTGGCAGAGCCGTTTATTCATCAAGTCAGTTTTTTTCTACTGTTGTGGATGGGCAGCATTAACATGGTATCCAGAGCACATCAATCAGTAACACATACAATATCGACATCTTTGGTTATGCGGTGGACCGCTTCACCGACACTGCGCATATTTGGGGCAGCTCCAAGCCGTTCAGTGACATGAACACGATGTACCCCGGCGACATTCAGCAAGATTTGTTCGATTGGAAAGCGAGGCTTCGGTTAGCTAACTTCTTCATGCATAATTCAAAGACAGCATCTAACTACCTCCTGACAGATAGAAATGTGCAGATGGAGCATTGTCGGCATGCCAACGCGCAGGATGAGGCAACCCAGGCAATGCACATCGACTTCACCAGAGTCAAGAACGAGAGCAATCGAGACGGGATGTGATGACAATTGTCCAGGCTTTTTTTGAATCAAATCTGTACGTCTTCCTTCCCTCTTGTTGCCGAGGTTGCCAGTGGTAACCCAGTCCTAGTTTTAATCATGCTGGCCCGTGAAGACAACAACTTAGCCAGCATCCAAAATCTCTTCAAGAAAGGATTTCCTTGGAAATGGACCACAGTTGCGCACCGGCACAAGCTGTGCTTCGAGGGCTGGCCTGCCGCCTCAAGAGCACGTATCCCGGCCCTGGTTACTTCCCTTCATCATTGGTGCCCAACCAAATCAACTGCGTCTATGTGAATGGGAATGTGGTCTCATCGGGCTTCCTCATCTCGGGGTTCCATACCCTGGCGCCCAATGAGGTCCCAGACGAGATATACCGGGGCGTATGACATCACAGCAATGTGACGCAGGCGTGGGTCCCAGTCCCGAGAGCCATGATCCCCGTACTCACGGACATGAGCGTGATGGAGTGTCTCCGTCTGAATGTTGGGATCGGGCTCTGATATAATTAATTAATTTACAATTTCTGGTCTTCTGTGATGATATCTATGTAGTGTGCTGGACTTTGAATATGACGACTTGAACAATGGCGAAAACTACCTACTTCATTGTTGGCACTTTGGTGAGGCTTTCTTAAACAGGAAAGGCATGTGGGTGGCAGAGCTGGAGGGTATAAAAGCTAAGTAAATCCGTAAATTTATTCCTCAATGCCATCTGACCCTGATGCTTCAGACTACTATCGTGAATTATCTTTTACCTGGTGCCCCCACCCCCGCCCCCGCCCGCACCGCGTCTCGGGAGCGACAACCGACCCTCAAAGAACAGCTTCGCCTCATCCAATCACTGGTTACCCAGTGGTTCCCCTTCAACGGCGGGAGCGGCAACTACGAAATCGAAACCCGACCCGACCAGCACCTTGTACTTGTCATGCGCCACCCAGATCTTCCTACTGGCGACCTCTCCCCGCTGCCTTACCCGCAACAGGCGGATGAGCAAGAGTCGCTCACCAACATCTGCTCTGTGCTGTGTCGTGCCGCCCACGGGGCAGAGACTTTTTTCGAATTTCATGCTGAAATGGCTGTTCGTGCGTCCATTATTGAGTCTATTCTCCATGTCGCTAATGATTGAAGAATATTATTCCCGGCTTGCAAAAACTGGTGTGTCTGCCCTGCCGCCCTTTACAATGGCGTGCCGCCAACATTTTTACAGTGCTCTGGGGTTTGAAGCAACCACTCAGCCCTTGTGCCCTCGCGTATGGTATGTTCGCATTTGATTGTTGTACCTTGCCGCTGACGTCCTACAGTCAAGCGAGAGCTGAAATATGGGGCTCGCTGCGGTATCGCATGAAGCCAACCGGCTTTGGATATTGTACGTCGCCCCGTTTTTCATATTTCCCTGGCGTCAAAGTGTTAATGTTGTGCTGCAGGGTGCTCCGCCACCGCAGAGAACAGCCCACTCGTCATCCTCGACTCCATCATGGCCGCGGAGGCCAAGACGGCAGTTCTCGCCGTTGCTGACACTCGCATAGCCGCGGAAAAGGCTCTCTTCCTGGCCTCCACTATGCAGCTGGCCCACACCGACACTGTTGGTGCATTAGTCGCCCTTCGCCAAACCCAAGCCGCATGCAATCTTGTCAACGGAGCAATCACTGCCATGGCCTCGCGGGCACTGGCTTGTCCTCGAGGATTTGACCTGGTCATTCACATTTCAGCCGAATAGTCATATAATTAGATTGTACATAGCTCATGACTTTATATATATGATTTTCTTATTTTTATTAGACTTGGAAAATATTTGAGGGCGATCGGGATTATTCGGAGGTTCAGATGTGGGACTCTCTGCTTATTTCTTTTAACAAGTTGTATTCATAGGGCCTTCCGGCATCCCTGGGACTGGTAAGTCTTGCACCTCCCTCAATGCGCTGCTCCCTCCTGACATGTAAAGTTGTATTCATAGGGCCTCCGTATCCCGGGGACTATGTAGTATGGTAAGTCCTGCACCTCCCTCAATGTGCCGTTTCCTGAGCAAAATTTACTCACAGGGCCCTCCGACACCTCTGGGACCGTATTATGTCTTGCATTTCCCCCTATGTGCCGTCCGCTAACAACAAGCAGCTGGCGGGACAGGGCTAGCATTTTGATCGGCCATCAACACCTTGATCGCTCATCAAATTTCCTAATAAGTAGCACTGGACGAGCAGCCGGAAAAGGATAACACAACCAACTCAACCTCCACTGTCGAGAACCTCGAGAATCCCGACCTGTACCTCCCGGACCGGCGTCCCGACTTTTTGGACTATAAAAGCCGGAATTTTGGGCGCTTAACGCCTTTTGCATCTCTTCCGCTCACCACCACCATCAATCGAATTCCGCCAACTTAACCCGCACAACTATCGAGAACCCCGACCTTGTACCTCCCGGACCGGCGTCCCGGATTTTTGGACTATAAACGCCGGAATTTTGGGCGCTTAACGCCTTTTGCATCTCTTCCGCTCACCACCATCATCGACCTATGGTGCGTACCCACAGTCGCAACCGGTAGGTATGGGTGGGCGTTTCAGTTCTCACTAACCTGGCGGAAGTATCCCGTCCCGCTGCGCCTTCATTAATGCGCTCAATGCCCCGCCATCCCCGAGCGACAGCATCGGTGGGGTGTACGCTTACTCCGTCAACAACGTCGTCAAAGTCAGCTATTCGAAGCAGCCCCGGGTTCGGAAGGTCCAGTGGATGAGGCAGTGCCGCGGAGAGCAGCAGGACTGGTTGGATTTCTACTGGGAGGTCCCCTAAGCGAAGAAGTTCGGTGAGTTGTCTTCGGATATGTCTGCTGCGGCCGGACTCAGCTGCACAGAGCGGATCATCCACATCAAGTTGAAGCGCTTGGGCGCCTGGCCCGGCCTTGTTCGCTGCAAATTCTGCCACCGTAATCACAGAGAGAAATTTGACTTATGGAAATGCGGTGGGATTGCGGGGTTGATCGGGATTGTGGAGGCGCGGCTGAATGCCTTGGGATGGAGCTGGAGGCGGTAAGTCTGAATACATGCGCCTAGTGTTGCCGCAACTCAAAAAGACGAGTCGCGACTTGGTAAGTCGACTTGAAATGCCATTTGACTCGACTCAACTTAACTTAAGCCTAGCGGAGTCACTCGAAGTGACTTTAAGTAGACTCAAGTCGGCCAGGTCGATGGACCTTTTTTGATTTCAGGAGAATGACCCCCATGTCAAATGGGACCAGGATTATATGTTGAACCTGGTGAGCATTCACTCCAAATGGGAAGAATTGCATCCTATTGCAATATTCACGGGCTATAGAGCTATTATGGAGTTCAGATACATTATTGACCTTCCATGTAGCATTGTGAATTTTTTCAGAATTTTTATAGAGTTAATTGTGGTCGGAAACTGGATAGAAACGCAAAATGAAACTGATGTCACGCACTAGTCACACGTGTCACGTCGTCACGCTTCTGAGAGAAAAAATTCAAATTGACTGGAATCGTTCATTATTCATGAAAAGAAACATTTAGTAAAAAGCCCCAACTCAAGTCACTCAAGTTGACTTGTCCTGACTTCCAAAGTCAACTGAAGTCGGCTTTGTGACTCGACTTGACTCGGCTCAAGTCGACCGTGCCAAGTTGACTTGGCGACTCAAAGTCTGAGTCGTGGCAACACTACATGCGCCACAACCCGATACTGATTAATTTGCAGGGTTTATTTTCTAGTCTAAAATTGTAACCTTGTAACAGTGTACGGGCAGGTTATCATCGATCGACTTCGATCGACTTCGAATATCGCATGTCACGTGAATGTAAGCTTGAGGTTCTCGTCACAAGAAAGCAATGTTAACGGCGCGGCAGTTCGGGCTTTGTCCACGGTCAGATGTACAAGTTGTACATCATCCCCAAAAGCTAAATGCCCTAAACATTGTGGTGCTTTTCGGTAACTAGTGATTGTTCCTCCAGCGACACACCAGGTAGATCTAGGGCCCTTGCGGGCCACCTAGCTACGCATGTGTACACTCAGTATGCTAGTTCTTGTACATGTCGATTTCACAGAATGAATATTATTTTTGAAAATACGATAGCGTGGCCTTGAAAATATTTAACGGTGTACTTATACGCACTAACCAATCTTGGATTATTCAGGGGTCATGGACTAAAATTCAGTTTGTAAAGAAAGAAAAAAAGGAACCCGGATTGGGTCAAAAAACAAGTGAGGCGGCATCTCAACCGCCGAACCCAACAGAGCACAACAGCCCATTGTGTCCGAAAAAGGAAGTTCAGAGTGGATGCACCCACTTCAATAAAATAAGGTGGTGGGTGCACGCACAATTTGTTTGGCTCAACTGTGGATGCATCCAAAGTCTTAAATGAAAGCCATGGATGCATCCACGGCCTTACAATATTAAAGTGGATGTATCCACACCATAAATAAAAGGCATGGATGCAACCACAGTAGAAATTAAAACCGTGGATGCAACCACACCATAAAATAAAGGCCATGGATGCAACCACAGTATAAAATAAATATTGTGGATGCAACCACAGTAAGGGTGGTTGTATCCATGGTTGAAAATGAGACTGATGGATGCAACCATGGGATATTAGTGGATGCATCCATGAGGAATATATGGGTGCATCCATGGAGCTAATGTGGATGTACCCAAGGCAAATCATGGATACATCCAAAACACAGATGGATGCAACTAAGTGTGACTGAGATTTGCTAGGATTGCAACCATGTTAGCAGATTCCAGCAATAATATGAAGTCCCAAGAGGCTTTATGGTCTGATTCAATGTGGTGCAGGTGCAATGCGGGTGCATGCATATTTGAGGATAGGGTATGGTGCAGGCGCAGGTGTATTTGAGGAAGGGGGTACAGTGCGAGCGCAGGCATACACATTCGAGGAAGGGTATGGTGCGGGTGCAGGCATATTTGAGGAAGGAGTGTAATGCGGGTGCAGGCGTATTCAAGGAAGGGGTGCAATGCAGGTGGTACACATTTGAGGAAGGGGTACAATGCGGGTGCGGGCATATTCGAGGAAGGGGTATGGTGTGGGTGTGTTATATCCGTGTCAAGGGGAGAGAAAGGAAGGAGAGGGGATAGGTTCCGGATGGGTTATGACCGGGCTCGGGAATGCCGGAGGTCAACGGAAGTAAACAGGAGAGGATTCCGGAACACGGATATGGACCACTACACCACAGCTAGGTTTAAGGGTGAGCGTACTATCTGGTTGGCTAGGAATGAAGGAAGAGGGAAAGGGAGACGGCCGAGGGTTACCGGAAGTGAAGGTCGGTAAGCCGGAGGAGTAATGCCGAAGGCCGGACAAAGTCCGGTAAGCCGGAGGTGATGTGCCGAAGGCCAGGCGATGTCCGGTAATCCAGAAGTTATGCCAAAGTCCGAGATGGGGTCCGACAAGTAGGTAAGTTCACGGATGTATAAGTCCGGACGTCCGGGATAAGGTTTTCAACAAGTCCGGTCGTTGGACGGAGGACGGAAGTCGAGTCCGTCGGCCGGAGTACTCGGACGTTGGAGGAAGTGTCAAGACGACGAAGAAGGAAATGAGGTTAAGACAGGAATGACGTTTATAATCAATCTAAAGTACATGATCGTAATCTAGACATTTTATAGTAATAGCGGAGGTAAGTATATACAAGGAAATTGATTAAAGAACAAGGGAAGAATAAAAGGAGAACATAGCTTCTTGTATAAGTACAAGGGAGATGACGGATTGAGAACATAGAGCATGTGTGCATATCAGGAGTGCATATGGAGATCTACCACTAAGGCGGATAGACGGTTGCGTGAAAACTCGTCATCGGCCGAAGGGCCAGATGAAGTCTGATAAGGGCCGGAGTGTTCCGGAGAAGACCGGAATGTTAAGCTGGAAGGGGACGGAGATGAACGGATGATAACCGGAAGTCATCCGGTCGTAGTCCGGATGTCGTCCAGGGTTGAGCTGGAGGTAAACCGGTGTAGACCGGAAGTTGACCGGGAGTTGACCGGGAGATGGCCGGAGGTTATCGGAATGTGAACGGACGTATACCGGAGTATACCGGAAATGGTCGGATGAGGTCTGGATGAGTCCGTGGTGGTACGGGATGTAACAGGGTGCAGGCATACACATTAGGGGAGGGGGTACCATGCAGGTGCAGGCGTATTTGAGGAAAGGGTGCAATGCGCGTGCGGGCATACACATTTGAGGAAGGGGTATGGTGCAGGCGTGGGCATATTCGAGCAAGGGGTATGGTGTGGGTGCAGGCATACACATTATAGGAGGGGTCACCAGGCAGGTGCAGGCGTATTTGAGGAAGGGGTGCAATGTGTGTGCGAGGTGCGGTCAAATTTGAGCAAGGTGTATGGTGGAATTTGAGCAAGGGGTACAGTGTGGGTGCGATCACGGTGCAGGTGCGGTCAAATTTGAGCAAGGGGTACAGTGCAGGCGCGGTTTCAGCACAGGTGTGCTCAAATTCAAGCAAGGGGTACGGTGCAGGCAGAAGGTAGGTGTCCCTGTGATCTCACAGTACCAGCCCAAAGCTGCCACAGGCTGCCCTGAGTAGACGGCTGGTTCCTGGCCCAAAACGGCCACTGCAGGGCTCCCAAATCCCCAAAGCGAGCTGCGCAAGTGCAGGTCGTAATACTCCAATAGGCCAATGGCAATGCCTCTACAGCATGCCCTAAGGTGGAAGGCTGGTTCCTGGTCCTAAAACAGCCCATGCAAAGCCCCAAAATCCGCAAAAAGAACTGCGCAAGCGCAGGCGGTAATATTGTGTGGATGCATCCACACAACCAAGGATGTGGATGCACCCACACTACCATGGAGCAACCATGAAAACTGGCACCTCTAGGCTTAACCCCGTACACTTCACATTGATGCTAAGGAGGCCTGGTTCGGGGTAGCCTGAGGTGGTTGTTACACATATGCTTCAATTGACAGGACGAGACATCCTTGCATCAATGACGGGCCAAGAAGGGCAGTCCTCCTCGAGCATGCACTGTTTGCTCGCAGGACTTGGCCACACATGGACATTGACCACCCTAGCCAGTGTTAGAGGGTCACTGACCCGAAACGACTAGCTGATTTGTACAGTCGGCGACTAGTCACCAGGTCAGGCCAACGGCTTGACTTTGCACAGCCTTCGCACTGCGTGGCCAAGGTAGCCGAGCGACTGTTCCCACATCATCAGTATATCGGGAAAATTTAGTCCGAAGTTCTCCGAATGTGCGATAGCGCAAGAAATAAAATAGCAAAAAGAGGAACAATTCTAGAAATATTTGGGTACATTGAAAGTCTTCAAATATGATGTGTACTGCAGTCACTATGATAATATTCCTCTCATCTGCGACTCCAATTCAAGGCTCCTTCCTCATTTGGAATCCCGAGGTCAAGGTCACGCCACAGCGGTGACCCGAGTGACCCGACTATTGCGACTTTCTGACTAGTCACTGATGTGCACAACAATAATTGTTCAACGTTCAGTCTCAGAACTCAGCAAGCTGACCGCATAATGGAGCTCCGAACTTGGGCATCCCAAATTTGTGAAGAAACCGACGAAATTGCGCTTGCAAACAATCTCAAACCCGCAACGAGAATCGCCCTCAGAATCACCCTCGGAAATCTATCCTGACTACCCCTAATCTCGTGCCCAAAAAACTGGCGAATAGCTTTGTGCTGGGTATCAGGTTCATACACAAGTGACTGGGCCTCCGTGGCATTGAGTCCATGATCGCTCCAATCCTGCTTTCCATACTTCCATATCGCCTCACACTGTTTTCTGTATATTCTTTGCATGTCTATTCTTTGCATGGTAACCACTTTCATTCAAGTTGCAAGCTGGGTAAATATGCGGATGACTGATGGTTGTGCTCATGACTCATCGCGCTAGAGCCATTTTCGTTTCTCAAAAACTCCTTACACTCTGCTAAGAGCGCCGCCATCGACGTCCAGCTTGACCGGCCACGAATTGTGCTGCTTAGGCTGTTAATTTCATCAAAAATATGCAAGAGACGGTTACTCGACGAAAGATTGCGCCTGTCAAATTCAACTTTGCGCACCATGCAGTTCATTTCTCGAAGATCACTACACTACGCTAGTGACAACATCAACTTTCAAAAATAGTAAGGTACACCCCATCCACCCTCGACAAACGTCGTGGTCTGGTGTGACAACTTCCTCTTTCGGACGCGTCTAGAGATAAAATCTGTAAAATAATGTGTGATTGTAATTGGGTCAAATCCTTCGACCAGATTCAATATAGGGTGCCAATCTTGCGTTCCGTCCAAGGAAACCAGGGTGAAAATCTTGTTTTGAGCCCGGAATTAGCCAATGTGTCAAAGAATTGGTCCAAATCACCCTCCACGCTGGCACACCGCATCTCGCATCGATGGGAACACACTCAAAGACGCGCAAGACCCGGGCCGCCAATCTTTTCACCAATCTGACCAGCTTCGGAGGCAAGGCCAAGCGGGCATGGTACGAGCTTAGTCCCAAGAAGGCACGCAAATGGCTTTCCCCACGGAAAAAAAAGAGGGAGGATAAGGTGTGTATGGGGAAGCACAGCAGTTGGTATTCATGCTTAATGAGCTTTACCATAGACCCACGACGACGCGCTAATTATCGAGAGACGCGTCCATTTGACGTGTATGACACGTCGCATGATCCAATTCATGACGCGTCGCATGATCCATTCGACGTGTCGATGCAATCATTTAACATCCCCGGATTCACATCGGAGTGGCAGCGCGTGAATTCACATGGAAGTTATCCAAGACACCAAATCCGACTGTAGAGGAGGTGGACGACAATGATTCATCCACCTATACATTCCCTTGTCCTACTGAGCCTTCAACTCTTTATCCACCCTCCTCTCCTCCTCCTCCCTCTTCATCCCCTCCCCCCTTCTCTGATGATGATCTCCTTGATTCTATTCATGTTCCGGAGGCTGATGATGAGCTCTTGGCAACATCACCTTTACATGATGATGAATACCCGAGACTGTGTGCACCTTGCACCTTTCTGGATTGTATACATGAACAAGCTATGCGTGCGGGAACACTCCGTCAAGCACCCAATCTTGGAGAGGCCAGGGCTGCGCTGGACTGCTTGCAGAGGTATATGTGCGGGGAACTGTGTGGCACTGATCTCTTCGGACTACGCGGTGTTGGCTATAAAGATCCTGACATTAGTGCCTTCGCACGGAATCGTTTGATCGGCATTCGAATGATGCTGAATTTTTACTTGACTCCGGGTTTGGAGGGCGGAACATATGCTTGCTGGGGTGCTTCAGCTCGCTTGGCAGCACTTGGTCTCAGACGCGGGAAGTATTGTGCACGCGTTCTGGCAGCTCTCGCTCGGGAATTCATTCTCAGTCGCGAAGTCTTGAATGTGAATCCTTATGGAGAGTGGAACGAGAGCATGCTAGCCGATCAAGATCTGGCAAATGACATACGCCTTCACTTGCAGTCTCTCGGGAAAGAGATCACAGCTGAAAAACTCGTGGACTACTTGAACAGTCCTGAAGTACGCATAGAACACGGCATTGAGAGCCCCGTATTGTTGACCACAGCACGTCGATATCTTGATGAGTTGGGATACAGGTCAGTGATTAGTTATTTCTGCACTTGCAGATTCACGTCTCCATCTGATTAATCAATTATCATTAGATTCACGTCTCCTAAAAAAGGCCAATACGTCGACGGACACGAGCACCCAGACGTTGTCTACTACCGAGAGAACGTCTATCTTCCACATTTGTTTGAACTCCAAAAACGAGTTCTTGTCTTCGACAACGACGGCCAGCCCATTTATGGTCCATGTTTGACAAGTGGGCATTGTGCAATCATCTGGTATCACGACGAGAGCATCTTTTATGCACACAACCGGCGGTGGGACACTTGGTATCACAAGAATGCACCAGCCACCCCATATCGCAAGGGAGAAGGGCACTCATTCATGGTTGCTGACTACTTCTCATCTGATTTTGGTTGGCTTCGCGATCCGGATAACCCCACTCGAAACGCGCGCCGATGCATGCGACCCAGGAAAGGTCGTGATGGCTACTTTACTTCCTATGAAGTCCTCGATCAAGCAGCAGCTGATTGCGCACTTGTCCGAGAGCTTTGGCCAGATTTTGATCACAAATCTGTATATGACAACGCGACCATCCACAAGAAGCGCGCCGAAGGATCCCTTTCTGCTCTCGGCATGCCGAAAGCCCCTTCTGGGACGAGAAAAGGTCACGAGTCGGCAAACTTCCTTGTCGAGGTCAACAAGCGGGACACGGCGGGGAAATTGGTTTATGATGCTCGTGGTAATCTTGTCAAGGACAAGATAAAAATGACTGGTGCTCACTTTAACGGGGTTACACAGGATCTCTACTTCCCTGACGACCACCCGCAACATGCCGGCAAGTTTAAAGAGATGAAGGAGATCTTGGAAGAGCGTGGGATGCATGAATATGCTGATTTGCGAGCCGAGTGCCCGAAATTCAAGTGTGCAGATCAAAGCGACACATCGAAATGCTGTTGCCGACGTGCAGTATTCAATCTGCCGGACTTTGCAGCAGCCAAGTCTATTCTGGAGGACGAGTGCGAACACGACGGCGTTGAAGTTTTATTCCTGCCAAAGTTCCATTGTGAGCTTAACCCCATTGAGATGGTGTGGGGCTACGCAAAGTGGTTGTATTGGCTGAAACCCGAATCGTCGCGGGAAGACTATCTTGAAAAAAACACAATGGACTCCTTGGATGCCGCCCCTCTTTTGTTTATGAGGAGGTAAGTTGTTTCAATTTGTTTCACGCCTGAATCTCAAGTCTTGACAGATATGCCAACCAGTGTCATCGGTTCGGGGACGCGTACCTCAACCACAGCCTCACCGGGCCCTAGGCTGCATGGGCTGCTAAAAGGTATCCTGTCCACCGAACCTACCCTGCCTCAATTTTGGAGGAACTCGACGCCACGGGCATTCATTGATAGAATTACCCTGGATTTGATGACAATTCGCTTAATTCACTAACCTACAGCTGCCGGAAAGGGCTAATTTTTTTTGTATGATTGCTGTACATATATCTACATAATCTGGTCGTAGGGATTTCCCCCAGCCTCGCTCGTTATGCTAATGTGAATTGTTTTCTTCTCTGTGTCTCAATAAGGAAATGTGACCGTCATACCACGTGACGTTCGTCGAGGGTGGATGGGGTGTACCTTAAATAGGAGACGACCTACTTGGTTGCTCGACGGAACATTCAATCCCCTTCTCAAATCCATTCGCATGTCATGCAAATGAAGGTTAAACATGTCCAATTCACCGACTAGCCCGGAATTAGCACTCATGTTTGTTATATAGACGGCCGAGAACTCCCTGCCATAAGCCAACTCCCACTCTCTTGCTAGCAATGGCTCAAAACAAGGCTCATCAGTTGCTCGAGCTTGCCGCGGATTCACAAATCACACAA
This sequence comes from Mycena galopus ATCC 62051, assembly GCA_014925785.1. NCBI lineage: Eukaryota > Fungi > Basidiomycota > Agaricomycetes > Agaricales > Mycenaceae > Mycena > Mycena galopus. The sequence continues at coordinate 133,670 of WIQG01000175.1, forward strand.
TTTGGGGCAGATCCGATGATAGGGCGTGTGACGGGATAAGCATGAAAACACCATTTTTTATTTGTTTTCATGTCTATCGGTATGGGAAAGGAGAGGCATTAGATTTGAGAGCGTACACCTCTCCCCGGAGGTGGTAGGCTACGCTGTTGATGACCAAAAGCCAGCAGCTAAACAACTACAAGGGTCGACGACTTAACAAAGGCTCTTACAGGTACTGCGTTCTGGCGGGACCTCACTACGCTGGGCTATGGGATGCAGTTCTGCTGTGCCCCTATGCGTCGGAGGTGACCAACAGGGAACTAACAATCATCGATAGTTGACTGCCTTTACCGGCGGGAGAACCGAACAGTTGGGAATGATGATGATATCATGATAACAGAAAGATATAGAGTCTAGCCGGAGGATCGTACAATCCTTCCCGCTACTACAACCCACTCCTTAGAAGCCGGCTGAAGGTGTCCCTTCACTGGCGGCCATACCCTTACACACTACGAAGGACCAGGACGACCAGCGGGCGCACCAGCCAGTGGCAGCCGAAGTGCAAACTGCATATGATAAACATGAAGCTAGCATCTGAACATCACATTATTTGATGGCGGACTAGCGGCTAGAAAGCAACATGAAGAGGTTGGGAATCACTCGCTCATCCCAGACCACACCTCCCGGAAGGTAGAGTCCTACACCCGTAGGTCCCACCACAACTAGAAGACTGAAAGACGCTGGCAGCAGATCGAGTCAAACTCACGAGTCAGCGGGAGTTAGAAGAAGCGGACCGCACCCGTCACAACCATCAGAAGATGAGCATGCCATAGAGGCTAGCTCTGGATTCATGTGGAGTATCTCCAGTGGGAGGACAGAATACTCAGGGTTTAGATATCCCTGCGGTACAATTGGGCATCCACCCGTTGGCAGCGCGACACGGTTTGATCCCTTACAGTTCCTTTCATCTCCTTTAGTGACCTCCCATTTGTATAAAAGACCGCGCTTGAGCATGTATTAGCCAGTATACTATCTGCCCAGAAATCGGGGTGAATATAGTGGACTCTTGAGATAAAAGACATATTTTTGATATTCAGAAGAGGACCAGATCTTGAACAGTCTTCGGAAGCACGAGACATAAGTGCCCCTGCTCGAACGAGGTAGCTGCCACGTAACTGCCCCCGTCCTGCAGCTTCCGCCGCCATTGATATAAGTGCCCGCATCATCCCTTGTGGTTCAGGAGTGGTCCCCGCCATTCATAGAAGTGCCCCTGTTGCTGTAGTTCCACCGCCTGTGGTCTGTGTGCTGCCTTCGACAATATAGCCGAGAGTGCTATTGGCCCGTGTAAGAGCCCCCATTGCTGCTTGCCGCTACCTTTGGTGTAACTGCCCCCGTCACTGTACTGCTGCCGCTTTCGATATAAGTGCCTGCATTCCCTAACCAGGAGTCCCCGCCATTCGTGTAATTGCCCCCATAGTCAGAGGCCGCTGCCTTCCGTGTAACTGTCCCCGCGAGTAGTAGCCGCCGCCATCCGGTCGAGACCCACCTTCGTGTAGCGCCACCACCTGCAGTAGAAGTGCCCCCGCTCTTAGCCAGAGCCACCGCCATCTGCGTAACTGTCCCCGCGTTGTCGAGCCGCTGCCAGCCGTGTTCCCGTTGTACCAAGTAAGGCCTGTCTGTTGACAGTCTGCTCTGCAATCGCTACCCGTTGGCTTGGTGTCAGCCATTGTTGAATTCTGTTTCCCTCAAGAGTCGTCTGGTGGTCATTAGTCTTCCTATTGAACCCCTCGATTCTCTAGCAGCCAGAAGTCCCTGCTCTGCATAACAAGCGCCCGAACAGCCCATTGTTGTTGCTTTCCCGCTACAAAGACATTACTTTTACTTCCCTTGCATACCCTCTTGAAGGGTGATACGTAGCCTACTTCCCCAAACACATTCACGACATTTGGAGTTGGAGTTTATGATATATTTTGTTGATTTGGATTGTTGGATTGGATTGTGTCTAGTGACTCTGTTTGCTGCGCTCTCTGGTTTGGTAGTTTGAGTTGGCATATCGATTACACGGCTGCACCCAAGTGCACCGTTTCACCGTCTCAGGTGAACAAACCATAACAAACAATGAGGTGCGGGGATTGAGGGTGTCTTGATCCCTCTGGACGTCGTATGTCATGTAGTTGACCCGCAAGGTTCCTGTAGCGTAGATTTTGTTTCCAACAATCCTTACAGATGTTCTGTCACTCGGCGTGAATTCCTCGTGAGTGTCGCCGTCGAAATTACGCTTCAGAAGTCGACCAAGCAGGTGATCTTTGAGTTTGGGCACAAATTCCTGTGCGTAGTACAAGTGCAGTGAGCGAGAGCTCTTAGATTAGCCAATGATTTGACTTACCACCATGGCCGGATCCGCATCCGTGTTTTGCACATTAAAATGACTGAACATATCAAGAGGTCTTCGCCTGGCTTTGCTGGTGTGGTGGTGGATCTCTGGCGGCGTAGCACCGAGCGGTTCGTCCTCCCCGAAGGCGAAATGATGTGCATGTCTCTTCCTTTTGCTCGCAGCTGCTCTGGCTCGCGCGAGCCGCATAACACTCTGTACATGCGCTTCACCAGCCTGTGGAGACTTTCGCCCTGGGATAATGGTGAGCCGCTAAGTTATCATTCACACGACTTCGAAACATACAAGTTGCGTTGAGTAGGAATCTGTGGGACCAAAAAGCAAGATGGTTGGTGGATAGTCGCCCATGCCATACCATTTGTACGTGTTCAGGTTCAATATCTTCTTTTTTTGGTTTTCGGCAGTGGCGGGGCAGGGGGAGCGTCGGCGTCAGGAATTGGCACAGTAGGTGTAGGCTCGGAGCCGGTTCCCTTCGCTGCAGTAGCAGCAGCAGCCCGTTGCTCCTGTTGAGCGCGCGCAGCAGTTTCTCGCAGTAGCTCGAAGGTCGTATATGCAGAACACGTAGTTTTTTTGAAGTCTCGGATCAGGCGTCCGATTTCCGGAGTCAATTTCGTGAAGTGTTCGCGTGTTGGGTCTGTATGCATTTGGAGCTTGGCGCATGCGTGCCATTCTGCAAGCCGATACAGGAGTTTGAGGAACCGGACATTGTGTTCCAGCGGCAATAGCCCGTCAAAGGCGGCAATGGCGCACTGCAAGAGATCTTCGAAGTCTCGAGCACCGAGTTTTTTCATTTCAGATGCATTCGTGGCGAAGCGGCGGATCTTCCCTGCGAAACGAAGCATCTGCCTGTACCTATCCAGAGTTAGCATCAATTAAACACAATTATTTGACGGTCTCACCGCCGATCAAGCTCTGTCACTAGATCTTTCCCGTTCGGCAGAGCGTATAAAAGCCGAATCAGGTGTGTGAATAGATTTTTCCAGACACCTAATTCAAATTCGTGCATAAAATCCACAACCAGCATCCGATGGAGATCGAAATCATCGCCAAGTCGCTCCTTGAAGGCATTCTTGAGAAGAGGTGTGAGTTGACGGACGGGACTGACGGCGAAATTAATAAATAATTACCAAAGTAGGAACAGAGGAAGTCTCCTTAAGGACATCTTCGACTGCCTTGGACCCCACACCGTATGCAGATTTGTAAATGAAACAGCGAGCACTGAGGACATTACTGCGCATATATTTCCGTGCACCCGTGACCCGGGCCGAAATATCGCGGACAAGTCCCATTGAGTGGAGTGAGGATTTGCGGGTAAAGCATCGGGGACAAGGACAGTCTCCACCATCTCGAATCGTAGCCAATAGAACCCTAAAATAATCAGTACGTTGAACTAGCCTGGAAAACAAACTGTACTTCTCGGGATAGTCAGCAGAATACGTGAAAAACCGGGGGTAAACGCGACGCTCAATGCCGTCGTCACACTGAATCACAATCCCGTACTCGTATGCATGCATAAATTCGTCATCCAGCAGAAGCGTCCACACCGCGTGCATAAGTTCACGGCGACAATGAGTGAGGATTTCGCTCTTCTGGGTACCCCATTTAGCGTGAAAGCTGGCAATCTTATCTTGAATCGAACCAGGAAGCTTCAAATAATTTCATAAGTGTCGTCGCCATGCATGTAGAACCAGGCTCACTGACGAAATATATGCGACATGATGATCGGCACCCGCGCTCGGCTTACCGCGAATATACATGGAAATGTTGCCGAACAAGAGGTAAATTGGCCACAGTTTTGCTGTACCAAAATTGGCAAGGTGCGTCGACTCCGACCACCACATGAGGGCAGCGACAACCTTTTCCCGCTTGCGCTCAAGATCGTCTGGAGGGAGTTTCCCTTTCCTCTGGATACGGTCGTGCTCGGTGATAAATGCGTCGGAGTTATAGATCTCGCTCAAAACACGGATCTGCTTTGCAGTGATTTTGACTTTTTGGAACAGCTTGAAAGGCGCAAAGTGAAAGTGTCAGGAGAGGGGATCAGCGAATGCCGCCTTGATCACGGAACAAGGCTGCGATAATAAAGACCAGGCACTGCGAAAAAGCGCGGCGGGACGGAGACAGAGCTCGAGGGGACTTCGATCTCAACGCTGGTCTCTTTGAAATTTCCAAGAAGGGGAGAGGACGCTTGGGCATCCGTGTCGACTTTCTTGTTCGCACGACCTGCATCGAAATTGGTGAGTTCCTTGGCGTCGAAATCCGGATCGAGGATGACGTCGCGCACAAGGCCGTTCACCTGGCCCTCGGATTTTGTGGTATTTCCGTTGTTGACCCAATTCTTGAGAAGGGTTGTTGTCCGATTAGCCGTTGGGGGTATTGCTGGGGTTTTGGCAGGTGGGGGGATGGGGGGGGGGCGCGGAAATTGCTTCGACAGGTCCTCCAATGACAGCAAGGAATCCGGATCGTACGTGGGGCGATGGAGGTACTCACGCCAAAGGCCGAATATATTTGGTCCAGTTTTGAATGTGTCTCGCACAATGAGATTCACGCGAGGGAGGTAATTGCCTGGAGGTGCCGCCGGGGGGTCTGCGTATTCTACCACAGGTACGGGTTCTAGCAGAATGTCTCTGTAGCGAGCGGGTAATTTCTTCATGTGAGTAGGCCGTCCCGCGTTTAGATCCAGAGCAGCAGGCGGCGGATTAGCGGGCGGCGGGTTAGCGGTCTCCGAATCCATGTCCGCCATATCGAAAGCACCAGAGGCACCTTTATCGAAAATTGTCTCGGAGCCGCCTGCATCATATTCCGGCGAGCTACGAATATTTACCTAGCAAATGGCGCAAGTCATTCGACACGGCCACCGGGCGATAATAAATAGATACACACGGAAATTGAGCCATAGCTGCCCAGTCGCCGTTTGCGTTGCTCCAGATTTACGGGGTCCCGGGGTAAAATTTTCCTTTTCCGTGATATTCCGCCTGCTGCAGCTAAATGCGCCGCTGAGCCAGGCCCGGCTGTAGCTCTCTCCCGTCTCCAGAACCTGTTTCTGCTGAAAGTCTCGCCATTTCTGGCATAATTCATGGTGCCTGGTGAGAACTGCAGCGGACGCTGCCGTTTCAGGGCAATCAGGTGCCCCGCACGCGAGAAATTGAGCAGACATGCAGAAGAGGAGAAAAATGAAAATAAAAATATTGGGCAGCAGGCGACGTTTGGCGTAGTGCCGCCGTTTTGCGAGGGTGCCCATAGGCTGAGAAGGAGAGTCTACAGAGCCTTATCGGAGCGCATGCTAGTGATCGGGACAATTTCAATTTCAATATTGGAGCACGCCTTACTAGTGGCACGATCACATGTAGATTTACGGTATGTTGACTGTTTGATGCAGGTGAGCGCAGTATAAAAGGCCGATCGTGGTCGCTTACCTCGTTCTTCCCCCCATCATCCCTTCACTTCATCTCTCTCCCCCCCATGGCGTCGTCACGCTCCCGTAGCTCTCGTAGCCGATCTCACGACAGGTCTTCCAGCCCACCACGCCGCCGCCGCTCTCGCTCTCACTCCTCATTGCGACAAGGCTCTTCGTGTCGGTCCCATGGGCGTGACACAGATCCACGCGGGCCCCGCGACCGCAGCGAGGACAACATCGACTACAAAAGCGCGTACTTGGCTCTCAAGGCCAACGAGATGATATACCAGAAAAAGAGGAAGCGCGGCCCTGGAGAGTGAGTATCAGCTTGACCTTGCTCGGTTGTTTGGTACTGAGAATCTGCCAGGAAAGTCCAAAGCGTCCAGGGGATGGGTCGACCCATTCGAATGCTTGCGGCACTTTTCGGGGAGATACCATTGATTATCACAGACGCTGAATCCTACCTCGTGAGGGGGCGCTATGCCGAGGACGATGACATCGACGAGTTTACTGAGGATCTGACACCGAAGCAGGAGGAATATCTGGCGGACAAGCGCGAGTCAGTGTACAAACTCTTTTTATTCTCTTGCTGATCCTCTTCTGGACCAGATGCGAGAGAAATCTGCTTGCATACGAGCAGATCGTCCGCCTCGTTCCAGCCTTGAAGCAGAAGCTCCTTGAAGACGCCGAAGAGTTGCTTCCCTTTTATGCAGTGGTGCGCGATCTTGATTCTCGTCCGCGACCCACTAACGGGAAAACAGCTACAGAAAGGCGCAAACGACTCGCGCAGTGACGACTTCGCGCGGGTTCGCTTCGTGGCTCAATTGAGAGCTTGCGCCGAGCCACCGGGAGCCAGTGCCACCTAGTGGCTCATCAGGCATGCGCTGGCCAGTGGGCCGGCGGCGGTGGCTCCACACACATTTCCGCATGTGGTGGCTCTCCGGTGGCTCAGCTATGACGTCAAATACGCACCTCAAGCCCATTCTCAGGTACAAAAATATCTTTTCACGTGCACAAGGAAACTATTTCGGACTCAGGCTGCCTATTATGACGTTCCAAACGTCACATTATTCATTTTGGAAAAAATTTCGGGTTTTGAAAAAAAAAATTTGGGGCAAACCTCAGAAAACCTCCATACTGTATACCTACATACTAGGTGAGTGTATGAAGGCCATCCTCAGAGGAATAGGGCTATTTCCGAGTGGAACAGGTGTGTAATACAACTTCCGACCAAAGCATCGGCATCAATGACATTGATTGGCGATCAATGACTCATTCTGCTGAGACAATTTTCTTCTCGCTCTCTTGCCTCTGCCCGCCGCAAACCCTTACCACTGTTGATAAACTGGGGTCCAGCACAAGTATTCTATGACTGTTATTGTCATTCTTTATTTGAATTTTATGCCTTCAGAATCAGCTTCAAGGTTTTGACCCAAATCAAGTGCCAAGGCAGAGGTATCCAGGCTGTTCTAGTTCCCAAGACTAAAGTTGCTGGATTCTTCCCAAAGTCGTACACAAATCAAGTCAAGTTCCAACTGTGCAAGAAATTAGAATTCAACTTTTTGACATTCCCGCTACCTTTAGGTACGGGTCTTATAGCGCCTGATTTTCCGCAACTTGCAGGGCATCACATTTTCATCAGCATTTTTCACGTCAGCAGCTCCATTCTCCAGCCAAACGAGAAAATGCCTTGTCATTCAAAGTCTGTAATATACCGTGCCATTCGGGAAATGAACAGCCGACTCCACAATCAATGCCAAATCACACCAAATTGCAACGTGTCTCTCTTCTCCCAACCACCATGTCTAGTGGACTCTTCTGCGACCGTCCACTCTCAACAACCTTCTGCCGAGATTTGGAGAAAACTTTGTTGTCTCTTGAATGGGTACTCACCCATGGGATTGTCAGGGGAACCGCCCGTCCGTCCGTCCGTCCGGCTCCGGCCCATCGCACTGCCCCGCTGCCTCGCCCGATCCTTCGTCCAACGCCTATTCAGCGTCCGGCCTCACCCGTCCGTCTGGCCCCGCCCGAACGTCCGCCCTCGCCCGGAACGTCGTCCTCCGTCCCTCCGGACTCCGTTCCCCTTCGTCCCCCTTCGTCCGGCTGCTCGCACTGGAACGTACTATGCGATCAAGCTCGGGATCACTGCCGATCACTTCGGACACGTGCTACTGGCTAGTATCTATAAAAAACCTCGCCTAGCGTGGGAATCCTCATCCTTTCTTCTCTTCGGATTCTCCCGCTAGGTGCGTATTCTAGAACTCTGTATTTAGTACCATGAATTGAGTTTACTTCGGATTCTCCCGCTAGTTCCCGCGCTCACGTGCCGAGCTGAGGTTGCCCTTACAGCAGAAGAAAGGATCTAAGGGATCAACTGGTCAAGATTGCGAAGTTCGGTGTAGACTCGGACTCGGACCGCTACGCTAGCGCTCCGGCCTCCCCCACTTCCAATCTCGACCCCTCCTCCTTGATGGACGCCCCGACGCTCGGAGACGGGTCCGCGCAACCCGAGCTCCCGGATGTTTACATCCCGGACCCGGCTTCCGACCCTGCAACCCGGCTGACCGCGGTTGAAGACTCTCTCGCGAATATCGAAACCTTACTCCTCCGCGTTTTACACAACAGCCAAAATCCACCTGCAGCTGCCCCCCGTCCCTGCCGCTCCGGCTCCGGCGGTGGGTCCAGACTTCACCTCTCTCACCCCTGCAGCGAAATCGGTTCTCCGACCGAACCACCCGGCCGTTTTCGACGGCAACCGGACACAAGGACGGATGTTCCTCCACTCCGTCCTCACATACCTCTGACTGGTTCCGGAAGCCTTTATGGTCCACAGACAGGTCGTTGAGGAAAAACTCGTGTGGTACGCCATGTCCTTTATGGCGCGAGACGCAGCCGGACGATGGGCCGAACGACAGTCCGCAATCGTTCCGTTCCCGTTCCCGTCCTGGGCGGAATTCGAGTCCGAGTTCCGGCTCCGGTTCGTCGAAGAAAATGAGCAAGACCAAGCTCTCCTCCGACTGGAGACCCACGGCTACTACCAGGGCTCCCGCGATGTCTACCGGTACACGGACGACTTCGAAGAACTCGCAGCCACGGCCGGATACACGGAGCCGCTCGTCCGCGTCACCAAGTACCGCGCTGGGCTCGACCCGCAGATTAACACGGCGATCACCACGTCCGGAACTGCTCCGACACTGTTGGACTACGCCGGATGGCGTCTCCGCGCCTTCCGCCAATACGACACCCTCGCCCGTGTCCGAGCGGGAGTACCCCCGACTCGCGCCCCGGCTCCGGCCGCACGCCCCCGCACTGGGATGTTCCTCCCAGTCCCCTCCTTCACACCCGCTCCCAAAACTGCGCCAGCGCCCACCCTTCCGCCCGGCATTCCGATGGATGTCGACCGGACCCGCGCGCGCTTCACGCCCCGTGCTTGCTTCCGTTGCTGTGCGGCCGGACACCTCGCCCGAGACTGCCCGACTCCCTCGGATGTCCGACACACGGATGTCCTAGATGAGGTCGTCCGTCAACTCGGTGACGACCTCCTCGGAGAGCTCTTCGCGCGCCTCTCCACCGCCGCTGAACTCCCGACCGAGTCGGGCACTGGAGACACAGAGCCAGAGGGTTTTCCGGACACGGCCGAGTGAGCGGTGCGCCCTCGGTCGCGTCCCCCAATCGTTACTCCTGCTTGTACAAAAATATACCCAATAAATCAGCAGTTGAAAGGCAAGACGCACCCCCCGTTCTGGCTTCCGTCCCCGAGCCGGAGCCCCCTATTCCCGCCCGGAGGCAAAAACCCCTTCCATTCCCTGTGTCTGCCGCCCTAGGTGGGAGTGCAAACTACCCCAGCGGTACGTTATTGACTCCGTTGAGGGCCGGAACTCCCTACACATTCTGTTGGAGATGCAATCGGTAGAGACCGCGGCTACGATGTCCGTGAAGGGTCTGGTCGACTGCGGAGCGACCGGAGACTTCATCGACTCGGAGTACGTGATCTCCCGTAACCTTCCCGTCCGGAAGCTCTCTCAGCCCATTCCGGTCCTCAATGTCGACAGTATGCCCAATGCGTCCAGAGGCATTTCTGGCATGGTTGATATGGTCGTCAACTACAAGGGACACTCCGAACGCATCCAACTCGCAGTAACACGGCTCGGGAAGCAGCACATCATCCTCGGCTACTCCTGGCTCCAGAAGCACAACCCGGAGATCGACTGGGACACCAAGGAAGTCCGAATGACCCGCTGCCCTACCAGCTGCAGCACTTGCCGGGACGAACTCCGCGCTGTCCGTTGCGCTGCGATCCTCCGGCAGCTCTGCGAAGGTCCCGTCCCGTCTATCTGCGCCAGTGCGGAGACGACGGGTACGACCCGGACGACGATGGAGATGACTTTCCGGACCTCACTCCGGACCCGGACGACAACGATGATGACGAGGACAACGAGCTCGAGGAAGGCGACCGGATCCTCTACACCGCGTTCGCTCCGGCCGAAGAGATCCGCGCGGGCAGCACCGTCTCTCAACGGCTCGCGGAGGCCTTCGCTCGGAACTCGGCCCCGCCTGGGACTTCGGTTCCGGCCTGGGTCGAGGATTTCTCGGACGTTTTCGACAAGGAATCGTTCGACGCGCTGCCGGAACACCGGACATGGGACCATGCCATTGAACTCGTCCCGGACGCGAAACCGGCCAACTGCAAGGTCTACCTGATCTCCCCCTCGAGCAGAAGGAACTTGACGCATTCATCGAGGATGGGTTGAGCACCGGACGGATCCGCCCGTCGAAGTCCCCAATGGCGTCTCCGGTCTTCTTCATCAAAAAGAAGGACGGAAGCCTCCGGTTCGTCCAGGACTATCGGGCACTCAACGCGATGACCGTAAAGAACCGGTACCCGCTCCCGTTGATTAACGACCTCATTAACCGCCTGAAGGGAGCTCGGTTCTTCACGAAACTCGACGTCCGCTGGGGTTTCAACAACGTCCGGATCCGGGGAGGCGACGAGTGGAAGGCCGCGTTCCGTACCAACCGAGGGCTCTTCGAGCCGCTGGTGATGTACTTCGGCCTTACCAACTCTCCGGCCACGTTCCAGACGATGATGAACGACATCTTCCAGGACCTCATCCTGTCCGGAGACGTCATGGTATATCTCGACGACATCCTCATCGCTCACTCTGACCTCGCGCGCCACCGGGAGATTGTCCGAGAAGTTCTCCAACGGCTCCGGGCGCACAAGCTTTACCTCCGGCCGGAGAAGTGCGAGTTTGAGAAGTCGTCGATCGAGTACCTCGGCGTCATCATCTCGCACAACCACGTCAAGATGGACCCAGTCAAGGTCGCCGGAGTTGCTGCCTGGCCTGCTCCGGAGAACAAGAAGGACGTGCAGCAGTTCCTTGGCTTCACGAACTTCTACCGGAGGTTCATCCGGGTGTTCTCGGACATAGCGCGGCCCCTCTTCGACCTCACAAAGAAGAGCGTCGTGTGGACCTGGACCGCTGCTGCGGCCGCCGCCTTCCAAGCTCTCAAGGATGCAGTGACCGCGGAGCCCGTCTTAGTCCTGCCCGACGAGTCGCGTCCGTACCGGGTCGAGGCGGACAGCTCCGACTACGCCACCGGGGCTGTCCTGTCTCAGCCGGATGCGAACGGAAAGTGGCATCCGATTGCGTTCTACTCCAAGAGTCTGAGTGACGTCCAGCGCAACTACGAGATCCACGACAAGGAAATGCTTGCGATCATCCGAGCCCTAGAGGAGTGGCGACATTTCCTCGAAGGTACGCAACATCCGGTCGAGATCTGGACGGATCACAAAAACCTGGAGTATTTCCGGAAGGCGCAGAACTTGAACCAGAGGCAGGCGCGGTGGTCCCTGTACCTGTCCCGGGTTGACTTCGCGCTCCACCACCAGCCCGGTCGCCTCATGGGTCGTCCGGACGCGCTGTCCCGTCGCCCGGACCACGGAGTAGGCTCGGACAACACCGACGTCACCCTTCTCCGTCCGGACTTGTTCCACGTCCGTGCACTGGAGGGCATCGTGGTTACCGGGCCCGAGGTTCCCCTCCTTCACGACATCCGGGAGGCCTTCGCAGGCGAACCGGACCTTGAGGACCCCGTCGCGCTTGTCGCACAGGAACTCCTCAAGAACCGGAACGTTCGCTCCCCCCGGTCGACCGAGTGGCGCATCGCAGAAGGGCTCCTTCACTACCGCGGTAAGATCGTCGTACCGCGGAATAAGGACCTCCGACGCTGGATCATCGCCCTACACCATGACACTCGGGCCGCCGGGCACGCCGGACGCTTCAAAACCCTCGAGCTCATCGCCCGGAACTACTGGTGGCCTCAGCTTTCCCGTCATGTCGGCCAATACGTCCGGACCTGCGACCCGTGCAACCGGACGAAGGCGCTTCGGAAGCTACCCCACGGAGAGCTCCACCCGACCGAGATTCTGGAAGAACGCTGGGACACCGTCTCGGTGGACTTCATCGTCGAGCTCCCGGATGCGCACGGGTTCGATGCGGTCATGGTCGTGGTCGACGTCCTGGGTAAGCGGGCCCACTTCAACGAGTGCCACACTGGCCTTGGCGCGGTCGGAGCCGCTCGGCTCTATTATCGGAACGTCTGGAGGCACCACAGAACCCCCCGGAAGTACATCTCCGACCGCGAACCGCAGTTTGTCGCGGAATTCACCACGGAACTGTGGCGCCTCATCGGGATAGAGCCAGCGACCTCCACCGCCTACCACCCACAAACCGACGGCCAGACCGAGCGTGTCAATCAGGAGCTCGAGCAGTTCGTCCGGATCTTCACGAACTACAAACAGGACGACTGGGACGAGCTCCTTCCGGCCGCGGAGTTCGCGTACAGCAACCACATCCATTCTTTGACGCAGCAAGTTCCGTTCATGACGGACACCGGAAGGCTCCCCCGGATGGGGTTCGAGCCCAACGGATTGCGCTCAACCGTGGAATCCGCGAACGAGTTCCGAGACCGGATCGCGTCCGGAGTTTCGGAAGCCAAAGCCGCGCTCGTCAAAGCCAAGGACGAGTTCAAGCTGTACTACAATCGCCGACGCACGCCCGCCCCGGAGATCAAAGTAGGCGACCGAGTCTGGCTGGACGCCTCCGACATCCGGATGACCCGTCCGTCCGTCAAATTCGTGGACAAATGCCTCGGCCCCTTCAAAGTCGTGAAGGTCGTCGGAAAGGGTGCGTACAGACTCGAGCTTCCCCCACGGTATTCCCAGCTTGTGACGAGAGTTTACAGTAGTTAGAGTCACTACAGCATGTTCCCGCTCTGTTCGGTATTAGGTACACAAGTATTACGTAGGTGTTACATAATGCAACTATTCTTTGCCTTTAAACTCTCATGATCAAGACGACATAAGTGCATCTTGCACGGGGGTGGTGGGCATTCAACTAGCTCATCACCCCGGCTGGGCACCCATACATCTGCCTTCCTCTCCCGGGTGACAGGAGTCCGTTCGAAGGGTCACACGATACCAGACAAGAGCGAAGCTCTTGTCTACGGTGCGACATCTACTTCAAGATCTCGGCTTCGCGCTCGCGGCGCTACGCTATGGCCTCCTTCAACGAGAAGTCCCCTTGGTGCCGAAGCACGACCGCTTCACAGTGGTGGACGCACAGGGGTCTTCATCAAGTTGGATGGAGACCATACACCATCGAGCCTCGCTCCGTGACGCCAGGGCGTCTAAGCGGCCATTCACTCTCAGGTAGAGCCCTTTCTTTTATTTCAGAATGGCCGCCGCGACGACACCGGCTTCACGAGAACCTCGACTTTCCGACGACCAGAACCGGCGCTAGTATGCGCAACGGTGGTCAGTTACGGCGAAATTCTCGTTCCCTTCGCTCAGGCCGCTGGGTCGGATTTTCGATAACGATGCCCGAAAATCAGGTGGATTCAAGTATTTCTTTACGAATCCCGGCTCGACTTGCGAGGTGGGGAACTCGCGACCATTTCCGACGCGCGCTCCCTTATCACCAGCCTCCGCGAGAGGTCAGCAAGATCGAGCCCCTTTTTCCCTGCTCGATCGATCGTACGCATGCTTCCAGCTGAAACGATCATCGAGTTGCCGCGCAATATTTCCAATTCTCTGAACTTATAAGTACTACTTCGCGCGCCCCTCTCTTCTTCGTATTCCCACCATGGCGTCGGGAAGCAAGAGAACGCCGGTACAGCCCGACAAACCGGCCCCGCGCCAGAGCAAAGCCAAAACCCCTGGCGCGAGCGGCGACGGCTCCCCCGCTCCTCGCGTTGCACAACCGCCTCCCACGAATCGCACCCACAACCCACAGATGGCGTCTCGCCGCGCTGGTCTTGCTTCCGAAGCCGCGGCTGCGGCAGCCGCCCTGAAACTGGCAGAGGATCGTAGCGCTCGAGACGCCAGGGCGGCGAGTCGAGCGGACAAAGACCCGGCTGCGCCCAGCAGCGACGGAGCTCCGAGCCGCAAGGATGGCGACGTCTCCACCCCTGCTGGAACACCGCCAGTGGATACGGATTCGTCTTCCGGGAAAGACACCGCTACGGCGCCCTCAGGCTACGCTGCTACGGTCCCACCGGCAGCCTCAGCCACGCCGTCTCTTTCTTCCCTGCTTAACCCGTCTTCCACCGTCACTGGAAGCCAATCGGCACGCTCAGACTCGCTGTCGAATTCCTCCGGCTCCGCGCTTCTGCATGGGCGCGGCGTCGTCGCGACTGAAAGCGTCTCCCATCTTTTCCACCACCAAACGGATGCCAGGATATTCGTCTCCGTGTGCGCGGATAGCGAGGTCCTTGACGAAGACCTCTCTGCTTCCTTGCAGAAGTATCACCCGGTGTACGATCCCCATCGCGACGACGACCCTCTCATTGCCTACGGTGCCTTGGACGGCCTAATGCCGGGCAAAACCCCAGAGGAAACGATCGCCTTCCGCGATGTCGTTATGCGGTGGTCGCAGCCTCATATCAATCTTAATTGGGAAACGCTAGAGGAAGGGATCAGTCAATTCAAGGAAGAGAAACCCTCGAAGCACGCGCTACTGGTGTTCAAACATCCCAATCAGGTTTCCAATACGTACTCGTTGGGCGCCTTCTACCTCGATCGCTTCGCCCATCTAGTGTTGGCGGCCACCCAAATTCTGGACGGACTGAACGACTTCCTGGGGAACCCGCCTCAAAAACGCTTTCTCCTCGACCCTGGGTGGAAATTCATGCGTATCATGGAGCTTGACGGTAGCCGTACCATCATTTTGATGACGTTCGCCACGCTACAACTGCGCCTGGTCAACGCGGGACTTCACATCCGCAAGTTCCTGCAAACCGTACAGCGGATGTACGGACACCCCGTGCTGGACTTAATATCCGTCCCATCCACTCGAAGTTCCGTTCGATCCGAATTTGGGCTAGAGACGCCTCGCGAGGAATTAGCCAAACTCCTTTCTCGGCCGGATTATGGCGCGGTAGCCGACACTATCCATGCAAAGGCTCGGAACCGCCTCATCAAAAACGCGGACCTTCCCCCTCGCGACTTGTTCTACCGAACTACGCCTCGCTCGTTGGAAGCCCATCAAGTAGCGCTACCAGCTACGCCCGCCCCGAGCAGCGAAGCTTCCAGGAGTGCTCCGAAGAATCCAAGTTCGGTTCACGGCCCCGAGCCCCACGAACCAGCTCTCAAGTTCCCAGTCCCTGCCTCCCTCACTGCGGCTCCTAGAGGTCCGGTCAGCTTCTTACCGGCCATAGGAATGATCCCTCGGTACGGGGAGAATCCTTCGGCGACGGTCAAACCTCGTCTGTTTGCCCCCGGCGCGAGCATTTCCGAAGTCCTGCGCGCTCATCCCGCTAATTCAGCCGCTCCGAATCAGTACGCTGCTGCTGCTGCCGCGGCAGTCGCTGCCCTTAACCCTGGAGGAGCGCCTAACCAGCACTGGACGTCGTACAACTATCAAGCCGCGCCCGGCCCGCCAGGCATACCACCTCCTCCTTTCGCTAACCAAGGAGGATACCCTAGCGGTGGTAACGTTCCGCCCCACGGAGGTACGGGAAGTAATCCTACCGGACAGAATCCCCCTGGCGGCTACGGTTCACCGGGCCCGGGAGGAGGAGGCGGCGACGGTGGCGCGGGAGGTGCAAGCGGGGGCGGAGGAGGCGGAGCGCATGGCGGTGGAGGCGGCGGAGGAGGTGGCGGGGACGGTGGACCGCCCGCTAACCCTCTCGCGGCCTCTAATCCGTGGACGCCACCGGACTGGCAACTGAATCGCAAACTTAACCTCAGTATGGTACCCTCCTGGGACGGCCACGGAAAAACGGTTATCGACTACCTTTGCTCGGTCGCGGAGCTCACTCGTCTCTCTCCTCAAATGATCGTAGACCTCGGGGCCATGGCGCCCTTGAAATTCACGGATCGAGCTCAGACGTGGTGGCAGACGATGCCTATCGACTTTCGTAACTCCGTCAGTCAAAACTGGAACCTGTTGTTTAATGCCATATCCGTCCATTTCCTCAACGAAATCTGGGTTCACAAGCGCACCACCGAATGGGAAGAAATGCGCTTCAGACAGAAGGGGCATGAAGGCGAGTGGCCTTTGGACTTTATCCAGAGGCGCGTCAAGCATCATATGTTCCTGTTCACGACTTCTACGGACGGACCGGAAGTCGTGGCGCGGATCCTTCGCAATGCCCCCGACGTGTGGCTAGGGACAATCAACTCCACCACTCATCGCGATGTCTTTTCCCTTAAGGCAGCGGTAGTCGCTTTCCGCCCTACGCTCATGTCGAACTGGAATCAAGCGATACGCCTGGGCACGATGAGCGACTACTCGAACCGTCAGCACCGTCGTCGAGGGAATGCCGTCACCATCGAGGAAGTCGACGACGAAGACGAGCTACTTCCCAGCTCGAGCCCGCCGTCTTCCAAGTCCGCCCACGCAGCAGATGGACAAGCTCGAAACAGACCTTCGAGTCGCCCATCTTCCACTCGTCCCCCATGGCCCGAGGGTAAGACTGTCAAGGGTTACGCGTTCGTCAAGCGCGACGACGTCCACAGTCCAAGGAAACCGCCTGGGGAGTGCTATATTTGCACCAGTGGGAATCATTTCGCCAGAAACTGCCCGCACTACGGAACGTGGTTGAGCCTGCGAGACGCCAATATGATAGATTCCGATGTGGACGCTATTCGGGAGGCAGACGATTTGAGGGAGTGGCTAGCTATGACTGTCGAAAGCAATAATGATTCCGTTTCTGCTTATTCGAGTGAGATGAGTGAACTAAGGGAATTAGAACGGCGAATCGCGCTCTCCGCCTCCGTACAGCAGAGGAGTGCGGCCTCCGCTCACGTAGTAGTCAATGGCGCCCCTAATCGGAACACCAGACGGCGCGTCCGATTCTCTAAGTCCCCTCCATCGCCTTCAGGAGCAAGCAAAGGCAAACATTCGGAATCAGCCACGTCCAACACTCTCATCCCGCGACGCGTTAAGCGCTTCAAGGAACAACGCGCACCCACCGAGCCCGAAGATGACCGGACCTCGCTTCCAAGCGAAGACGAGCCTACGGAATCGAACGGGCCTACGGTCCACGGGGAATCCTCTGAAGCGTTGCCCGAAGACGCGCGATACGCGGACCCACGTTTCAAGGAACGGCGCATTGTCAAGGCCAACCGAGCGCGGTCCATGCCGGCTGGAATGAGTTCGCTGGGTATTAAGGCGCTGCATATGAAGGTTCACCTCGGCAGTCCGGACGCGCCCGCGACCATGGGTCGCTTGGACTCTGGAGCAGACATTACCCTGATGTCAGAAGAATTCTTCAAGACGCTTCCGGGTCTCCCAAAGCCCAGAGAGGGATTGCGCATGCGACTGTACGCCCTAACTGGGGAGGCGAAAGTTTTGGGATATACGCGATTCACGATGTTCGCCCAAGCCAGCAACGGCTCCTTGATCAGCTTCGAGGTAGAAGCGTACGTAGTGCGCAACATGCGAGTGCCCCTCCTTTTGGGGGAGGACTTCCAAGTCTCATACGAACTCGGGGTTACTCGGTATTCGAGCGGCCATTGCGACGTACGGGTCGGGCAGTCCGAATTCGTCATTCCGGGGTCTTCCGCCCAACGGGTAGATTTAGGATTCGAAATCCGTTCGGTGCACGCAGTCATAGCCAGCGGATTTCGCCGCTTCAAGGCTCACCAGAGGCAGAAAATTCATCGCCAGCGTCAACGCGAAGGCGATTCTCGACCGCCTGTGCTTGCGGCAGAGGACGCGTTGATACCGGCAGGCACGGTGCGAAACGTGCGTCTGCGAGGACCGTTCGAGTCGAGGAACGAGTGGCTGGTCGACAAGATTATCATGCCGACGGACGACGCCTCAGTGATCGCAGCGCCTCTCACTTGGGTCAACACGGACTCGCCTTACCTACCTATCGCGAACCCAGGGGTGCGGCCCTGGTACGTACGGAAAGGAGAGATCGTTGGACGGCTGGTCGACCCTAATGGGTTTGTTGACGTGCCTCGGGACGAGCCTCACCGCGAGCAGATGGCTGCCAATGCGGAGTCCATTCGAGCCACGATCGGAACCCTACGGCAGCAGGATCTTGCGGGAGCAAACCTTACCGACTTGGCACCGCACGAGGACGACCAGTTAGAAGGCGATGATCAGTGGGGCCCGAAAACCACTGCGGTGCCTGAGGATCCACTACCTGACGTGGACGTGTCTACTCTAGTTAACTGGGGCCCCGATATCCCGGAAGACGTTAAACCTCGCTTAGAAGACGTACTTCGACGGAACGCCGCCGCGTTTGGAGTGGGGGGCCGGCTCGGCCATGTCGACACGAAAGTGCCGATACCGCTCAAGCCCGGGACTCAACCGGTCTCGATGCCAATGTACGGGGCCTCCCCGGCGAAGAGGGAGGTTATCGACAAGCAGATCGACGCGTGGTTCGAGGCCGAGGTCATCGAACCCTCGGTCAGTCCGTGGGGCTTCCCTTGCATAGTCGTTTATCGAAACGGCAAGCCTCGGCTTTGCGTGGATTATCGAAAGCTGAACGAACGAACGGTACCGGACGAGTTCCCGATACCTCGCCAAGCTGAGATTCTGCAAGCGCTTAGCGGAGCGCAGGTTCTCTCCTCCTTCGACGCCCTCGCGGGATTTACTCAGCTCGAGATGGCTGAAGACGCGAAAGAGAGGACGGCCTTCCGCTCTCATCGCGGCCTATGGCAATTCCGGCGCATGCCGTTCGGGCTGCGCAACGGGCCATCAGTTTTCCAGAGAGTAATGCAGGGAGTGCTCGCGCCATATCTGTGGCTTTTTACCTTGGTATATATCGACGATATCGTGATTTATTCAAAGTCATGGGACGAGCACTTGGAACACCTTGACAAAACGTTGTCCGCCATCGCCCAAGCCGGGATCACTCTGTCGCCAGCGAAGTGTTTCGTGGGCTATTCCTCGATCCTTCTGCTTGGGCAAAAGGTTTCGCGATTGGGATTGTCCACCCACCGCGAGAAGGTCGCGGCTATTCAGGAATTAGATCGTCCCCGCACCGTCTCTGACTTGCAGAAATTCCTGGGAATGTGCGTCTATTTCTCGGCCTACATCCCTTTCTACGCCTTTATCGCCGCCCCTCTCTTCGCGCTCTTGAAGAAAGGGGTACGGTTCGAGTGGAAAGCCGAGCAAGAGATTGCATTCCAGCAAGCGAAGGACGCTCTTGCCGCCGCACCCGTGTTAGGACATCCGGTTCAAGGCTTACCGTATCGGCTTTACACCGACGCGTCTGATTTCGCTTTGGGAGCGAGCCTGCAACAAGTGCAGGCTATCAGAATTGAGGACCTCAAGGGCACGCCCGTGTACGATCGGTTGCGCGGGGCATGGGACGCCGGACTGCCGGTCCCGCGTCTATTCGTCAACCTCTGCAAGGATGTGATGGAGGGTGCGAAGGACGAATGGGCTACGGAATTCGAAGACACCACAGTTCACGTCGAGAGAGTGATTGCGTATTGGAGTAGGACACTCAAGCCGGCCGAGCGAAACTACAGTGCAACGGAGAGGGAGGCATTGGGCGCGAAAGATGCCTTAGTGCGGTTTCAACCCTTTATAGAGGGCGAGCAGGTTGTTCTCGTAACTGATCACGCCGCGCTGCAATGGGCTCGAGTCTACGAGAATGCGAACCGGCGTTTAGCGGCGTGGGGGGCAGTATATGCTGCGTACCCCGGCCTTCGGATTGTCCACCGAGCCGGGCGAATCCACTCGAATGTGGATCCCTTATCAAGACTCCCGCGAGTGCCGCCGCATAATTCGCCGCTTCAGGACGACATTCCATCCATCGTTCCCGATGACGACAAGCAACAGGCTGCACAGGCCGCAGAGGATCGTGAGTCCTTCGCCCCCGCCAAGAAGGCGGCATTCGTAGCCTTATGGTGGAGCGACGTCGTCGAGCGGTTCGAAGCGTTCCCAGTCACGACTCGACGCCAAGCCAAGGATCTGGAAGGATCACCTAAACCGGGGGATGGATTCGAGCAGGATCTCCTCGACGGCGAACCTCAGGAATCGGACGAGGAAGACGATCCAGAAACAGCTCAAGCGGAATCTGACCTCCCGTTTCCCCTTTCAGATCCCTGGACGTACCCTTCGGGCGTCGACTCACCCTCGAAGGACGCGGAAGAAAGATGGGAGGACCACGCCCATCTTCTATTATCAGTCAGTCCCGACTTAACGAAGAAATTCGTACAAGGATACAAGAGCGACCCCTACTTCCGCAAACTTTATGTCGACGAGATGGTCAGCTCTGACAAGTTGCTCACTCCCTCGCGTTTCCAGAAGGCGTCGAGCGGTCTTCTATACTTCCAAGACGCTGACTGGAACTCTCGCTTATGCGTCCCGTCCTCGATGGTCCCCTACGTGCTCAAGTTGACCCATGACTCCGCTAGTGAGAGCGCTCACGCGGGGCCGCGCCGATTTCTCGCCAGAGTCAAAGAAACGTTTTTCTGGCCCCGACTTGCGACGGACGTGGAGGATTTCACAGAAACCTGCGACATTTGCCAAAAGATCAAGGTGGATCATCGCAAGCGAATGGGAGGGCTACGGCCAGCACATATTCCGGCCCGCCCCTTCGCTACGGTTTCCCTAGACCTGATAACGGGCCTCCCGCCCTCAGGACCGGAGAAATTCACCGCGATATTAGTCATCGTGGACAAATTGACCAAGTACGCGGTCATAATCGCTACCCATAACCAGCTCTCGCAAGAAGGCTTCGCTCGCCTCTTCGTCGACCACGTCGTGAACGTATACGGGTTACCGGAACGCATCATCTGCGACCGCGACAAACGTTGGTCCACCGCGTTCTGGCGGTCGGTGGTCTCGTACTACGGGGGATCTCTAGCCCTGTCTTCAGCACATCATCCTCAAACCGATGGTCAGACGGAAGTGCTCAACGCTACGATTGAGCAAATGCTACGCGCCTACGTCGCCGAAGACCGTTCCACCTGGGCCCGCTGGCTTAGTGAAATTCGGCACTCCTACAACTCCTCAGTCCATAGCTCCACCGGGTACTCTCCCGATTTCCTGTTGTTCGGTTACCAACCGAGAGTATCTACGGCCCTGCTGGTTCCCCTAAACGATCCCGCGACGCGACCTTTCCTATCTAGTCAAAAGGCGGAAGATTATATCGCGGTTATGGAACAACACCGCAAGTCCGCTCGCGACGCCCTCGCACTGGCTCAGGAGCGCCAAGCCCGAGCTCACAATAAACATCGACGGCCTGTGGAGGAAATCCGCCCAGGAGATCTGGTCACCATTAACCCCCACACTCTCAAGTTAATTGACGCCAGTGGCCTCGGTATCAAGCTTATCCAGAAGACCATCGGCCCTTTCGAGGTTACTGAACGCATCAATCCCATGGTTTATCGACTGCGACTCCCCGACAACTACCCTATGCATCCCGTGGTTAACCTCGAGCACTTACGACGGTATCGCGCCTCTCCTGAGAAATTCGGCGAAAGGACTACCTTGCCGCCGACCAGGGATTTACTTAACGCCACGGAGGAGTACGAGGTGGAAGCGATCCTTGGCCACCGACTCTCCCGGCGGAAGGACGGAAATCGGCGCATGTACCTGGTGCGCTGGAAGGGTTTCGAACCGTCCGAGGATACTTGGGTCTCGGAGTGGGATTTGCGCAACGCCCCGGAAATGAGACGCGAGTATCTAGTTCAGAATAAATTGCGCCCGGCATAATTCACCTTTGCATTTCTACCGGAATGCCCCGTTTATTTCTCATTAGCCCAGGCCGAGCCTCGGGCGCGGAATTTGTTCTTGTTTATTCATCAGGAGGTCGCCTTCCGCCGATCTCCTAACTTTTCTTTCTTCACGCCATCATCATCGTCGACGGACTCCCGGGCGATTTCGATAGTAGTAGATACTCGTCAACGGTTCACCGGGCGATATCTCAACGCAAAGTCGCCTCGCGCCTCGTCTACGGTTAGCCGGACGAGAACCTTCCTGCGCGCAGTCATTACACATCGCTATGTACCCAGAGGTCGAAGGATTCCCGGACCAAGCCCAATTGTACTCGGGAAGGAGACTCCTCAGTTCCCAAGGACTCACCTACCCCCCTTTGATCGACGATACTTTTACTCTCCGCCTCCCCAAACCTGGGACGAATTTCGGACGAGAAGTCCGGACCTCTCTCAGTGGCCACGATAGGCGCTTCGAACTGTGGAGCCCGAACTCGGTGCAATTGCCGTACTACCCCGGAATACGGTCCAGCGTCCTCGAACTCCGGCTCTCCGAATCCCTGGAGCAGCGACGGTACGATGGGAAGTTGGGCCGTTTCGATCCTACGCTAGCGCCTCAATACTACGATCGGCGACGACCCTGGCTCGGAATGCTCGTCGCGCCCTCCTCTCTTTCGGCGTTCGAAATCTCCGCCCGAGCGGAATACGTCCCTATTATTCGAGTCTGGGAGGTCTCGTCCGAGAAACCGTTCCTGGGCAAGTTACGCGAGGAATTCGTGCGAGATCTCGAGGAAGCCAACCGCGCTGCTCAAGCGAAGATGATGGGGGTCGGTGCGCGCATTTACCGGGAGCGAGTAGAACTCTGGAACCATCGTCCTACTCGACCGCTCCAACGGGAATTCAGCGACCTCCGTTCGCTCACTCGATTTGAACAGGCCCTCGATCTGGGTCAAGAACTTCAGCGCGCGATTCAGGAAAGGTTCGCATGGGCGCGCATGGCAGAGGCTTGGCTGCAGTTCGAAGGGAAGGAAGTCGAGCTCGCCTCCGTAGAAATCCTGCCTGCCAACGAAGAGTTCATTGGGGTTTGGGTCCACGGCATCGAGGAGGCTGACCTCAAGTTCTTCCTGGGGCCAGCGCGAGTTCCGTGCTTCCTCGTTCACGAGTTGGGGAACCAGGACCCTACCGGCGAGTTGATCATGGAGGACTTCGTTCAGGGGACCCCAGTTGCCGACCTCCTCGACCCGCAGAAATCGGAGTTCGACAAGGTGGCGCTTTTCCTGAACGGTGGAGAGCACACTCCTCACGACGGATCCTTACCCTTGCCGGGAGTCGCCTTCCGCCCGCCAGCCGATAGACTTCTGTCCGGTAGCTTGGCTCAGTGGGGAGAACGCCCTCTACGGAAACGCATGCGGTCGGGATCGCCCGGAACGGTGTCGATACCGGAGTCGGACGAAGAGGGAGAGCTACTCCCCGGAGCTACGGTTCCCACCGGCTCTGAGTGGTCTGCTGCGCCTCGATCGATGATAATGGGAACGGAAGTGACCGTGCCGGCAATTCACGGAGTCACCGTTACGGCCGTCCTGAAGTTCACGGTACCCGACGCGTTCGCGCTTGACAGTGTAATCGCGTGGCTGACGGCGGCCGAGCAGCTTTCACTGGGGGGCAGCTGGCGACGGATCATTCGAGTGGAGTCGAAACCACGCGCACATTACTATGTGGAATTCGAGTCTGCGGAAGCCGCGCTGCGAATCAAAGGATTGGTGGATCCTCGGGAGGGACTAATCCGAGTGGTGAGCTTTGCGAAGGAAGAGGAATTCCAGGGATTAGCGACCAAACACCCGGTGGCTGCCGCGCGCCCCGCTGCAGTCCGTCCCGATTCGCCCCCTCCTCGAGTCCCTACTCCAGCCCCATACCGGCCTTCTCCGCCGCGCGTTTCCGATTTGAACCGGCGTCGGTCTCCCTCGCCTCGAGTTCCCGCTTCGTCTCGACGCCAGTCTGCCTCGCCTCGACGCGCTCGCGAGACGTTCCGGGAGCGCCCTCCTTACCGTCCGTTCGAGAAGCCATGGTCCCCAGGCGGAAGTTCTCGCGAATCGCCCCCGCGCGCTGGAGGATCTTACCAGCACGCGCGCTCTCCAGCGGTGCGCAATCGAGTCAGGTCTCCGAGTTATCGAGGCTACTCCCCTCGACGCTACTCGTCGCCACCGCGACGTCACGTTCGCTCACGATCTCCACCCCGCAGGTCGCGTTCGCCGCCGTATTTCAGCCGACCGCGCAGCCCCCCGTACGCGGGACGACGTCGACGATCCCGTTCGCGTTCGCCTCCTCGGAGAAGGACTCGCAGCTCTTCGCGGCGCGGGTCCTCCTCCTCAAGAAGAGGCCGCAGTCGCTCGCGCTCTGAACGCTCCCGCTCGAGCTACCGCTACAGTCCAGAGCGATCGCGAGAGTCGTCGGTTAGGGCGCCGTCCGCGGAACCAATGGATACAGACCCTCCGAGCGCGGGGCCCAGCCTTCTTACGCGCTTACAAACGCCACCACGACCTACTCCGACGGTTAATCCGGGAGAAGAGATGCG
This sequence comes from Mycena galopus ATCC 62051, assembly GCA_014925785.1. Lineage (NCBI taxonomy): Eukaryota > Fungi > Basidiomycota > Agaricomycetes > Agaricales > Mycenaceae > Mycena > Mycena galopus. The sequence continues at coordinate 158,196 of WIQG01000175.1, forward strand.
AGAAGCCTTGTTTGGGCGAATGGGCGTTAGTTTAGAGGAACGCATTGGGACTCCATCCTTAAACACGGAGAATCAAGGGATGCGCAGGAAGAGACGACGACCACCCAAGGCTATGCGTGAACGACGGTGAAGAGAGGGACAAGGACCAGGAGCGTAAACATGGGGGGCTCTGTGACGAGAGTTTACAGTAGTTAGAGTCACTACAGCATGTTCCCGCTCTGTTCGGTATTAGGTACACAAGTATTACGTAGGTGTTACATAATGCAACTATTCTTTGCCTTTAAACTCTCATGATCAAGACGACATAAGTGCATCTTGCACGGGGGTGGTGGGCATTCAACTAGCTCATCACCCCGGCTGGGCACCCATACATCTGCCTTCCTCTCCCGGGTGACAGGAGTCCGTTCGAAGGGTCACACGATACCAGACAAGAGCGAAGCTCTTGTCTACGGTGCGACATCTACTTCAAGATCTCGGCTTCGCGCTCGCGGCGCTACGCTATGGCCTCCTTCAACGAGAAGTCCCCTTGGTGCCGAAGCACGACCGCTTCACACAGCTCCACCCGGTCTTCCCGGTGGTGAAACTCCAGCTCGCGGAACCGGATCCGTTTCCCGGACGCCCTCGGAACGACGAACCCCCGCCCGTCCTCCAGACGGACCGCGACGTTCAATGGGAGGTCGAGGAGATCCTGGAAGCGAAGGTCCGTTATGGCAGCCTCTGGTACATGGTGCGGTGGAAAGGCTACGGCCCGGAACACAATAAATGGGTAAAGCACTCTAACGTCTTCGCCAAAGACACCATCGACGCCTATTATCGCCGCTACCCCAACGCCCCGCGCCGGATCGCCTCGGCCGCATTCGACTCGCTCTCGTTCCGGAAGCGCGACACCCATGTCCGATTCATGCGTCGGGACGCCGCATTCCAAGGGGGGGGTGATGTCAGGGGAACCGCCCGTCCCTCCGTCCGTCCGGCTCCGGCCCATCGCACTGCCCTGCTGCCTCGCCCGATCCTCCATCCAACGCCTATTCAGCGTCCGGCCTCGCCCGTCCGTCCAGCCCCGCCCGAACGTCCGCCCTCGCCCGGAACGTCGTCCTCCGTCCCTCCGGACTCCGTTCCCCTTCATCCCCCTTTGTCCGGCCGCTCACACTGGAACGTACTATGCGATCAAGCTCGGGATCACTGCCGATCGCTTCGGACACGTGCTACTGGCTAGTACCTATAAAAAACCTCGCCTAGCGTGGGAATCCTCATCCTTTCTTCTCTTCGGATTCTCCCGCTAGGTGCGTATTCTAGAACTCTGTATTTAGTACCATGAATTGAGTTTACTTCGGATTCTCCTGCTAGTTCCCGCGCTCACGCGCCGAGCTGAGGTTGCCCTTACAAGGATCATTGCTAACAATTCTATGGTTTCTGGCATCCTGTCGCTTCCATGTTATAACGGTGCTACTGAAACAGTCTGCACATCTCATATTCAGCTATCTGTCGGCTCCTCTTTGCACTACGATCTTGTTCTAGGTCGCGATTGGCATCAATTCTCGCGTGATTCAATGCCAAACGCTTGTTTTCTCCTGACCTCTGGTCCACTCGACTTTCGCCCTCGCCCCACAAGTAAGCGCTTGAATCTTGCTGCACCTGCTTCATCATCGTCATTAACTGTGCATCAGTCAATCCTTTTGTTCCGCCATCCGCAAGTCACCAAATGCCCGTCCACAACATGAACTGCTCGCCTCCTCGAACCTCAGGTATTTCTCTCATGACGTCCGGTGCATCCTTCTTAACTCCTTGGACAGATTATGACCAAAATGTCTTTGATGCCTCATCTTCCCAAATGAACCTCTCATCTTCTTCACTTGAGATCCTTCGAGACATTTTTCTTGGACATCATTCAACGCGTTCACGCACATCTATCTTTCATGCAGATCTGTCTGCAATAAAACACGCTCTTGATCTCCATGCTATACCCCATAATAACATGTCCTTAATTAATTGTCGACGTACACTTTTACATCACCTTCTCTCCGGCAGCTGCGCCGACTACACATGTGATGCGTCCTCGCGTCCTCGACCCCAACGAACAGCTTGCCGTTGTATTGCTCGTAATTTTGATTCTGCTGCAGATATCTCACAAACCGTACTCGGTATCCTCCTGAGTGTTAGTGATAAACAGATTTCTACTGAACATCTTCTGCATGTGGCTGCGGCTCTAAACTTGTCCGTTTCAGGCAATCGCAATCTTCGTTTCAAAATCCGTGCCCTAATTCGCAATTTCTTCAATACAATGATGTCGTCTGCTAACGAGACTCATACTTCTTTGTCAGTAGGTGAATTCTTCAACTCTTTTGAAAGCCATCGCCGACCGGCTTTGCTCTCAATTGCTGCTCAACATTGTATTAAATTTTCAAATGACGCAAGTGTTGAAACTATACGCACCAAGATCACAGAACACATCTCGTCTGGCGACTGTGCTCAAGCTGCTCACTCGAGCTCGCCTACCAAGAAACCAAATGATTTGAGGTTACCAGATCGCACAGATGTCTGCCAAGAATGGAAACTCGACGGAATCGATTCAGATCTCCAAGTTCATATTCTAAATACTCTCTATGGAAGTAAACTCACACTTATTCCCTTGCGCCGTTTGCTTTCTACTCTCAGCATTGAATATGATAAATCTGACTCTCTTCGAGAGCTCCGTAAAAAACTCAAAGCATATATCCTTACTCTCCGAAAAGGAAAACGTATTCAACGATCTAAACAAGAAAAACACGATGCCCAAACTCGCTTCAACTCAAAACTTCAATCCATTATCTCTTCTTGGCCTCAAGTTGTTTCGCAAGGATTAAAAGATAAAATTATCAATCTCTTTCGAGAACAAACGTCTTCTGAAGCACTGGCTACATTTACATGCGCGTCATGCGCCGAAGCAGTTTCAATGCGATCTCATTGTACTTTATCATTGTCTGAATTTGACTACAGGATTCTCAAACGACCTGATTTAAAAGGCAATGAAGAACTTCTCTTGAATCAATATAAATACCTCCATCCAGATTGTGTTCCACCGCCGATGCCGTTTGACGAAGGACCATTGCGTGACATTCTCATTGATCGTGATGGTGTTTCTTTTCCCTCAGACGGCGGCGATCCCGTTCTATCTCTTTGCTCAGAATGCCAGTCATCCTTGCGGAAAGGAAAACTGCCGCCTTTGTCCTTAGCCAATAAAACCTTCCTCGGTCCAGTCCCTGAAGAACTAAAAGATCTCACGGTTATTGAAGAAGCGATGATCGCCAGGTCTCGGTCAAAATGCTGGATCATTCAGCTTAAGGAGGAAAACCAAGATCTTGTTCTACCTAACACGCAGCACGGAATCAAAGGCCATATAATAGTCTATCCCCAACAACCATCTGCGCTTGCCACAATCTTGCCCCCATCAATTGAAGAGATCACATCCCCGATATGTGTACTCTTCGTCGGTTCTTCTCCACCTACACCTGAATGGCTTCGAGAACACGCAAAACCACTAGCTGTTAATGCTAATCGCGTGCGGATGGCTTTAAAATGGCTCCAGATTCATAATCCTCTTTATAAAGATGTTTTACTAAACGAAGATTGTCTCCAGCAACTCGAAGTTAATCCTGTTTTACCCTTTTCAATTGAGCACATTCAACCAAATGCTGCGAATGAAGCTTCTACCGCACGATATGACTCGACACCAACTCCCAAAGAATCTGTGAACCCACCTCAATCAACAGAAATTCCATTTCAGAACATTGTCATTGCAGATGTGGACTGTCATGCCTCTTCCAATGAGCTCAGAGCAGCCGCAGTCCGACACGTCACAAAGAAAGGAGGTGGATACCTTCAAATTCCTCACGATAAAGCCCCTGAAGATGAATTTCGGAAAGACAGTCTACTGTTTCCGATGATTTACCCCAACAGCTCTTTCCCTATGGCATCGGCGGTCCGGACGATTCTAAACGACCTGTTGCCTTATCATTGAAGCGGCATATGAAACACTTATTCAACTTGACTGACTCAAGGTTCCAAGAACACCCGTCATTTCTTTTCACTGCCTTTAATATTCTGCAACGACGAGAGATGCTTTTGCACACATCTTTGAAAGTTAAAAAAACTAACTTCGCCTCTGTTGCTGCTCAATTTGCATCTCTGTCACCGGAAGTTGTCCAGCGAGTGACCGAACGTGTCAAAAATGGTAATTCACCGAAACCAGAGAATGATGAAGAACGCAAAGTTCTAAACCTTCTCAAACAAGTCAATGCAGTTGCATCGAATGTCCCAGGATCTTCTGCTGCCCGAGTCGCAATGCGTAACGAAATACGTGGTTTAATGATCGAGAAAGGCTTGCCAAGTTTCTATATAACTATTAACCCTGCAGACATTTACAATCCTGTAGTTAAATTTTTGGCTGGTTCCGAAATTGATGTCGATGATTTACTACCTAATGACATACCTGATTACTGGAATCAATCTGTACTAGTAGCAAAAAACCCAGCTGTTGCAGCAAAATTCTTTAACTTTTACATGAAAGCTTTTATTTCTGCACTACTTGTGAGACCTGGGTAGGCTCGTCAAGTGGAAACGCGCGAGCGGGTAATCCCAGCGGATCATAAGCCTTGCGTATGTGGAGGTGACTTAACCAACAGTCTTAAACCCCACAGAATTCCACTTAGTGCTCAGATATTCTAAGTGCGTTGGTGGAGTTCTTGTCTCTTACGATATTTGTGAAGAGATAGAGTATAATTCAAGGTTAATATGTCGTCCTCCGTTGGGTAAGCGTACGGGCGATAAGTGTCCTGAAAGGTAGCAAGATAGTATAGATTCAAGTAGTAGCCCGTCCCCTGTCCTTACACTCTGTTGAGTCAAGAAAGGGAGGCCACGTCGTAGTTGGTAAAAATGTAGTGATCTTTTTCCCACGCTATCAACTGACTACACGCAGATTACTACACGGCGATCGTACGAGCTAAAGATTTAAACTAAATAATGTGAAAGAAAATATACGGTCCACCGGCATGAAAGAGCGCTTACAGAGCCCCCCCAATCTTTTAGCTCGAAGCTCCAGCGAATTCCTCAGGCAAAGTGATATCGGTGATTCGCCATCTGTTCCATCCCTGCGGGAATGCCGCTTCTACTATGCGCCGCCCTAAGTCGAAGTCTTCCGAAGTCACCTCCGTGGCCTTGAACACCCCCTTGTTCCCATTCTTGATGAATTTGCGCCACTGAAGTTCCGTCCGCCAAGTATATCTCTTCTTCTCCACGATGGCTACTCTCAGATTCTCCAAAAAGAGATAAAATCCGCGGGTCCAAGCGCCATTGTAGTGAAGGGTCTCTTCCTCGATCCAGGAAGGGAGGGGCCAAAGGAAGAGGTCCAGCGAAGGGTCTCCACGGGATATAAAGCCGCACAGGCTACAAATCTCTCCGTCGGATACTTGGTCCGTCACAAAGAACTCGCGTTTGCCATTAGTTGTTTCCAACAGAAATTCTCCGCGTCCGAAGTTCGTGACTTGCTGCGAGGGGCCTAGGCACAAGCGATCCATCAACTGAGAGTTGTAAACTTGCGCCACAAAGCTAGGGAGCCCGCCCAAGTATATGAGGCCCGGGGCGTGAGGACACCTCAGAACCTCCCGGACTTTGACCAGGTAGCGAGCGTAGAGGGGAGCTCCTCCAGTCCCGTACTCCAAGGGGGATTCGATGAATTCCGGCGAGTACATTGCGCTTAGAGCCTCCACTTCGGATTCTGACATATCGACTTTCAGGCCCAAGTCCTGCACTTCGGACTGCTTGATGAAAAGCTGGAACGGGACTCCGTAGCACAAGGAGAAGTTCAGGACTTCCACCATGTCAGAGAAACCAAGGCAAGCGGTCCACACTTTCATGCGTAACAGGGTCCTCTCGTCTTTGCACAGTAGGACAGTGGCGTTCAGCCAGCGTACCTTCCAGAGCCAGTCGGCGCTGCTGCGTCCCGGTGCTGAAAACTCCGTGGCTTGAGAAGCGAGGGCCCAAGACCTGATTTCAGCAACGGCGTCTTCTCTGTTCAGAAGTAAAGCATGGTCCACTCCGTCGACCTCAATGGGTTCGTAGTCCTCGTTCGAACGGGACCTCGACGACCTCGAGGATGATGAACTCGAAGAGCGAGTAGAGTCCGAGCTCGAGGAGAGAGAACGGCGTCGGTGAGGAGGGGATCTCGAGGGCGAGGGACGACGGCGTTCGTCCATTGAGCGAGCTCTGGAACGCCATTGGCCGCGACGATCCCTTGGGCTGACCGACCGAGAATTCCGGCGTCTCGCCGAATCGCTATTCCCCGCCGCCATATTCTTCACCCATCTAGAGGCTAACCCGGAATCTTCGGTAGTGCCCGATCGGCGGGTGGGCGACATTGGTTCGCGCGTTCTGGCACCTCGTTCGTACACTCAGGAGTCTAAGCCCGGAGATAGAGAAGGTGGGGCAGAGTGCGCGGGATGAACTACAGCTGTGCTCTTGTCGTTCGGTTCCCCGTTGTAGGAGTTGAAGGACCTATCCGGTTGTGGTGCAAATCGGTACCGAGCACGTTCGCGAGCTCCACCAGAACCAAAAACTTGCCGATTTGATCTTCATGAAGATAATTTCCGTGCTGAAAGTTCCTTTGATCCCGAAACAGGAGAAATTAAATTAAGATGTCTGAACGGCCTTGTCAATAATTTCGATTTGACGATCATTGAAGTCATACGTTGTAACATGGATATTAAATTCATTGGATCAAGCGCGTCAGCTAAAGGAATTCTGTATTATATTACCGACTACATCACAAAATCTCAATTGAAAACTCACGTTGCATTCTCTATGCTTGAACTTGCAGTTAAGAAACTCGGTGAATTCAACCCACTTGAAGATGACTTGACAATTCGTGCTAAACGAATGCTCCAGAAATGTGCCTACGCAATGATTTCTCAACAAGCGCTATCAGGACAGCAAGTTGCTTCATACCTCATGGATTTCGAAGACCATTCCCCAAGTCATTCATACCGAAATGTCTACTGGACCGCATTTGAAGCCTTTATCAATCAGCAAATTCCTAGTCCCGAATGTTATCCTCCTGCACAAGCAACTTCGAAAGCTACAAAAAAACCAGATCACGACTCAGGTTCCGAAGATCATCACAAAACAGACTCTGAAAGTCTTAGCGATGACTCAGACGCTGAAGATGATGACGTTACTCCATATTTAGATATTCTGCTTGAACCGAACATCGAAACAGATGTTGATCTGGGAAACGAAGACGAAGAGGTACGAGTTGGAACCGATGAGAGGGGAAATCTTGTGCGTCTTGCAAGCCAACTAGCAGATTACCAAAAACGAGGCAAAAAGCTCAATAATGTGTGTCTTTGGGATTTTCTGTCACGAATTGATAAAGTTAGTAAAAATTCGGACCGACGGAAACACACAGAAAAAAAAGACGAAGACAATAATCCAGAAGATCTGAATTCTTTAGATCCAACTGAAACTGTACTCGACGACGCAGCTGAAGAGTACGAACAAGTTGATGATGAAACAGGAGCAGATATCATGGAAGTTGAAAGGCATAAGCGTCCCCGTGTTAACCTTGAAAACGGTCACGGTCAAGAAAAAACTCACATTTTGAAAATCCGTGCTCCAAATGACATCCTGATACCTGTTCCGATTGGACCTGAGATTCCACGGCGCGACAAATAGACTCGCGAGCCAAATATTGCCGCTTAATGCTCATATTTTTCAAACCCTGGAAACACGCTTCAGATTTAAGAGAAGAATATGATTCATGGGAGAAAGCATTGAATTGTTTCATACCAGTATGTCCTCCATCAGTGATATTCAAAATGGAGAACATGCAAATCCTCCATGAATGCCGAGACAGTCGCGACGATCATTTTGCAGAAAGATCAAACCGTGTCCGACAAGCCGTTAATTCCAAGAAACGAGGCAAACATAGTACCGACGATTTTGCAGGTGAAGATGCAACAGAAGAAAACATTCTTGAGCACCTTGAGGAGATATCCGCTCGATTTTCAATCAAGAAAACTACCGCTAACGAAGCCATATTAGAATGTGTACAATACGCTCAAGAATCAGGGATGTATGATATATCTGAAATGAACCCTGTTCAACAACAGGACAGTGATCAGTTTCAACAACGGAACAGTGATCAGTTCGATGAGACTCAATTGATTGAAGAAACATACCAAGAAGATGTATGGGATAAAGCCTACGAAGACCGACGGGATCAGTTTAAAAAGGTTTCTTCTACAACCAACGAAACTGCGAGCAGTTCAAAGCCAAATCCCTCCGAATCACAAATGCAGAACTGCTTGATCGACGACGGCTCAGCTCTGCGAAATGCATTTTCAAAGCCAGATGAAGTCCCGCAAATTAGACAAGATATCGAAGCTTCAGACCCAGAATTAAACATTGATATTGAGTCTCACATTGAAAAATGGACATTGAACCCAGAGCAAGCAGATGCATTCCGCATTGTAGCCCTCCATAGTTTATACAATCAGCCAGAACAACTTCGCATGTTGATTTCAGGTGCTGGTGGTACTGGTAAATCTCGTGTAATAGATGCTTTGCGAGATTTCTTTCACTTGAGAAGACAAAGTCGAAGATTTCGTTTAGCTGCCTACACTGGGGTCGCAGCTCGAAACATTGGTGGAATGACTCTGCACAGTGCGCTATGTATAAGCCAACGTTCAAGTAAATCCACACAAACAAGAACACGACGCGATCTTGTTGCAATGTGGGAAGGAGTTGATTACTATTTGGGACCACCTAGTTGGCCACCCTACCTAGTTGGCCACTTTAAAGCTAGGAGGCGAGGGCTTGAGAATTAGTACCAGCCATAGTGTAGGAACAAAGTACGACCTCGAACGCAGGTTGAGACCAAATTTCAGCCGAAAGTGATGGGCCGATCAAAAGTTATGACATCGGAGATCGGAATCCGAAGGGTGACAACATCAATTTCTTGCCATCAGACAGCTCACCCTTCTTGTTGCCGCCATTTCTCCACCAATTCTTCGTCGACCCGCGACCTTTTGGGCCCGTTACGACCCCCCGATACTGGGCTTTTATTTCGGATGTAACTGGAAGACTATGGGCCGAAAGACTGTCCTCTATGCTGCCGGGAAAGCAGCGCTGCCTTTTTCAGTCAGTCATACTGGCCACCCTCGCGGTACGTGACACTGTCATGCTATCGGTCTGAAATCCCATGCATGGCTTCTTACTATCCAATACCTCATTCTGAGATGGATTGCGGGATTTTATCTATTCAACCCCCCCGGCGCTGTAGTCCATTATCCGGAACGAAGTAAATTCGGTCTTGCTGATAGTCGGATTTTTTGGTGGAACTGCCGGCATTCTGGAACAGAGTTGGGTGTCTAGGTATGTCTCAATACTTCCCATTGAGCAAAACGGATCTTAATTTGGACCATCTCGGCGTCTTTTGGCTGATAGGACGCACATTCATTTTATCACCCTGATTTCGGGTGGTCTCCATCAGTCGGAAGCAGATATTTTGTTTTTTTGCATGCTTCATATATACACCACAACTATGTAAAATAGTCAATATAACCCCCCTCTTTGATTCAGAGTGCAGTTAGTTGCCATTTGAGAGCTCAGCACACCATTTAGCGGGGTGGCCAACTAGCCTGTTATTTGGCCATGTTGGACTGTCGGTCAAAATAAATTCACTGTGAACTCAAATGATGAGATATTTGGGAGATTGAGATTTTGAATCCTTCTCAAGATGCATACCTTCCTTCAGGCATAGTTTGGTTTGGGTAGGTTCTCTGAATCCATCGAGAATTAGGCTGAAATGCTTAGGTGGCCAACTACCTGGTCGCAAATAGTACTTATTTATTGATGAAGTCTCTATGGTCGGATGTGCATTTCTACTTCAAATAAATCAAGCCCTAACAGAGGCAAAGGGGAATACAGCACCATTTGGAGGCGTAAATATCATTTTTGCTGGTGACTTTGCACAATTACCCCCAGTTGGCGAAAAAAGCCTGTATGCAAAGATTGAGACAGACAAAGAAGGAGGATCTGGAAAGAAAGGCCAACAAAATATTTTAGGAAAACTTCTGTGGTTCTCTGTGCAGACAGTCGTACAATTAAAAAAGATCGAGCGAGTCCACCGCAGAAACAACCAAACACCAGAAGAAGCAGAGAATGCAGAAGAATTTGTGCAACTTCTTGCCCGACTGCACGAAGGAAGGTGTACTGATCAGGATTTCGAAACTTTAAACTCCAGACTTGTCACCCAACTTCGTCCAGATTGGAACAGCGCGCAACTCCAGGATGTGCCAGTAATAGTAGCAACCAACGAGTTGAAAGATGCCCTCAACTTAAAAGCGACAGAAACTTATGCCCAAAAAAACCATAAAGCCGTGTATTGGTATTGCGCACAAGATAGCCGGAGCGACGGTACAGCTATAACAGATCCTACACTTCGAGACCATCTTTTGAACAAGTTACATTCAGGACAAACCAGTTATCGACTTGAATACCCGAAGAACCTACCCCGCGATAAATTGGTAAGCAATCAAAATCATTGTCGATAATGGACTAAATCCTGATATTTAGCCGTTGACCGATAATTCCAATGCCCACCGCATGGTTATTGCTACTCGCTGCCCAACGGGAGCATCAAAAGAACTTGAGATGACTTACAAGGGGTTCATTGGTGCTGTGGAAGAGGTATTCTTCCAGGACAAAGATCACAATGACAACGCAGGCCACGTAAGTATTTACTTTACATGCACGCAAAACACTAACATTCTTCTACAATAGCACTACAAATTGACCCCATGGGCATGCCGTTCAGATGGTGACGATAAGAAAGCTTTCGACACTCTCATTTTAAAACTCGAGCCGACGTACATTGTATGTATTGATTTATCTTGAATGATGGACTGCCCAACCCTTTCCCAGAAAGCGACGAATCAGACAATGAACAATGCGTCCCCGGCTCGCGAAAGAAATCGTGTGTCGACTTCCACGGAAGATACCGACATGGACGTTACTTCAGCAGGTGATCACGGTTTCCTCAACTCTCCAATTTCTTGACCCGATATACAGTACGCAAAATCGGAGACCTGTACGACCCGGATATGTTGACGGAACACCGCGGTCCTTTCTTTGCTCACAGCAGCAACATCAAATTAGTGCAACGCGACCACCGCAACATCAACAACCAACTCATTGCACCACACGAACTCAAGAAAACTCTTGTTGAAGGAACTTTATTCTCCGCCCAGATTACCCTCCACACATACACCTTCAGCAGTGGCAACTCTGCCCCAAACAAGGTATTTCCGATAGTACTTGCTTCATCACTTAATTTTAATCTCTTTCGTATCCAGATCTACCATATCTATGTTGAAAAGCTCAAAATTCTGGATCGCGGTTATGGTGAGCCATGGGATATCCCGATCCCAAACTTGCCGACCCCTGGCCCTTCGCCTCAAAAGAAACGCAGACTCGACGATAAGGACGATACTGCTGATGATGCGTTCAACGCATTCTAAATACACAATTACGAACTGTACATAAATCATCGTCTCAAATATGTTTGTACTGCTACAACTTGAATTGAAATTTTCTTGGAGTCAAAAACAGAAGGCGGAAGATGGTAGCGGGCTCTGCCGCTCGTCGGCCCTAGTTCTTTATATTATGAATCTAGTGTTAATTTGGGAAAGATTGTGATACAGCACCTCACCATAGAGAGCAACGCATTTGGCACAGCAATAAATTCAAAAAATAGCTCAGAAACTGGAATATTTCCCTACCAACGACTGGTCATTCCACTTTGGCGCAAACCTGTGGGCCCATAAAATAGGATTGCATATGTTATAATGCGCACATGAGCTCTTGAATAATACGAGCTATCCTATGGTGCTGCAGGTAGCAATTAATCCCCTAAAAAAATTACACCCCTTTTGATAAGAAATGGCTAATCTGAAAATTTGACTGGAAATCAGGAGGCATGCCAGGTTTTCGCTGGTATGTGGGGCTCAGTGAGAGTGTTTACAACTTCTGGGGTGCAGAATTTCCCAGGGAAATCTTATTTTCGGTGCCAAACCAACGGTCCGGTCACTTTTTGACACAGCGAGTAGATCCTCATCCGTTTGCCTTCATACCACCACCTCCTGTGTAATTACCAGGCCAGTCATTCTCTTGCTGTGGTGTTCTTGCTACCCAGGTCCCCTGCTGCCTAGTAAATCCTCTACACAAGCGCCCTGGCAGAATAAGGCTTCAATGGTTGGCCTCGAAATAATGATCGTGAGGTCGTGGCCAAGTAACTAGTGTCTCTTTGTGCCCAAATGGACCAAAACATCGGTTGGCGGATTTATCCGGATTGGGGTTATCATCACTGATGGCGGGAAGCGCGCGCCTTCCCCGCACATCCATCAGCAAATTCTCCGAGAAATTGTACTCGAATGTTGATGTTGTGATTTGGGCGGAAAATCACTAGTTTCTACAGCTATCAGACCAGAGGTAATCAGGAGCATCCAGCGACCAAGACCAACACACCGAATAACTGGAGTTGCCATAATCGACTGAAGTGTCGTCAGATAGCTGTTAGGAACAAAAAGAAACGGTGGTCGCCAGATGATCATTGAGTCACAATCACTCTGAGTTTGAGAGAGGTGAAAGGATATTCCGAGTATCTTGAGCATTCAAGGTCCACTTCTGATTCCATGAGCGTACAGGGATAAAATACGCCAGCCCTCAGTTTGTAAGTTCCATATTCTGGAGATATCAGTCGAGGAAGGGAGAGATAACCGCAAGCCCCTTACCTGAGTATCTTCCAATTATCTACCCTAGATGCCTTGCCTCTCTGCGATCGGTTATTGGTGGGGAAAGTCTCCATGACGGTGTCTGGATTGAGTGATCTCAAGGATTGCCTGGTATTCAACCTTTGCACGGCATGTCAGCGAAATGCTCCGCGACATTGGACATCGTGCATCAACCCATATCGCTAGCATGGAGTTTGAATACACTGCAACAAAATTGATTAGAGAGAAAGGAAAATCAAATTGAGACCAATAGTTGTTGATGAAGTTCAAGAAGGGGAAACAACCAAAGTACTGAGGCATCGCGAGGGACTCACAGCGCCGGTTCCTCAATTTAGAGGGCAATTAAATTAGCGGGGCTTCTTAAAGTTTTGTAAAGCAAATCATTCAGGCCGAAACCGAATTTAATATATCTGATTTAGGACTAAGCGAAATCTAATCTCTAATCTAATGAATCAAAGCCCAAATAAAAGTCTGCGAAACTTCAAGTATCGCTGTGTCTTTCGCCAGCAATAAAATGCAATATGAAAAATACGAGATAGATGGTCTCAGACCGCTATTTACAGCAGAGAAGTGGGGCATGAGTCAATTTAAGAGATAGGCGTTGCATTGGATCCCGATCCCCGCTGCTGACTCTAAAAAATACCGGTTGACAAACATCAGGCGCTGTTGCGCAAGCGCAGGGAATGGTAGGCGCTTGAGTTTGTTTGACATGGCCGCATAACAAACGCAAGGCCGACGGGAACTTGAAGACTGCAGTGCGGCCGGGAAGCCGAAAAGAAGATTGGCGCTGCTCATGAGAGTATCCAAAGATTCGGGTACAAATGACCAAAAGAGGGGCATCAAAGGCTTCAGACAGACATCCGTAATTTTCTAAAGAGTAGGACAGCGCGGTGGGCCGCTTCGCGGCCCCCCATTTCAACTGGTTAGGGACCTGTAATGCGCAGGGTGGGAAAGGATTATCTTTTTTTGAACTTCGCTCAAGCCGCATAGCCCACGTTTTGACAGAGAAGCGAAGGGAGGGGTTTGTGTGGGAGCGGCAGTGCCTGCCGAGTCGGAGTTGTCATCGCGGCCCGTTCGAGCGACCATCTCCTAGCTCACTTCCTAAATTCCCCAGAAGGCACAAACAACATGGAAGATGATGGAGGAATTGATACTATCTCAAGGTTAACTTGTAGTCCCCAATAGATCAAGCCGGGATTCATTTAGCAGTCAGAACTAAGTGCGGAGCTGGCGGAGTCGTCGGAGTTTGAATGCTTCAGACAGACGGACACACGTAGTTTTATACAGAGGGTGAGGACGAAAAGAAAATTGGCGCTGCTCATGAGAGTATCCAAAGATTTGGGTACAAATGACCAAAAGAGGGGCATCAAGGGCTTCAGACAGACATCCGTAATTTTATAAAGAGTAGGATAGGAAGTAGGATGCACAGCCGGCTTGTAACAGTACAAAGGTGAAGCGAAGAAGCGCATCTATCTCTACTGAATTGCAGCGCTTGCGGCCTTCCGTGTCAAGCAGCTCAAAAAGAACATTCCGTCGCTGCCCGGAATAGTGCTAGCCAATGAGGGTGAGTCCTCTCAAGGGTCATCAACGGTGCCGAGTGGCCTGTTTGTGAATCGATGCAAGCTTGATGCATGGTCCCTGGAGTGTAACCGGCTTGAAACACTCGACCGAGAGTGGTGAGAGCGTCAGAAAACATCTCGAGTTCCTAATCAAAATCAGAGACGGAGAAGAGAAGCCAGATATAACTTGCGACTCTATCGTCTGGCTGCGAGCTTCGGAACAGACCGAATGATGAAGTCCCTAGAAGTACTAGTCAGGAAGAGTTTCACAGCGGGACCTGATGGCGCTTCCTGGCGGGTAACTTGAAGACCTAAGATGGCAGCGGGCTCAAAGATATCGATCTTTGGTCGGCCCTGGCTTTAGTTGACGATATTTATAGAGCGAGTTGCTGTTGGATGCCGGACGCACGTGCCCGTGCAAAACCCGGTTACTCCCACGTTGCTGTGTTATGTGCTAGAGCCGCTCATCATCCGTTGCCACTTTCCTTCACTACTCACCACCGACATACTATCTCATGGAGGAGCAGTGGCTTACAGGACCGGAAGGAACTGCGTTTTACACTCGTCTTTACCGCCCTACAGGCGCACTCTGCAGCGCATTGGTGTTTGTACATGGCTACGACGAGCATATCAGCCGATACGAGAAGATGCACTTGGCCTGGGCTGCACGAGGCGTCGTTGTGTTCGCATACGACTTGCGAGGATTTGGCCGTACTGCCCTGGACACCCCAAAGTCTCCCCAGAGTGCATATGGGGAGATGGGTTCACCGCTCGCTGACCTCGACTGGGCTATCAAGCACACCAGGTCGGTGTGTGAAGGAGTTCCGCTGTTTCTTATGGGGCATTCAATGGTACGTCTTCGATAATTGTCCGGGCTTCGGATTAAATTTCCTTTCTTCCAGGGAGGGGGAATCGTCATGGACTATGTGACGTCGAAATCCGGGGACTGCCGCTCGAATGCCGCCTCCTTTGTTTCTGGCGTCATCTCCTCCAGTCCTTGGATCCACCTGACGAATGAAATACCCACCCCGGTTGTCTGGATATTCGCTTTGATCAACAAGATATATCCTAGCATGCATTTTTCAACCCCCGTTCGGCCTACGGTGGGTCGCATCTTGGTGTCTTCAGCGCAGTCACTCATCAATCCAGGCAATCTCACACGATATATCTGTTGGCGAAGCTCTTAAAAAGGACCCTTGGGTACGCGAGTTGGGCACTGTCGGCGGCATCTACGCGATGCTGATAATGGTATCTTTTCTGTATATATCCCTGTATGTCACTGAGTCCGTCTACACAGGGAATGCGACTGGCTAAGGAAGGCCACAAGGACTGGCCGAAAAGCCTCCCGGTAAGAATGAACTTCATCTTTGGTCAACGTCTCTCACCCGAGCACATCTGCCGGAAAAACTACAGCTCCTGCTACTTCATGGAACAGATGACAACGTCAGTTTTGATTTTTGGGGGATAAGCTACCGCACATTGAGTTTGTTCAGATGAATTCCTGTCCTGCAAGCGAAGCATTCTTCAACGCAATTTCCGCCGACAACAAGAAACTCATTATCTATCCCGTGAGCAGCCTATCATATTTCTACCTCACTCGACTCAATGGCTGGATTTACAGGACGCGTTCCACGACCTCATGAGTGAGCCCGACATCAAGGACAAATATAGGGAGGACTGTATATCATGGGTGGAGGCCCATCTCCCTGGCGCTCGCCCTAACGAAGCAACGGAATAGGACCTAGTTCGTTTTCGAATGCTACTGCAGTCGCGGCTAGCTCGAGAAACACACATTCGCTCTAAGTTTTTACGCCGACTTCATCTCATCTTCGTAGTCTGCAAACTATTACACCCGAGCGAGCTTCGAATGTGTGTGGCAATGGTGTCCAGACGCAGATTTACCTCGGTCTGGGAGCAGCCGATGGCGCCCGTGCGCTCGACCAAAGAACATAATTCTGCTCGTGAACACTCGCACACTCGCTCTTGAGAACACTGAAGGCCTCGCTAGTCCAAAGTGATGGGGTCGTCCACAACCATTCTTTTCCACGCCCCTTCCGCCCTTTTACCATTCTCTTCGGTTTTTGCCCGGTTTTCCCCGTCTTTTCAATTAGAAGTGCGAAAAAGGTAGAACACCAGAAAAAAAAGAGCAATTCTGGAGGAACAAAACAGTGCGTGAGGAGGGTGCGAAAAAATATGGGTGTGGAACCCCTGGTCGAGGGCTCTCTTTTCCACCCTTTGTGGAGCCATTTTCACCTCCTTTTCCCGTTTCATCCAGTTTGGGTGCTCCTATCGCTCCTCAAAAGTTACATACCACCCCGAATATACAAAAAGGACTGGGGGTATTTTTTCTGGATTTTATATGGTGTCAACCGTGGGGCCGAGCAATCACAGCAATTTGCGGAACATAAGGTGCAAATTATTTTTTCTGTTTTCAACAGTTTTGGCTAGAACAGCTGACACGGGCTCAGTTTTGATCATATTTCCTTGAGAGTAGGTGTGTTCAAATCACATGGAAAATCTGTGAAGGACCAAGTACCAATTTTCCTGATGTAACTATGTAATAGAATTTCTTCAGAAAAATCATGGTTTCCACTATGACAGCTGCAGCACAATGAACAATGGTCCGATTGACCTAGTTTTCGGATATGTCTTGTATCTAAACTATCTCTAGGGGACCATGAAATCTGCAGATATGGGTAGAGCCAAATTCCAATCCAGAACTCTACTTCTCATGAGACATGAATATTGCCCTAGCCAAATGGGCACAAAATCATGTTCAGTCAGTATATTGCCTCTGACAGTGTGGCATACATAGCATATTCAAGAATTTATGTCAATCAAACATTATTCATTGTGGTGCAGGTGTCCTGTAATATGTTCCATGTTTATGACAGAACAGCAATGTAAAATGTCTTCAAAATATGTTCTGCGTACCTAAAATCATGCAGAAGATATCTTAAATTATGGAGAAGTCATTTTGAATATCTTCCAAATATTGAGCCATTCAAAAGGCATTTTAAATTGGTTCTCAATGTTTTTCATTTGTTTGGCGAGTACAAAATTGGTTATCCTCCTTGTGTATGTGGTTATGGCGGTCAATCTGCACTTTTATTACAGCTAATCACGGAACCGAAGGCGCGAACAAAAAATTTCCAGTTTGGGATGTTTTCAAAGAATTACCCATAACTCGGTCAGTTCTTCATGGATTTGGATGAAACCATACTAGCCAATTTGGGCTAATTCATACGGAATTAGTGATAGAGAGAAACTGGTGAAAATATTTCATATTGGATGATATAGGATTTGGGTCACTTTCGAGATAAATGCGGTCTAGCAAGGTCCAGGCATGTCCAAACAGCATGGTATTTTGCAACAGACGGCCGACATAGATTTAGAAACATGTCATATAGTTAGAACTTTGAATAATTCAATCTGTGATGCTTGCGGTCAGGTTAGGATCACAGGCAACCCAACAGGCTCCGAAATATCATCGGGATTGAACCAAAGACAAGATTTCATCTACTTTTGACTCTATGGCATGTTTCATAATGTTAACAAGTTTTTCCTAGCCAATACTCAGGCCAGTAGGACATGAATTGGGCATGCTAGATCAAATTCATCGCCAAAAAGTTTCAAAATGGCAGATTATCCAATATGTCATATTTTCACAAGATCCTTTCTATCACTAATTCCGTATGAATTAGCCCGAATTATCTAACATGGTTTCATCCAAATCCACAAAGAACTCACCGAGTTATGGGTAATTCTTTGAAAGCATCCCAAACTGGAAATTTTTTGTTTGCACCTTCGGTTCCGTGATTAGCTGTAACAGAGGTAAAAACTCACTGTTTTCACAAAATAACTGTGATTTTCAGCAAGTAGTTTACAAGTTTTGAAAAAACAAAGTTTCTCTTACAGATGAAAGAAATGTGAGTTGGAACATGGTGTGAAAAGGGAGCTTCTTGACCTTTACCACCATAAAGGTAGGGTGCCACTGGTTTTCGGTGGTGCCCGGCGACTCGGGATAAAATCCTGGGGATGCTTGTCTCGACTGGAGACACTCGTATAGAGCAAGATCAAGTATAACTACAAACCTGTAGAGCTCAACGTTGAGTAACACGACGCCGACACCAGAAATTGATCACTGTGATCCAAATTGCGTTTCTGATCGTGACATGTCAAACGTGGGCATTTTCTCACCTGTTCCCTCTCTGCCCACAAGACGGCGAGAGAGACGACCACCCCTCCTTACACCGGCGCTGCCAGCGTCGCAGCCCTCGATGGCCCAAGTCCCTCGGGGTCTGCACCGCCCCGCGCTCTTTCCGCCACGTGCCCCACGACATGTCAAAGGAGACAAAAGGACAAAGCGCCTCAAAGGGACAAAAGCGCGCTTAGACACAAAGTGAGTGAAAGAAACAAAGGCCTCGGTGCGTCACTCCACAGCCTTCTTAGGCCCGGCCAAGCACGGTGAAATGTGTGCCGGCGGTCTATGGGTGAAATCCACTACAATGCAAATCCGACGGGCTGAATGCAATGAAGAAGTGCGCTCTAGTTCAGGATTCACAAATCCTGAAACCAACACAAATCCCTAAAACAACAACGAACCAAACTCCGGATGCAATCCCAGAGAGTGCGACCGAGTATGGGTCTTTGTGTACCGATAGAAGATACACGGGAACAGTTGTTTAATATTTGCGGATTGCAGCAAGCAAATCCAGGATCGTCCGCAGACAATGCTTCAATTTATAGTTTTGCAACTCTGGGTCACCCACTCCAACCTCGTAAGACAGGAGCAGTGAACCAATTTGACACGCAACACGCAACAAATCCGGAACACACGTAGGACACGCAAAACACGTAGGACACACACAAGTAACACGCAGGACACGCAGGACACATACACGTACACATAGGATCACGTAGAACACACACACACGTACACGCAGAACACGCAAGGGAATATCCCGAAATGCTGAGAGATTGATAATAACTCGAAAATACAAGCACGCCCCCAAGGACAGCCTTGATGAATCAAGCCGGTGGTTCCGCCCTTCTGTACTCGCTGGAGCAGACCACTAGTCTCTCCGCTTTACGTTTCCGGGTAGGAGTCCATGCCTTCTCCCTACAAGCTCATTCATTCATTCATAATTCCATTATAGTGCTGCGGGCCCCTTGGGGCCCATGTCGCACTTCTACGTGATGACAATGTAATTACTGGCAGGCATGGTGGGAGGGCAGAGTAAGGTATCGCGTGTGGGTGGATGTGGAGAGATGCCGCAGGGGATTGTGTAAAGTGGCTGAGTGTTCATGGCGTGAATATATGTAAGGTTGCGTCGAGTTTCTAGTTCTAAGGCTATCTAGAGGAAAGAAATTGGAGTCAAGTAAGTTAAAGTAAAGTGGAGGGAGTGGTGAGGGGACGGGTCAGAGCGTGTAGGCGGGGAGGCGGCCGGTGTCTCGTACGAAGGCGAGGACGGGGGCGGCGTCGGATTTGGAGGAGAGGAGCTTGCGGAGGGAGAGGCGGGCTGTGCCGATTCGAGTGATGAGGTGGACACGGTGGGCGCGATGTGTGGGGCATGAGAGGAGGAAGTGGGGGACGGACTCCGGGACAGGGCAATGGGGGCATAGCGGGGAGGGAGCGAGTTTGAAACGGTAGAGGAAGGCATTTAGCCCGATGTGTCCCGTTCGGAGTTGGGTGAGCACGCTGCACTGCGGCCTGCTGAGCCCGTTGTACATCCTCTGGATCGCCTTGGAGGGTGTGGCGTCGTCAAACGTGGTGATGCGCGTGTGTCGTGTTGAATCTCTCCATTCCGCCAACCATTGTCCTGCGAACCTCTTGGTCCCGGACGCGATCGCAGCCGCTTTGCTGGTGGGCAGCGGCGCGCTGAACGTTGCGATGCGTAGGGTGAGGGGCGAGGACATGCCTTGAGCTGCCTCCTTGGCACACGCGTCGACCGCCTCGTTGCCTATTATCCCCACATGCGCGGGCACCCAATGTAACCGGACTTTGAGGGTGCGGCGGTTGCGGAGGAGACGGGCAAGGATGACGTGGAAGGCGGCGAGGAGGTATTGGCCTGGTTGAGCTTTGGGGGCTGAGAGTGCGACGATGGCCGGCTGGCAGTCCATGAAGATGTCGACGTCGGTGAGGCGCGGCGTGGCTGCCACAATGTCCAGCGCGAGAATGGCGCCAACGACCTCCGATTCGAAGACCGTATGGTCTGCTTCCTCGCCCAAGTGCTTCCATCGTCGCGCGCCTAGTGTCCTTCCCTTCGTCGCAACAGCCGCTGACCCTACTCCTCCCTCGTAGCCCGAGCCGTCTGTGAATATGCACATGCCGCCTCGTGCCACTATCCTATCCATTCGTTCCCGCGCTTCTTCCTTCGTGTCCGCGATGGACGAGCTGAGGGCGCCCGCCGGCAACGGGGCGATGCGTCGGTGTGGATCAATGGTCTCGAAGTTGGCTTTGAAGGTTGGGAAGGCTTGGATGAGGTGGTGGATGGGGGAGCGGTGGAAGCGGGGGACACGTCGGCAGCGGAGGAACACACCACGGACGGGATTGGAGGACGGGAGGGAGGCGAGGCGAGCAGCGGCATTGAAAGCGGATCGGTTGAGGCGGATGTGAACAGGGGGGAGGTTGGCATGGAAGTCCATTGTGTCTGTGGCCGTGGTGCGGAGCGCGCCTGTGATGAGCTTGCACACGTGCCTCTGGACTTTGCCTATCGCTTTAGCTACCCAAACTGTTCCCTCGCGGCGCGAGTTCTCGCCTGCGGTGACCGGGCGGTACCACACGGGGAGCGCGTACTCCATGCGCGGGACAACAACTGTCTGGAACAATTGACGGGTGTACGCATGCGGCATTCCGAAGGTGGGGGAGGATATACGGGAGAGGGCGAGGACGGCCTTCGTGCCTCGGCTCTGGGCTAGTTCGGCGTGATTACGGAAGGAGAGTTTGAAGTCGAGGATTACTCCCAGTAACTTGGCTGTTTCCGTCGGTTGCACCGTGATGTTACCGATTTTGACTGGTACTGGGCGGTAGTGGTCGCGGTGGCGGCGTGGGGGAACGAAGTGGACTAGTTGGAACTTGGGAAGGTCAAATGTGAGGCCAAGTTCCTCCGCTTTAGGGAGGGCGGTCTCGTCCATGTGTTCTTCTAGTTCCGCCGAAGTCTCCTCCACCGAGTATCCTATCTCCAGCCGAGAGTTATCATCAATGTAGCCAAGTGTGCCGTCCACCAGGAGATCGTCCGCAAAGAGGAGGTACAGGAGCGCACTGAGAGGGGAGCCTTGCGGGAGGCCGTTGGGGACGGGGGATGGGGTAGAGATGTGGTCGTCGAATATGAGCTTAGTGCTGCGGTCGGAGAGGAAGCTGGCTATGAGGCGGACTATCATGGAAGGGACCCGTTTCCTCTCGAGCGAGCGTACCAGGTGGTCATGGCTCACGGAGGGGAACGCCTGTGAAATGTCCATGAGGAGGAGGCTCGCCACCTTCCCTACGCGCCATGCGTCCTTGATGCGCTGGATGAGTAGTAGGAGGGCGTCGACTGTGCATCGACCGGGGCGGCCACCGAATTGGTTCGGCGAGAGTAGGCCATGCTCTTCCGCGAATCCGGATAACCACTGGGTGATGGCCGACTCGACCACCTTGCCAAGGCATTCCTCTTCCGCGATGGGGCGATGCGCGCCAGGGACGGTGTAATCGCTCTTCCCTGGTTTGCGGATCGTTACGGTGAGGAATATTCTCCACGACTTGGGAAAGTATCCGATGCGCAGCCCGGCCTCGAGGATGGTGAGGAGGAGGGGGGCAAAGACGCACCGCGCAGAGATGATCGCTATGTTGGGGATGCCCGATGGGCCCGGAGCCTTCCACGGAGAGAGTCTGGAAATGGCGTTATGGATGTGGTCGATTGTGAAGAGTGGAGGCGGGTGAGGCTCAGGGAGAGGTTCGTCGGGGTCCGGTGCAGGGAGATCGGCCTTTGGAGGGAAAAACTTTTCGTGTAGAACCTTGGCTTTTTCCGCCGGCGAGACCGCAATGGAACCGTCAGGAGCCGTGAGATTTGGGATGCGCGAGGGGGCAGACGAGCCCGTGGGGTTCATGACAAATTTAGCTGCTTGCCAGATATCGCCGCGAGGGAGCTCCGTGATGTACTCGCGCCAGTGTGCGCGCTTTGCTTTCCGAATCGCAGAGTGGTAGGCGTTCTTGGCGGCGCGCATGGTTCCCCAGCTCGGGTCAGTCGGCCGGTCCTTGGCAATCGCACGGTGCGCCGCGTTGTAAGCGCGGCGCAACGTCGACAGCCCAGCGTTCCACCAGCGGCGCGTGTACGGGCACGGGCGAGCTAGCGGGACGTGGGCCTCAAGTACGGTGACGACTCGCTCCGTGAGGCCATCAACGTAGGCATCGATGTCCTCAGCGGAGCGAAGGGGGAGCGGGGTGAGCGGGTGGAGGGTGAGGTGTGTCTCGAGGAGGTCGGAAAATTCCTCCCAGTCTGCTCCGCGGAAGTTGCGGCGCTGGCGAGGCGCGCAGTGTTCGAGAGGAATAGAGAAGACGCATGAGATGAGGGAGTGATCGGAGCCGTGCCCGGGGAGGACTTCACATTTCTCGAGGAGGGGGCCCAGTGTGGCATCAGAGATGAGGACGAGGTCGATGGTGGAGGTGGTGTGGTGTACTGGGGAGAGGTAGGTGGGTGCGCCAGCCTTGACGCACTGACGGAGGCCGTGGGCGGTCATGGTGTCAATGAGGAGGGTGGTGTCTGACTTCGCGGTGCGCTCGGGGTGGAGGGGGCCGGACCATAGGGTGTGGTGCTTATTGAAGTCGCCGAAGATGGCGAAGGAGGTGTGGGCGGGGAGGGGGGAGCGCTGGGAGAGGTGGTCGTCAAGAGGGGTGATGCCGTCGTCGGTGTCCGTTCTGTTGTATACTGAGTAGATATGTATAGTATGTGTAGCTAGCGTAAGAGTAATTGAGGTTATATTAGGGGAATTAATGGTGTTTTGGGTGTATTTAGAAGACGGTATGGTTTTAGATATGTAGAGTAAAGTATCCGGAGAGCCGGTTTTATAAGTAGGAAGGAGCCGGTCCCAGTGGGGAGGGGAGAGAGAAGGGAATTTGTTGAGGTCGGGCGGTGGTTCTTGTATGCAGATAACATCATGAAGAGAGGGATTAGAGGAATTGAGGAGGGAGATGAGGACATCGTAGGACTTGTGGCAATTAAGGGAAATTATACGTATTTCATGTGCGGTGTAAGTAGTGGGTGTATCGTTCATTCAGAAAGGGGGGAGGAGGAGAGGGCAGGGGAAGGTAGGGAGTTCGTAGAGTAGTCGCGATTAGCCAGGTCGTGCGGGTCGAAGCTGGGGTTGAAGAAGATCCTGCCAACGAGACTCGCACGCTGCGCCTCGCGTTCGCGCGCACGTATCGGGCAGTCCTTGTGGTACGCAGTGTGGCGGCCATTGCAGAGAGCACATCGTGGGGTGTAATGGTCACAACGCTTACCGGCCGCGCACTTGGTTTGGGAAGTGGCGCAGGGGCAGGAAGTGGTCCGGTGCGGCTGCGAGCAGCGGGCACACACAGGGGACGGTTCCTTGCAGCGATGTTGGGTGTGTCCGTATTGCTGGCAATTGAAGCACTGCGTGGGTGGCTCCTCGTAACAGTGAGCGAGGCAGAGCGTGGACTCAACGGCGATGGATTGCGCGATGCATCTGTCGGCGGTGACGATATCGGACACGGTGAGAAGGAGCGAGGATGCCTTCTTCTTCGGGTCGCGGAAGGCCTTGGGGTTGAGCCAGCGTATTTCCTTGATTACCGAAGGGTCTGCGATCGCAGTACGGTTGTGAGCGTAGAGTTCTTGAGCAGCGTGCGGGCCATCCGGTTTAAACGTTTTAGGCACGCTGTTTATGACCACGCGATAGTTCGGGACCACCAGATGCGAGTCTTTGGAGAGTTTAGGCGTCCAATAGGACGCTGTCTGCTTCAGGCGCGTCGCGGTCTTCTCATCGTGTGCAGCTATAAGTAGCCGCCCGCGTGCGAGGACTTTGACGCCCTTGAGCTCCGCGTCATGCAGCCTGGGCACCCCAGAGGCTGCCAGCGCGGCGGTGACTCTCTCCTTGATCTCCGCAACGGGGAGCGCGAGGATCTCGCTTTTCGTGTCTAGGGCGATGACGAACTCGTTGCTTTTGGCGGTGGGTGGGGTGGGAACGGCGGGCGTTGGCGCGGGGGGGGTGCGCGCGGGGCTGGCGGCGACCGTCGAGTAAGAGGTGGCCGGGGCGGGGCGAGCGAGGACGGACTGGATTTGGGTCATAAGGTCGGTTTTAAACGCGTCAAGGGTCGACATGAGGACCTCCTTGTCATCAAGGGAGGTGCCGAGGGCATTGACGAGAGTGAAGAGGTCCTTGTAGATCGCCTGAGACGGCTTCTTTCCTGACGCTTGTGCTTCGGAAAGACGGTCTCGCAGCGCACGGGCTAGGTCTCTTGGGGTCTTCGGGTCTTCGGGCGGGTGCTCAGTGGATGGGGAATGGGCTGTGGGAGGTGTCGCCGAGGTGTTTGGGGGGGGTCGTTGCGTGCTGGAGCGCGTCTCGCGCGTAGGGGTTGGTGGCTCGTCGCCACCACGTGACGACATGGTCGTGGTAGCGAGGGGTTTTATGTTAGGAGTCCTGGACCGAAGTGGAACTTGCATGGTTGTCACAGGCCAACGCCCTCCCTACAAGCTGCCCACCTTATATACTGTACATCTAAAAATAACTCTGCAAACATAATACATTAATCATCGGTGTAACCATGTCCGTGACTCGAGAATATGAAATAACGATCGCCAAGCTTGCTGACTGATTATTTTAGATCCTGAAAATGTTAGTTCTGGATTAGTCCCTCAAGACATTGTGGTTGGATTGGATAGCCCTTCAAAATGCCTCTTTATAGACACCCTGAACTTGTGTATAGCCCAAGAGCTACTCTAGACCGTCTACCTGTCGAGGTGGAACATGGTTGAGCAGGCTCCCTATTTGTCTGATTTATTTCTGACGCAATTGGGGCCCTGACTTGGCACCCGAGTGGTCCTAGTATTCTGGATTTCTTGGGCGCACTACTTGTGCCCTTTGAAGGATTCTTGGAAATCCGGAACCTTGGGTCTTCTGCCTACAATTAGACACCGTGGTCCCCTTCATAGCTCAAGTAAGGACCTTCTTCCTAAATTGGGTTTGAACTCGGTTGCCATATTAAGCCGATCAATATTTGATGGGTGTATGACACCACATCCGGATCCGGCCTGTCCCGGTCTGAAAGATTCTGGGTCATCATGTGATCGAACATGTCGCCTCATTGGTACAAGCATGGACAAACAATGTTGAAACTCGTTCAAGATGCACTTGCTTTGAGTTCCACAAAATAGGCACAGAATGGATATTTTATTCCCCAATGTTCGTTTGGACTATCCGCAACCTCCTGCCCATAGTACAGCAGTAGGATCCAGAACCAGCGGCATATTAATCGGAGGCACCCAGTATGTGTGTTTTCTGGATACTCATCCGCAACCGATTCCGGATTTGGTTCCTAGCGTGTAGTTCCAGGTCTACTGACTTGGGACTCGTCATAGACCCAGATGCATGTGTATCCCCAATGGAAATCCAGAAAACATTAATTTTCAGGTGTTGGCGAATTCACGGCTTATCAACGGGCTGAATGTATTTAACCCAGACGTGCTCCCACAAACCTCATCCCAAACTGTCCGACCATATTGACACCGACTCGCGTCCGAACAAGCGCAAAGGTCGCTCGTCCGATGCCGCTACCGACGACTCCAGCAAACGACTTCGCTCCACCTCGGTCGAACCTCCTCCTCACCCAATAATTGTCCCTGAAGTTCCCCCTGCGGCCGACACCGAGCGAGTTGAGCCACCGTTAGACCCCGCACCCAAACCCATCCCCAAAGGCCCTCATTTCTCAAAGACAATCTCCCCCATGGGCGACGCTACTCAAAGCACCAACCGATGTAAGCCTCTGCACCACCCTGCCCTCGAAAATAGTCTTACCCTGCTTGCAGTCCAAGCCATACAGGGCATCACGCAACTCACCAACGGCCAACAGTATACGACGCCGCCAGTCACTATACCACAAATGGTGGAGTCCCCCTTCCGCAACACGTCGGATAACACCCGGAATGCCTGGGCCGCTACAGAGGGGCCCAAGGGCTTTCTGCGCGTGTACTGCGCCAAGTACGACCCCAACCCCAGAGAGCTAGTCCAGAAGCTCAATTTCGTCATCCCCCACCTCGTCGCTGCGCCTGTGCTCCGTATCAGCCCACCCGCAGTCCGGGAGATCCTCTCTGAGCGCCTCGCCGCCCTGTGGCACTTCCTCATTTCCTCCATCCTGAAAGAATCCCTCGATACACTCACGGGGCAAGGAGTCTGGTCAACCCCGACTGTCACATTCCTAGTTTTCCCCTACGATATGCCCCTCCCCCGCTATATCATGACGCTCCAAAACTTCACCATCTTCGACGAGGACGAAGGGCTGAAATTCATCCGTGCTACGATCCTCACGAAGCTCAAAGCCATCAAAGGGGCAACAGAGGCCCTCGCTGCGAATGTGCCCTCCCCGGAGAAGGCCAGCACCGCCGTCGACTCCCTCGACACCTTCGAGGTCAAGTCGCTCAATATCGCGCTGCCGGGAGGGAAGTCCGACACGGTCTGGAACATATACTTCACCCCACCTCCCCATCTCCCCCTCTTCAACCTCATGGACTGGTCCACAAAGGTCCGTACCCTCACGTTCGAGACTGACCACCACGGAACCGGCGTACCGCACCAAGGCGCGCTCCAGCTCTTCTGTGTCGGGTGCAAATCGTACGATCACCCCGTGGGCCTCTGCTCCCTCCCCCGTACCCCGAGCTGGTTCGGCGAAGTCCCGAAATCCGAGTCGGCAGATGACTCAACCCTCCTCAAGGCTGACGAGAAAGCGGAAAAGCATGCAGGATCTTCGGGGTCTAAGAAGGGTAAAACCGCTGACGGGCGTGTCTCAAAGAAGCCATTTTCTAAATCTTGCCGCCACTAGTTTATGTTCACAAAAGTGCCTCGTATCCTAATACTACTCATGTACTCTTTGCCCACGAAATCTTATGACTCTGTTGCCTCCCTCCGGTGATCAAAAGGAATTTATTTAAGAGTCGGGAACACAAGTAAACTTCTTGTACGAAACCAAGCTGCGTGTTGCGAGCTGCCGATAGGGATCGACAGCACCTCAGGGAGTCTTTGGCTTCCTGAGGGCAATAATAAGTACGCAACGCCAACGGGGGCCCTAATATATTGTCTGAGGAAACCTACTGTGCTCACGTGCAGTGGGGGACAAGAAAGGCCCCGGGTGTGTATGATGGTTAAAACAGCGGCTGTTCGTGGCCTGGAAGTGCCGTACTGAGAAGTTGAAGTTGTTTATGGAGTGACACGAGGTATCCCTGCGGACGTGATTTGAGAGCTCCAACAACATATTCCTCCGACGTTGACCTGGGAAATGTCAGCGGGGTCTAAGAGTATGGTTAAGCTCTCGACTCGATAACTAACCGCGGCTTCTAACAATTTCACTCACCCCTCTTCGTCTCCACAGGGAACAGGTCGAGACAACCCCGCCCAGGCTGGAGGGGGAGGAGGGTCTGTCGCACCCGATCCACCCGATGATAGCTCTGGGAGGTATAGTGGCATACCCCAACCGCTAAGCAACACCGCTCAGCAACAAACCCGACGCGAGAACTCAGGGCGTGACTCACCTGTCGCAGTGCACATCGCACAGCCTGCAAATCTGCAGGCACTTAGGGACCTACCAAACCCCGACGCTATACAAGCGCCAGCGAGCCAAGCTGAAAATCCGGGCACTACTCCCCCCGTCAATCAAGTGCTGCCGCAAATGCATGGAAACGCACCAGATGGGCATGAGAGGCCAGCCTCTCCCACCTTGTCAGAAGACGCTCAGGAGGAGCAACCTCCGGACCCGCAACCTCGCTCCCAAAGACAGAGAAGACAGCTAAACGCGAGCCAGCTGCGAAACCGTAAGCCCCCAAAAGGTATTCGCAAAAAAACGAAGGGACACATTAAGATATCATCGCTGAACATGCGAGGCCGCTTCCACAATGGCGAAGATAAATGGACGCAGGTAAACCAGATGATGCGCGACAGACGTATAGGGATTCTAGCTCTCCAGGAGACTCACCTGGCGCCAAAGGATGTGGATGACGTCCACAGACTTTTTGGAAAGCGTCTCCAGGTTTTTGCAACCGTTGATCCCTTAGCGCTGAACGCAAAAGATTCTAAAGGTGTGGCAATTGTCATCAATAAAGAAATATCCAACATAGAAGGCATTAAAACACAGGAAATCATACCTGGCCGAGCACTACATCTGACAATCCCTTGGCATGGTAACGAAAAACTGACGGTTCTGGCTGTATATGCCCCAAATGATCATGCGGAAAGTGCGCGCGACCTGGCAATAATAGAAGAGAAAATGCGCACCTTGCCGAAACCCGATATAGCCTTGGGCGACTGGAACATGGTAGAAGACGCGGTTGATAGACTTCCCCACCGCAAAGACAAAGGCCCTGTTGTCGAGGCAATGAGAGACCTAAAACGCAAGCTGGGTCTTCTAGATGGCTGGAGAAGGACATACCCTGACATGAAGGCGTACACTTTTTTACAACCCGGGACTGGTGTGCAGTCTAGAATAGACCGAATCCTGGTCACCAACAAAGTCTTTCAGCACTCATCCGACTGGACAATTGAGTCATCCGGGGTCGATACGGACCACCAACTCATATCAATGCGATATGCCAACCCAAAAATGCCCTTCATTGGAAGAGGGAGATGGACAATGAAAGAATTCCTGCTTGAAGATAAAATAATGGACCGCATCCTTGCAGTAGGTCATGAGGCCGAGGCACGCATAGACAACATAAAAGACAAGAGGACGCACGACAATAACCCACAGCTGATCCTGAAGGCGATGAAGGATAACTTCAGTCATTTTCCGTGAGCGAGAAAAGGTCGCCGTCCCTAAAATGGATAAAGATATTGCTGAAGCAAGATCAGAGTTAGAAGAAACCCTAAATGACCCACTGAAAGGTGAGGATGAGCGGAAGGCTGAAAGCGCGGCCCTTCAAGAGAAGGTTGACGCCATGGAACGAATTCGATTCCAGAAGATAAGAGACAACACCGTTGCAAGGAATCGTCTGGATGGAGAATCTACTGCCACAAGCTACTGGACTTCGTCGAACAAATCAAAAAAAACCTAGAGATGTCACGATAAGCCTCCAGGTTCCAGGCTCTGAACCGCCAACATACAAAACACGGTCTGACGAAATGACTGAACTAGCCCGTGACTTCCATGATGAACTACAGTCAAAAGATCTGGCTGATCCTACGGCCCAGGAGGAAGCCACCGAGGAGGCTCTTAAAAATGTGATAAAACTCAGCCAACAGCACAAAGCGAAGCTGTCACAATACTTGACAAGAGAGGATGTGGCGCAGGTAGTAAGAAAACTACCTAATGGCAAAGCGCCGGGGATCGACGGTCTCATCCACGAGCTATGGAAAGTGATCAACGAAAAATATGAGAAAACGAAAGACACTCCCAACAAATCAATGGACATAGCGAAGGTCCTTGCGACTGTCTACAATGACATCTAGAAGTTCGGAGTTCATCCGGACACCCAATTTGCGGAAGGGTGGATGTGTCTTTTGCGCAAGAAAAACGATAAGAGAAATGTGTCCAACTACCGCCCAATTACCTTGCTAAACACGGACTACAAGATCTTCACGAAGGCGTTGGCCATCAAGCTAGCCGAGACAGTCCCCTCGATTATCCATAAAGACCAGGCCGGTTTTATCCCAGGTCGAAGTATATCCGACCAAATCAAGCTGATTGAGAACATAATCAACTATGCGGAAGAGAACGCAGAGGGAGGTGCAGTAGTCGCGCTGGACCAGGAAAAGGCTTACGATAAGATACTACACAAATATCTGTGGAGGACGATGGAAAAAGCGAACTTCCCCAACCACTTTATCAAGACGATCAAGTCCTTGTATGAACACGCATATACATCAGTGGAAATTAATGGGGAGAAGAGTTCACGATACTGTGTAACCCGAGGAGTGCGTCAAGGCGACCCTATCTCATGCCTCCTGTTTGATCTAGCGATCGAGCCCCTGGCTCAGATGATACGAGCGTCAAACCTCAGGGGCTATAAATGCCCTGGCCAGGCAGAGCGAATTATAACAGCTCTCTTTGCTGACCACACCACTATATGCTTATCGAAACACGACCGTTTTGAAGACCTTGAAGAGATTCTGAACACTTGGTGTAAAGCATCCGGCGCCAAATTCAATAAAAACAAAACACAAATCATACCTATTGGTACTAAGGCCTTCAGAAAACGGGTAGTGGAACAGCGTAAGCTACACCAAAGCCACCCGGAGTTCCCCCAACACATAAAGATCACAAAAGACGGTGAGGCCATCCGCATCCTTGGCAGTTGGCAAGGGAACGACACTAAGCAGACATCAATATGGGCGCCAACCATTGAGAAGATCGAGAGCAAACTCACCCACTGGAACACGTCGAACCCTACATTAGAGGGCCGTAAGAAAATTGTTCAAATGGTCGTCGGAGGCATGACCCAATACCTGGCTATGGTGCAGGGAATGCCGAAGGAAACTGAGGAATATCTAGACAAAAGGATTAAATTGTTTATGTGGGCGGAAAAGTGTGTTGCTCCCCTTAACCACGACATTCTGTTCCTCCCAGTCGAGGAGGGTGGGGTAGACCTGCTCTCAATTAAAGATCGCAACGAAGCTATCAAAATGAAAAGTCTTAAGGACTACCTGACAAACGAAGGGGAAGAGCGGGCCACATGGTGCGCACTTGCTGATCATAGCTTCCGGAAATGTATTCCTGAAGGGAAGATTGTTAACGAAAGCATACGTTCCAGCCCATTTAGACAAACATGGCAACCGTTGCAGAAGAAGTTACCGAGGAACCTAAGGAATATGCTAAAGTCAGCTAAAAAGTTCCGACTGAAATTTGATGCACTTGCCCTAGCAAAAGACATTAAGGGAGAGCTGCCGATGTTTTTCCACATCGGCTGGAATGGGGACAATAGACAACGCAATAACTGTGCCCTTGCAAACTGTCTCAGAGATAAACACGGAATGCGCTCCGTGAATGATGCCCTTGAGATCACAGAGAGGAACTATGTAGGGCACAGTAGGCGGAAAAATTGCGCCTGCAACGCGTGCAGATCGGACTGCAACTCCGGATGCAAGTCACCCTACCGATGCTATGAGGAGGCCATCAAGCTCCTGGACTGTCTCTTTGAAAAATGGGACCCAAGGAGCGAAGTTAACCAGCCAAACCCGGAACTTTCTGAAGAAGATAGAAAGGGTAACATCGAAGCTCTAAAAGCAGACGAACCGGTGTCTTTTGACCCCAAAATATCCCTAACCAGACTTGTCGACGGGTTTCGCCTTTTGGGCGGCCCCACGTGCGGTTCCCCTGCACATCAGTTAGATCCGGAAGGATACGATGAAGAAGCGATGGAAGAAACAATTTTCATCAGAAGCACTCACCACATCAATGAAGACGGAGAGCATTGTTCCGTAGGAAGCATATGGTATGGCGCAGATGACGAGAGGAACACCAGGATTTCGGTGCCCCTGGACCTAAGCTCAAGAGAAGGGGGCATAGCCGCTGCAATCCTCCTGGCAATCCAGAAGTCCCCCAGAGAAAATATTCTGAACTTCAAAACAAAATCCAAGAGGATAACTCGAGCCCTCACCACGGATCTAGAGTCCCTCGAGGACAACGACTGGCTGGGTGTCCAAGATGGCACTCTGCTAAGAGCCTCGGTGGCCGCGGTACGAGGCCGTGGAGCCCGTTGCTCCTTCCACAGAATTGAAGACCCCACAAGTTACGGCCTAACAGCAGCCCAAGATTTAGCACAACAAGGCAATAATGAAGAAACCGAACCCGAACTGCTAACGGATATACCCCAAGCATATGACCTAAACGGAGTGAAACTGAGCAAAAGCACGCAGAGATCCTTATACAAGGTGATCAAAGCGCAGAGGAAAGTCCCCGAACGCACCAAAACAACGGCCATGCTGGATGTAGCAAGGCATGCAGCAAAAAACCTGTCTGGGAGAACGCCGACAGACAGTGAGATCTGGAAATCTGTCCGTCACCAAGACATTACCAGAACTACAAGGGTCTTCCTATGGAAATGCCTACATCAAGCTTTCAAAATTGGGGAGCGTTGGAGGAGCATTCCGACTTTTGAACATTGGGTAATATGCCAACACTGCCAAGTCGACGAGACAATGGAGCATATCTTGGTAGATTGCGAGGCGCCTGGCCGTGAGAAACTGTGGAGTTTGGTTCAAGAACTTTGGGAGAAGAAAGGCTACGCGTGGCCAGAAATCAGCATTGGCCGGGTACTTGAGTGCGGGCTGGCCGACGTCGAAGACGCCTCTGGTACGAGGGATGTGGGAGCGAATCGGCTATACCGGATACTGATCTCCGAGACGGCGCACCTAATCTGGAAATCCGGTTGCACACACGTCATTGATAGGGGTAGCGACCCGGGGAGATACTTCTCTGAACAGGAGCTTCACAACAAGTGGCTGGCTTGCGTCAACGCTCGAGTAAGGTCAGACTTTCTGTTGACAGACATAAAGAAATTTGGGAATAGAGCTTTGAATTTCAAAACAGTCAAATGCACATGGAAAGGTATCCTAAAAGACACCGAAAATCTGACGGACACACAGATCCGTCAGTCTAGGGTTTTAGTGGGTATGACTCCTCTCCAGCAGCGTGCTGCTGAGGAGGGGTGAGTCCCACACTCCCGTACGCCGGCGTACGTCAATGTATTTCCCTAGGGACCTTTTTTCTTCTCGACGGCATGCGCCACAAAGAAAAGCGTACGGCAGGGGCTGATCTTATCAGTTGCCTGTCCGTTCATTGCTCTGCAAAAATAAAAAATAAAAAAAAATAAAAAACATGGTGTGAAAAAAGAAAATGTCAGAAGGAAAACTGAGGTGCAAGAGCTCAAAATCTTCTGGAGGAAATGGAAAGTTGGAAACTTTGGTTCATGGGTTGTAAACCTTTTGTTGAACAAAACTGT
This sequence comes from Mycena galopus ATCC 62051, assembly GCA_014925785.1. Classification (NCBI taxonomy): domain Eukaryota; kingdom Fungi; phylum Basidiomycota; class Agaricomycetes; order Agaricales; family Mycenaceae; genus Mycena; species Mycena galopus. The sequence continues at coordinate 191,712 of WIQG01000175.1, forward strand.
CGGACAAAACTTTTGTTGAACAAAAAGAGAAAGTTTTGTCTACTTTTCTACGCTAGGGTTAGCGCAGCCACCTGTCAGTGATCGATGTTGAATGACAGTCACTCCTAGTGCAGATGGATCACGTTTGAGAAAGGTTCGCAAAGCTAACTTCTATAAAACCTAACCCTAACCAGAACCACTCAACAACACCGTCCCTTAATAGGAATGATTGTTTAAGTTCAGGGGTGTAGAACAAGTATTAGGTCGAATAGCCAAGTGCATGCAGGTTTCAACCGTTTGAGGAAGTCTCGTAGTTGAGCGTGATGTGTTTTTTTGGTTCACAGAGCACTTTCCTTTGTTCACGGATGAACGTAGGTTGTTTAATATAAGAAACAGACTCAAAAGTCTGGTGTGGTTTGTTCCAAGGAGCGGGTTTTTGCTAACACGTTGGCTTAACAAGCACACAACGATGGTTCGTGAACACAGGGGCACAGAACACAGAACACAGGACACAGTACACACAAGAACACGTTCACGGACACAATGACAAGACAAACACAAGACATAGGACACAGACATGTTCACGGGCACAATTCCACAGTTCAGGTTCACAAGCCCACACGGATATCAATCCAAACCACAAGTCACTTTATATCAGGTGAAAGAACAGTCGTGCAAGGCTACTGAGCTCTCAAGCCAAACCTGTCTACAACACAGCGGTGTCTAGAGGTGAGGTCTGCTACTGTACTGCTAAACTGCCTGCTCTTTTATAATACTCTCTTATCACGATGACTAAATAATATTATATACACTGGTCCATTTACCTGCAAATTCTGACTCGGAATCCCTGCTCGAATAATGCCATTGGCTTCCTATACCGGTAGATTGAACACCGGTTCAGACTCAATCGATCGAAGTTGAAATATTATGGTATCTTGGTGATAATGCTGGGTCTGCGACTCGCAGCTCGGGTGACGCTCTTGCCTAGATGCATCTCTTCTTCGTCCTAGCCCTATTCAGACTCTCCTGCTGGGGTCAGGTTCAGACTCTCCTGCTGAGGTCGGGGTCTCTTCGCGACTTGTACGGTTCGCAGGCACTGTCAAACTCTCGCGGTTCAACTATATTGATCGCATTTCAGCTGTTGCCATCTTTGATCGGACAGTTCCACCTGGAGCGTGCTTTGACATCGGTCGCCTAATCCATCTTGGTCATACTCCGGATCTGCACAGACCTCGGAGCAATAGCCGTTCGGAGTATTCACTGCTTTTCCATCTCGGAGCCCTCCGCTTGCACGTGACACACACGTCCACTAATTCCAGGAATGCCGCGACAAACAAGATGTCTCTGGAGGTGGTTGTGACCACTGAGTTCTGTCCACAATTGCCAAATATAGATTCCTTCTAACTCCTCTGTAGTCCAAGTCAGTGTCAGGGCTTCTAGGCAGGTTCCTAGGTACTGTCTGGTTATTCGAGATCGTCTCCGTGTGAGCACAGCTCTAGCTGTATGACTGGTAGCTCTCCATGCGAGGAGGAGTGTGTGGACGAGGTAGATGCGGGAGGAGGTGACAAAGGTGGGGTGGTGGACAGACTCTGCGACACAGAGACACGCAAAAGTGCCACGGGGGCGAGGTCTTGCGAGACTCCCCCACGAGGCGAGTCGAAGTTAACCAGGCCACTAGGACTACTGATACAGCAAATGTTCCAGGAATTGAGGAACTGACGGCTTTGGGAGGCGAGACGATGGTGGACATATTAGAGGAGGAATACGAGTGGGTGGAGGAAGCATGGGGTAGTGACACTGAGGGGGGGTGGAGGCGGTGGATGAAGAGGAGTGGTGTGCAGACAAAGACAAGCTCCGCAACGCAGGGACATGCAAAAGTGCCACAGGGATGAAGTCTGGCCAGACTCCCCCTGTGAGGCAAGTACAACTTGTTGAAGCTGATCGAGATGAGGATGCTGACGGTTACGCTGTTCACCCACACGAACAAACAAATGAAGTCCACCCCTGGGAGCAACACAAAGAGGGAGGAGGGCACAGGATGTGCAATGCCAATGCTACACGCGAAGCCTCAACGGGGGCAAACTCTTGCGAGACTCCCCCCGCGAGGTGAGTACTGTTCGAAATACTGCCGCAGTGGAGGAATACTAACCACACACACCAAATTTTGTTCATGAAACCGGAACCCGGCAACTCAATCTACACATGCACTACGGATCCGTTCAACCCAGCTTGAGTAGCGAAGGTCCTAGAGGCAGTGAAGATTGGGACAGACTTGATGACAAGCCAGACCCAGGAGGTGCGCACCCTGCTAAGGCACCAATGGATGTTACTATAATGCATTGTACTGAGCCCTGGTTGGGGGGTACATTGCAACATGGCCAGAGCCTGGCTGCGCAGCCGAGTTGTGCCCATAATGCATTGTACCCTCCTCCGGGGAGGCATACCCCAAAAGGGACTGCCGGCAGGTATATTGCGGGACAATGCAATATTATAGCCATATACCGCCGTATTTATTCCCGGGCAGCTCGGGTGAGCGTCACTTGACCCAAAAGCCCAATAGACACTCTGTTTAAGCATATTTAATACAACGGACGAGACAGCGGATGCGGCTGCTTCAAACGAAAAACCGAAACAGGTGTATTTGTGCGTATTTAAAATACAATCCCTCACGCACTGGGGAACCGTGGGTCCTCTTCCTCCCCCTCCAGCCGCGCCTCCTCCTGCTCCGGATCCAGCTCATCTTCAAGATCAACCTCCACCGTGACGTGCTCCCGTGATGCGCTGTCCCCGTCATCCAGATACATGCCTGCCCTTTGCAAAATCCCACTCCAGCGCCTTTCCAAATCCGCGCAGCGCGCCCATTCCACTGACGCGTGTTCAGCAGCATATGCACAGCGTCCTTCCGTCAGCTCCGCAGACGCACCAGGCAGTTCGGCCACTGCCAAATCATCCCACAGGTGTGCCATAGCTTGACCGTACACGATAGTACAGCACATTTCCTCGCGCAGAAGCCGCACTTCCTCGTCATACCAGTCCGAGCGTGCCTGGGCCTTGCACCACTCGACACGGAGAGCTAGAAATACATGTACTGTACCAAGTTGTAGGGAGGCAACTGCCTGAGTACCGTGACAAGGCCGTTGCCTATTCTTTAGGCAACGGCAGGGACCGTGAGCGTGACCGTTGCTTGAGGAGGCAACCAGATATTTTTTTTGAGGCAGGTTATCCGCATTTCAGGGATCCTGTGGACACACTCTTTGTTGGAGGAGAGATTGTGGATGAGTTTCTGACCATCTTACCTTGTTTCCAGGGCCAGCAGATTTTGTGAGATTTTTTATAGCTATGTCACGATAATTTTGAGGCAACGGCCCCCACCGTTACCGTGACTTGCCAGAAAATAGGCAACGTAACGGGCGGCCCGTGACCGTGACCGTTGCCTCCCTACAACTTGGTACAGTATGTCAGACACGAATACAAACTCTGATGAAAAATGTGCCCCATCGGCATGCCGGGGATCATCCTCTTCCTCGGCCTTTCCCACCACATACCAGATCCAAGACATTGTGCGCGAGCCCTCACCCCTCACCACCCCCGCCACGCGCGCAATACCGCCCTCCACAAAGGCACCAGCAATCAGGCCCCAATGATCGTTCTGTGCCTTCTCCTCATTAGTCAGCACGCGCTCGTTCAACGCGCGGACGTCGTCGTCAAGGAGCACACGAAGTTACTCCTCCCAGTCTCTGTGTCCACGAAGAACCAGTAGCGCTGCGCCCGAGTACCGGTAACGGACCTTCGCAATATGTATACGTATGTTAATTGCACGTAAAATTCCTTGCCCCTTTGTCATCATTCCCTGCCCGGTATAATTCCTCAGCTTGTATCGTTGGTCATGGTGCGTGTTCGCAGGCCAGTGCGCACCGCCTCCAAGGCCTCCGTGGCCTCACCCTCGCACATATGAGCCTCGATTTCTGGGAGGCCCAGCGCACACACCTCTTCCCGTCGTCTCCTGTCTAGAATTTCAGATGGCACGAACAACCGCGTCGCCTCGGGAACCTCGGCGCCATTCACATCGAACATTCAATTTCCAGTCCTTGCCCAGTGCAAATCAATTCCTCCGCCACAATTTGGCTTTGAATGTCACGGAGGGTAGTCACTATACCCAAATCGTTCACACATGAGAAATCAAAGATGATGGCGGCTCGCGTACCTTCTTCCTGCAACTCGAAAGGGGAGTCCTCCGTGGTTGTATGTTGGACAGAATACCATCTTTCCACGGATGCCCTCCATTTCTGAACCTCGTCAGGTCACTCCTGCTCCAAGCCCTTCGTGAATGCCTGCAGTGACACCTTGTGAGCTTCTCCGTCTTTGATGGCAACAGCCAGGCGCTTGGGAAGCACACGATCTACATAGCAACGTCGTCAGCCAACTCGCAAGCAAGTGAGCAAGGCACCAATTACGCATTGCCAACAACCGATCATAGTTGTGAAAGCCGAAAATATCTTCCAAAGTTGCATGACGCGAACCAGGGCCCATAAGTCGCGTCGAGGCCGCTGCACCATTGGAAAACACCCAGTTTTGCTCTACACCCTCCCCGTGCGATAAACCGACTCCCGGAGTCCAATGAAATGAGTACGGGGAGTGGCACCCGGGTCGGTGATCTGGGAGGTGAAAATTCGGGACTTTACACCATATGTTTGCGGGGGGGATTGACAAACGGATATGCTCGGGTAGCCCAGTCATGCAACACCAAAAATTGATGGTGTACTGGCATGCAATGTCGTAGGACACGATTAACCAGAGAAGTCGAAAGCCGATGAGGCAGGCGAGCAATAGGAAGTCCATATTGCACTGCCTGGTTTCCCCTCACTGAGTCAAAATCTTCCCAGAAGCAGAGCGGAAAACATACCGCTCCCCGACCTGCAGGTCGCCAATCCCGTTAGTGCGCCACATGTTATGCTGAGAGCACATCACGCCGCCTATCCCCGTTGTCCTCAAGCCCTTTGTCTGCTTCAAGTTCGCCTGGTGCATGGCGTTGAAGCTGGAACAGTTGGACATCTCCACCTCCCCTGCATTCTTTTCGATGTGGGCATTGTACCCGTCCTCGCCGTAGGGTTTGCAGAAATATCCCTTTCCGTTGCCCATGATAGGGTCCGCGGCTTCCGACGAGATAACACGGTTAGATAGCCGAAAATTCGCATCTTGCGCCAGAAACAAGATGTACAGAAATCTGAACAATCAGTTTTTGCGGCACACAAGTTTCTGACATCACTTACTTGTAAACCATGTCTGTGCTATCCCATCCATCCGGGAGATTCCACCCAGGTTGTGGACACGCTCGACAAGGTAACGTGAGCTCCCCCTGCTGCGTAACCCTCACGCCTCCCGCAGAATGGCCTTGTCTTGCTCTTTTCTGCTGTTTGACTTCCCGCCATTGACGCATGATGTGCATGAAGGGCTTCCGGCGATCCTGATTCCCCCGTAAGTCTGTGACGACTGGTTATAGAGTCGTGCACTTTAGCATGCCCAGAGGTCCTGTGAAGGAAAGTTACTAATCTATGTACTCTATGCCACTATGCTGCTATATTGTACTTTAGCTTAGTCAGTGTACTGCGGAACACATAGCTTTATGTATTAGATAAGCAATTCGATCTTACCTTGTACTTGCATAGAGCTCTGCTCCCTGTGACAAGTATGGCTCGACTTCCCGAGCGGTAGCGGCTCTCTACCAAAGGTTAACACCCAGGACCCACTGGATGGCTAAGCATCCATCTCTGAAGAGTCTAACTGCTTTCCTGCCAAGGGTTACGTGGTCCCTTTTGCCAGGGTTACAGGTGCCTCTGAGACCTCGGTAGGGTCTCCTGGCTTGCACTCAATACCTGCAGCCTGCCGCCTTCGTATCTAGCGAGAAGCTCACCCTGTCGAAGCCAGGTCGCTTCACAGTGGTGGACGCACAGGGGTGCTTCACTCAAGCTAGATATGAAGGCTCTGCTTCACTGATTCCCACCATTCCCGAGCTCTCCCGAGCTGAGGCCCCCATCTCGGCACCTCGGTAGTGGTACAGTTGAGGCATCCCGTCGCCTCCCTCACTTTATCTCCTTTACCGGCTTCCCTTCTAGGGAGTGCGATGGTATCCGCCGTCATCCGGTCCCTTCTCCTTCTTCTTCTTTACTACTCCGGGACCGCCATGCCCACGTTACGGGAAACTTACGCCTTCTGCATCATCTTCTTACATGCAGAAGGTTTCTTGGGCTTTTCACCGATATCCTTCATCACCCGGCATTCCTAAGCTCCGCTGACGGCGTTGAGCTCAGATTTGCAACGGTTCGGTTCCATTCACATGCTGGTCCATTGTCGAGCCCAAGTGCAGGAGCTCCAGTGTTCCGTATCAACAGCAAATGAATATACTATTGCTTCTTTCCTGCCCCGATGTCAACGGTTACACCGGACACACTCACCCTCGCCTCGCTTCCGGATCTCCTTGCTGCCTCGTCGTCCCATACGCCTACGACTCTCGCTCTGGCCGCCGGCATCGAGGACTGACGATACAGAAGTGAGAATCAGCGGAGATTCGAGTTCGTTGAGAAGGTTTGTGCTCAGTCAATGTTTCCGAACGAGATTCCGCCGTCTGCCCTGCTCGCTGCCACACTCACTACTGCCTGAGTGCTGTGTCTCCGTAACCCCCCCACGTTGTGCGGAATATGATCCGCCGCCCGGTCACCGCGTTCTCGCCGCGAACGCTCTCACGCCGTCAACGACGTGGCCACAACGCTCACCTAAGCATCGTGCACGCTACTCCACCACCTCAAGGACTAGCAGACGTTGAGTTCGCCTATGCAAGAGGCTTGAACTCCGTCTCGACTCGTGTGGTTGGCCTCAGGCTACGGTTTATCCGGCCTCAGTACTTCAACGCCACCTCATTCTGCTGGAGCCTCGCCGAGCTTCTCGCATCCTCTCGTCTAGCATGCACATACATATGACATCTTTTATTGTTGCAAATTATGAAGTTGAGAAATGAGGTTCAGAACAGCATTTTAAAAGGTTGAGGTTTGAGGTTTTGTGAAAATCTCAGGTTGAGGATTGAGGTTTAGCCATTTTTTTTAGGCTGCACTAGCAGGTCTGAGATTGAAAATGTGAGGTTTAGTACGAGATTTTCAAGGTTGTGGATGAAGCCTGCCAGGTTGAGTGTTGAGGTGGAGAACGAGGTACCCAGAATTCTTTGTCAGCTCCCCATCATCATATGATGGATCAGATGGGATCAAAACTGCAATATTTCAGCTAACTCCAGAAACTAATATTTAATCTCTATTTATTTAGATAATCCTGGTTCAAAATAACAGCCTGCAGACTCCGCCTTGAAATTGATGGCTGTCCGCATTGGGTTGGAAAGGGGCCCCAGCAATTCCTGGAATATTGATGGCTTGCTGTATTGGGTGCCTGCCTGCCTTGAAATTGATGGGGTGCATGCATCTGGGCTCCTATTGATGGTTTTTTGCTTGAAAAGCCAATGAGGCCACCTATTGAAAAACACATCAAGAGGACTCTTGTAGCCCTTGATGAGCTCTACAATTTGGGGATAGGGATCAGCCACTTGTAGTGAAATTTTCCGTTGTGGGAAATGAACGCTTTCATCCCAAAAAGTAATTTTTGGCAAAAAATCAGTCCCTCACCCGCCTTTCATCCGTTTTGGATGTTCTAACTTGGTAGGGACATTTATTCATACCTTTCAAAGCATATTAGGATGGATTGAGCACCATCACAGTGCTGTAATGGGGTAATAATAGCGAAATAAATGATTTTTTCCTTTGGGCCCAGTATCTTGGGGATGTATAGCTATTCTCACTGTATAATACCATTGTACTATATATACAGGTCGACTGAAGGCAATCCCTCCCTCATACCAGCCTATAAATGACAATAACATTACCCTTAGCCCCTATGAGGAAATCAGATTTTCCCTTGATTACCTGTCCTTGAATTGCTTGCAGTGTATAAGGGTATTCTCAGAAGGTTTATTCCATGTTAACTTGCCAGAAATGGGGACACTTATGCCTCAGGGAAGTCAATGTATCATCATTAACCTTGATAGTGAACTCCTTGATTGTGCACCTCATATACCTGGTACTAAGGTTATGGAAACAGTTATGCAACATCCCAATGAATTCATCAACCCGTCTGATGAGTTGTAATGCAATAGTACACCAAAATATGGACTTGAAATCGAAAAATGTGAAATCACATTTTTCATTTGTTTGATGAATACAGTATTTAACTGGGAAACGAAACGTTTAAGGGCTTTCGTGGTTTTGGGCGGAAATAATGACGGGAAAGGCTGAGGTCTGTTTATCTACCGGTGGAGCGGTTTGTGCGCTGCCCAGCGGACCAAAATTCTGCGAGGTTTCGTGGTGTATTTGTGGAAAACGGGTGGGATCTTTCTGAGGCGGCAAAATCCGCCCATTCACGTGGAAGCGAAACACACACAAATAACGCCAATTTTCTTTTTTTCTTTGTGCCACTCACCGTCCCAACCCTCGAGAGCCTACTATGCCTCAGCCAGTGGGCTCCACGGGTCAGAGGAAGGCCGCAGCGGAGCTAGATCGGGAATCCAAGATCTCGGAAGCCGTGGATCTCGCCAACAAGGGCGTGCCACACAGGTTGGAGAGCGGTTGCATCAGACCGGTTGAATTTGTAGCATACAATAGAAGTGTGGAGGACTACCAGGAATTGTTTTGTACACTTCCCGATTCCGAACGAAGCATGTACTTGCACAAATAGTGGAGAAGAACCAGAATTTTGGCTGATTTTGGCAATATTGTGGTGTAAGCAAGCCAGGTGATACGTTTGAGGTCCTGGTATCGTCTCCATTGTCTCCGCAGACCTTGAAAACGGGGGTAGATGTCCCAGAAGGCTGGCGAGACTTGGATCCGGGCAGAAAAAAGGGATTGTTTGGCTGTGTTTCGCTTCTACGTCACGTTTCGCTTCCCGGTTAAATACTGTACTATTTCTGACTAGGAAACTGGCCACTTCTCAATTATGAGCCTGGATATTCACCCATATATCATATTTGTCCCTGGGGGGTGGAATACAATCCATGTTGCCCATCTATGCCAATTTTCAGGTGAAAGTAATGGGTTGATGGTAAGCAGTGGCGCAGTTGATGTCAGCCCAAAGGGTGAGAACATCAATTTCTTAACCGCGAGTAGCCATTTCGCTTTTTTCTCCACCAATTGTTGGTCAATTTACAACTTTTGAGGCTTGTTGTTTTTCCTTGATGTCATGCTTCTCTTCTGGCATGCAGGAGGCCTTATACTCCCTCTTCCTCAGTGTTAGTGTTCAGAAAATGATGACCATCCCAACTTGGTCACCACACCGCAATGAGGCTTATATCAAATGAGCATACAACACTACAGGTCCAACACTTGGCATAGTCCACCTGGATATGAAATTCATCAGGTTTAAACATAGCCCAAATTTATCTGCTCCTGATACCCCTCTCGAGGCAAGGAGTACAGAAAATCACCCTGTTTTCTGTGGTCCAAAAGTTTAAATGTCGGGTTCTCTACAGAATGGTCAGGGGAAGACAGTGCTGATCAAAGTACATGGATTGCCCTCTCATTATCTCCCCTGCAATTTATTTTGGCCAACCCCGTCCTCTCTCTAGCCCGGGAGCCCCATTTTAATGCACAGAGGGATCTCACAGCTCTCCTTATCCATCAGGATGACTTAGTACTCCGATTTCTATTGGTCCTATGTAGCCCTAAAGGGTCTAAAATGAAGCATTTGAATCCATTGAACATTATTATACACTGCAAGGCCACTCTACTGCCTGGGAACAGTTGACTTTCAGTATTCCGGGTCAATTGCCTGTTCCGAAAGCCCAACGGAAATAAATTCACTGGGGAGTCAAAGCACCACCTAAATTGGCACAAATATGCTCCAATTGTGCACAGGATGCATCCCTTCAGTTAGACATTTCGGGGTATGGGAAGAGCCCACCCAGAACGGGTGCTAGGCCAAACATTCTAAGGTGACCAGGCTCCCATTACGTGATAGTAAGGCACTTAGATGACGAGATCAAGCTGAATGAACACCACAGAATGAAATATCAAGCTCAGTAGACCCAGAATATGCAAAAGATCACAAGGTTCTGTCAATCAAATAAAGTAAATTCTGCCTTTTGACTGCCTGAGGCTGATTCCAGCCCTTATTTGGGATTATACAGTGTATTGAGAGCTCAATTAATAAAGTAAGTGGAAAGTGACATTTATCGTTTTAGAGGTTTGGTACTATGTACTGGCAGCCTTTTGAGTAGAAACAGTTCACACGGTGTAGGAGACATGCTTTGGGTCCTTGAAGCTCGTTCCATCAAGCCTTGGCATAGTGTATTGAGTGAACATTGATCTGAAACATAAAAAGCATAAATCTTGAGATACCTACCCTAGGCAGTGCCAATCACCAAATTTCCTACCATATACAAGCTGAATGTGTCCAGGGGGTGCCCCCTTTCTGCCCCCATGGCAGAGGAATGAGGGGAATGAGCAAAAATGATGGTTTCCAATATATTCTCTGGTTTAGAACACTGTTAGACCCTTCCTATGAGTTGGAGTGATCATGGATAGTTGGGAAATACCTTCAGGATCCACAACCAGCACTCCTGCTCCAAGTTATCCTCCCCAATAAAGCAATTGATTATTTTCCTTGTTTTCACTCTATTAACCTGCTCCAATAGAGATTAGCATGTCTCAATGCACAGTGTAAGGCAGGAATAAAGATCCCTACCAAGTTAGAACATCCAAAACGGATGAAAGGCGGGTGAGGGACTGATTTTTTGCCAAAAATTACTCACACTGCAAATGGAAATATTTGTGGTAGGATGAAAACCATTTGTGATTCCATTACTATCTATTCAAGTTCTTTTCTTACCTTAAACTATGAGCATTAATGTAATATAAACTGAAAATGAATCATATGGTTTCAAAAGCTCTTTCAATGTCACAAAGAAAACTAGTTTCTTTGCTTAATGAAAGGGCCCCACAAACTGTCACTGTAACAGCCCCTTTTGAGACCAGGAAAAGAACGAGTTTGATTGACAAAGGAAGCAGCATTGAAAGATTCACTTTTCGGGCCACTTTCCAATACCCCGAAACAGCAAGTTTCCGCACCACGGAAACTTTGAGCTATTTTTGCCATTGGTCCGGAAAATGCCGGACCAATGGCAAAAATAGCGCAAGGTTTCACGATGCTTGAAACTCTTTCTTTCAACGTGTTTGAAAGGCACTTCGAAAGTGGTTCTTTCAAGATGCCTTTCTTTATTTGTGAAACTAATCCTTTCAGTGGCCTTGAAAACTGCAATGAAACTTCAATTTTCTACAAGCCTTTCATAATCTACAGAAACTACCTTTCTTTGTGACATTGAAAGCACTTTCGAAACCATTTGATTCATTTTTGGTTGACATTATATTAATTCTCATAGTGTAAGGTAGAAAAAAAACTCAAATTGATATTAGCGGAATCAGAGTCAGTTTTTATCCTACCGCAAACATTTCCCTTTGTGGTGTGACTTTTTGGGATGAAAGCGTTCATTTCCCACAATGGAAAATTTCACTACAAGTGGCTGATCCCTATCCCCAAATTGTAGAGCTCATCAAGGGCTACAAGAGTCCTCTTGATGTGTTTTTCAATAGGTGGCCTCATTGGCTTTTCAAGCAAAAAACCATCAATAGGAGCCCAGATGCATGCACCCCATCAATTTCAAGGCAGGCAGGCACCCAATACAGCAAGCCATCAATATTCCAGGAATTGCTGGGGCCCCTTTCCAACCCAATGCGGACAGCCATCAATTTCAAGGCGGAGTCTGCAGGCTGTTATTTTGAACCAGGATTATCTAAATAAATAGAGATTAAATATTAGTTTCTGGAGTTAGCTGAAATATTGCAGTTTTGATCCCATCTGATCCATCATATGATGATGGGGAGCTGACAAAGAATTCTGGGTACCTCATTCTCCACCTCAAGACTCAACCTGGCAGGCTTCGTCCTCAACCTTGGAAATCTCGTACTAAACCTCACCTTTTCAATCTCAGACCTGCTAGTGCAGCCTAAAAAAAATGGCTAAACCTCAATCCTCAACCTGAGATTTTCACAAAACCTCAAACCTCAACCTCTTAAAATGCTGTTCTGAACCTCATTTCTCAACTTCATAATTTGCAACGATAAAAGATGTCAAATAGAGGTCGACCCTGCCCTCGCTCGCTCGAAACCGCCTGTGTTGTTGTCGAGTATGCGCGTGCCCTACGCCGCTTCCCTCCTGGACGCCGTCTGCGCCACCCATACCTGCGCGAACAGGTCCTTGCCACCGCCATCCGGGGTTGACGACGAGGACGCCGCTGCACGACCTGCCACTCCGCACCGCATGCTGCCGCCCTCATGTGCGCTGCACGCCGCCTTCTGCCTTCACAACCGCGTCGAGGCTGCGCGCGCATGAGCAGGTACTTACTGCCGCCCGGGGTCGAGGATCGGGACGCCGCATGATGCACGACCCGCCTCACTGCTCGTCGTGGCGTACCACACACTTGTACTGCGGCTCATCTTCTACATCGGCAGCTCATGGTGCCCGCGTCCTTGGCCTTGCAGCGCTGGTAGCAGGTATTGCATCATTGTGTATATCAGCTGGCTACGGTGCATCCGACCAGACGTTACGAGTTTGCTCGCGTCCTTCCGGGCAGGCATGCGCCACCGAAAGCCCACGTTACGCACCCGCAACATGCCTGCCTCGCTGTGCCCTCGCTGTCGGCATCTAGGCCGCCCGCGCTACCGTTCGCGTTGCACCTTCGCGAAGCAGACGCCCGACCGCATCCAGCATTGTCGTCCTCGAACGACCTCTCTCGAGGCAGCCATGCACTTTGCACTTTGCCCGTGTTCGCGTCGAGCGAGCGCACCCAAACACTCGCTGAGGCCGCCTGCCCAGAGCAGCTGCCCTCCTTGAGGTCGCCTGCCTGTTCTTCACACTCGCACCACCGCTGCTGGCGCCGTTGCTGCTGCGTCCTCGAGATGCTCGGCGACCCCGCTGTCCGCGCGTTGCGTGCCACGAGCCAGGGCTCGACACAGGCCCTCTTGCTGCACCGCAGCCGTGCCCATCGAGGCTGCCTGCATTTCTCCCGAGAAAGCACGCGCTGCTGCCGCTCGCATAACACCGCCCCCGTCACTGCCCCGTTGCACGCCCTCCTGTGGAGCGCTCCCGGTACCCGTTGCTGCTCGCGCTGCCACATCGTCACCCTTGTCGACTGCTGCTGCCCTGTGTGCAGTATTGGCGCAACTCAGCCCCTACGCTACCTCGTCCTCGACCACGTCCATACCGCCCCGTGTACGGCCTCATCTGCATTCGCAACGGTGTTTACCGGCGAGGTGGAACAGTATGACAGTATTTATCGCTGAAAATTATAAGGTTGGGCACCAAGGTTAAGAACAGTATTCTACAGGTAGAAGGTATGAGGTTTATGCAGTATGTGAGGTTGAGGTTGGGGTCAAGAACCGAGGTTGCAGTCGATCATAGGTTGTGAGGTGTGAGGTTGCACACTTGACATGTGAAGGTTGTATGATGAGATCGAGGTTCAAGGTTGCCATTGATGGTGACGAACTTTGATGGTGAGGTTGAGGTTCAAGGTCGCAGTTGATTTCCCAATTTGGTTGCCATCAACATACCATGGTTTGCCATCAACATACTGTGGTTTGCCATCAACATACCATGGTTTGCCATCAGCATACCATGGTTCCCCATCATTATACCATGGTTTTCCACCATTATTCGCAGTCAACCATGGTTCCACTAAGATTACCTCCAATGCACTTTGAGACAATGTCATTTGAGCAAAACCAGTATATAACTTGTAAGCAGCTCGAGTCTATCTAGCTATCTCGTTACTCTCTCAGGATTATTGTGCAATTCACTAGCTCAAACCCAATCTGTCTGCACTATCATTTACTGCTTATCTGATTTGATTTGGTAGACCAGTACCAGCATTTAGTCTTGCTATACTCATCAGGTCTTTTGCTCTTTGTTCCTATCACCAATTGAAGCAAATACTTAGAATCAACAACTCTTCTAGCAAAATTTAGGAGAGATTGGGACTCTTCCTACACTTTAGTTTGTATCAAATTTCATTGCTAATATTATGGACTATCAGAATAACTACTGCAATCTTCCTGTTGCTGCATTCTGGATACACAATATTTTATTGTCGCTGCATTCCAAATACTCAATACTGAATCTTTTCCTTCAAATCATCTGTCCTTTCAATAGCTAAACTATTCTTGGCTGTGATGATTTTTTTTGTTTCAGGTTATGTCTGTCTTGTGCTTGAAAGAACTGAGCTCAACAGTATGATACCTTTGCTTCCCCATCCAATATGGTTCTGATGGTGCAGCTGTTATGTTTGTTGATCTCTAACACTGGATAAGGTTAGGGGTTGAGGTTCAGAAGGCTGTGAGTTCAATTCACCTAGGTGGTACTTTATTTCGCATTACAGGTGGTTTTGCCTCAACTTATGTTTTTTTGTCCCCTCTGTCTCTCTTTGTTTTGAAACCTCATTTGCCTCTGATTGGTTAACCCATTCCCTGAGGAGGAGGTGCTCCTGGTGCGAGCACAGAGGGATATTTGTATTCTAACTATGAACCAAAAAAAAGTATGTACCAAATAAATTGCCTCAGGTTTCATTGTTGGTTTTTGTGTATCATGAAACTTTTCTATTTTCAGTGTGTCTAATAATGACTGAACCCACCAGTTTACATCAAAGTGAGAAGAGTGGGGATTTTAGTTAGAAAGTCAATTCAACTGCAGGAAACAAATGAAATGTAAAACAGGTGAAGAATACCTGGTATTCAGCAAGTATATTTGTCGTAACAGAGATAATCAAGCAACAAATGTGAGGCTTCCCTTTCCATTTACAGAACAGATCAAACTCCAACAAAACTGAGGGTTCAGCTGGTAGCAACTTCAATATTTGCAGTCAGGGGATGTGACCCTTGAAGAATCACCAGAATTGTAAGATCAATGTGGGAGGCAAGAGGGTGGTGAGCCAGATGAGACCAGAGGCATGTCAAAGCCAAGACTGTTTTTGATAAAATGTTCCCTTCCTCAAAAGGTAATACAGTTCAAAGGATGGGAAAAAAAGAGCTTGGAAATTAAATTAACCTACGTGAAATACCAGACAAACAGGCTGCCTGACACTGCGCGCAAGTGCCATGGCCATAGGTTCATGGCATTTGACTGGCATGGGACTGACACTCGCCATGGCATTTGTCAGGCATTCGCTCAAACAATCAAATTTCCCTTTGTCCATAACAGCTGGACCGGTGATTGACCCATGCAGTTAACCCAAACATTGAAAGACCCAAAGTGAAACAATATATTATGTTTTTTGCTGTTTTGCTGAGCTGCCATAACTCGACAAAGAAAACCGTTGGAGATAGGAACCAAGCATTTCCCCCTGATTTCCCACGAGCTTCGGAAGTGACATCAGCTGACAATAACCTATCTTTGTGCAACACCATGGCAAGTGTCACTCTGATGCCGCAAACCCACGGCCATGGCACTTGCCCGCAGTGTGAGCATCTGCCATATAGCAGAAGCCTGACAACCAAGTCACTCCAAGTTACACTGTTGCATACTTTGTCTTGTTCACTCATGGATGTTCCACAACTTGCCCCATTTGCTCAGAAAGTGCTACTCAATGCATTCTGAACCCATTACCAATGCTTTCAGAATGCAGCCAGTGGTTTGGTTGGCAGTCATACCATTGTGATTGTTATTGAGTGATTTCATTATGATATTGATGGATTTGCAAACATGGTAGTTGACCACACTGAACTTAAGGCTGCCCTTACAATTTCTTTATATTTTTGGCTCCAGATCTGATTCCCTGGGGCATTGTTATTCACACCTTATCACACACAGGCTTACAGGCAAGCAACAACATCACAGCTGACACAGTCTTAGAACTATTTTTGAATGCTGCATCTGTGTACTGACTGAATAAAATCCTGATCACTACAAGGAACACATTATTTACATTGCAAAGCCTTCAGAAATGTTCTGTGGCACTCCAGAGGCCTTGACACACCATTGGTATATGTATTAGACATGTTAAACACGTCCCAATTGAACCTGCCCCTCGGTTCAGACAAAGTGACCTTCAATTTTCATAAATTTCAGATCATTGAGATTTGGGTATGGAGTTGTGCCCTTCACATGCCCCATTCTAATGGTACATATTCCATAACAAACAAATGAGGATTGAGAGAGATATTATGAAAATATGAGGCAACACCATTTTTATGTTAAAACAAATTTTTTGATTGGCGCCTTAAGTTCCGCAAATTTCTGTAATAATATATTATTTCGTATGATATTAATGGACAGCACTATTTTCTCATCTTATTGGAAGTCCTGAAGATCGTGATATTACTTGTGCTTGACAAAAGTGATGGTCACAGGCTTTTGGACATTACTGGATGACAAGAGAATATTTTTGGTCAGGATAAAATGCTAGTCAGATCAGATTGACTATATGAACATTTCTGAGATATTTGTAGGATTGGAATACTTTGATTTCCCATAAGAATATCAATATCAGTCAAAATAGCAATTTTAAAGTTTACTGATTTGCAGCTGCTGTAGTGCCTAAACCCCTGGATATTTTTTGAAGATTCAAGCTCTCAGATTGAATTAAAGACCTGTACCTACAAGATGGGTGATTTACTTTTGTCAAATTTCTTTTTCTGATTGACTTGAAAATTGCCATTTTCACTGATATTAATATTCTGATGGGAAATCAAAGTAATTTGATCTTTTCAACATCTCAAAAATGTGCAGATAGTCATTCTGATCTGACTAGCATTTTATCCGAACCAAAAACATGCTCTTGTCATCCAGTAAAGTTCAAAAATCCCATGAGCATCACTTATTTTGAGCACAAGTACTATGGAGCCAAGCACTTACTCACATTTGTGTATTATATCCCAATGCATTTGAATTTCAATTGGAAATCAACAGAAATCATGTGGGACGATACTAAACTGCGGTCCATGATAGCAAACTATGGGTGACAGGTGGCAGATCAAGAATGATCGTAGTTGCTGATGGCAGACCAAGGATGACTACAGTTAATGGTGGTCAAATGAAGGGAAATGCTGCCATTGGCTGCAATATCATGGTTTTGATGGCATTCAACCATGGTTCAACCATAGTAAAATTTCAAAAAACCCTAATCCTCTGAATTGTCGTTCTGAATGCTCAACCACTCAAATCTTGTTCTAAACCTCACAGATCTTGTCCTGAACCTCATAATTCTCGTTCTCAACCTGAAACTGCAACCTCAGGGTGTTTTGTTCATAATGTCGTACTGCATGCTCAACCTTCCAATGACCTATTTTAACCTCAGATCTACGACCTCAACCTGCCAAAATCATGTAACCTCAGTGGTCAACCTGCTATCTGTGCTTGACCTCAACACTGGCACCTCAACCTTATATTTTTCAGCGAAAAAAGCTTTTATAGAACAGAGCAAGTACGCACCCGTGACGGCTTCGCGTCGCCGTGCACTCGGGAGTCGAGTGCGCACTCGCGACCTCCCCGTATCGCCGTGCCTTCGTTGATGGTGGTGCATGGGTCTATGCCACCGCTCGCGCTGCACTACCGCCACCCTCTTCGAGGCCGCCATGTCCTGGCTTGGCAGATGCCCGCTTCCTCCTGGATGGTCGCTGCTCTGCGCATCGCCGCCATCGTCCCCGAGGCCATCCGCGCTCTCGCTAAGTTGGTACACGCCGCCCTCCGCTTGCCTTGGTACAGTCCGCGCTTTTACTTCGCCATCGCAAGCGCACACCTGTCGTAGTGCGTCGTATGAACAGCGGGTGTCGCATTAACGCGACACGACCTGGTCCCGGCCTCAGGAATGCCTGCACTGCCCGTGTCTCCCCTGCTCTCGTTGAGGCCGGTGCGCATGCGTGACTCGTCCCGACGCCGACGGTATTGAGATCGCACGTGCCCGAAAGCCGCGAACTCCGCGCTCACTCGATTCAATGAATGGGCCGTGGCCTTTGCTTCGAACTGTTCATCTACTCCCCGACGAGTGGCACCAAGCGCAAGCTGCGCGTGCTCGTGGACGAGTTATTCACCGACGAGGCGCACACTTGAACACACAGAGGATTTCCCCGGCCTTCATCGCTCCCTCGTGCTCGTAGTTATCCTACCTTTTCAAGAGAACTCGTAAAGATTCCGAGACGACGTGCACCTTGTGCAGGTTCTTCAGTCTCACTGGACATCGTATTTCGGGGACGTAGTGCTCGCTTCGTCTCGACGGTGTCGTACACGGATATTTTCGACTCGGAACGGGACTCACCTCCGGAGCTTTTGTATAGTTGCAGAGGCTCAATGGTATTTTGCGAGCGGGCGTATGCGAACCTGATTGGATGTAATTTACACAAAATCAATTCATCGAAGAGATTTGGGACGTCCAAATAAGGTAATCGGGGTTTCGGGTCCGAATAATTCCGGGCACGATCTCGCCCGATATTCCGGTTTGAGGCTCCGTTAACGCTCACCACCTTCGCACATGTCGTCCTCAAGGGTATCCTCAACGACGCTGCCATCTACATTGTTTTGCTCACGGCCTTTCACCGTGTCCACCACTTGCATGCACTGCGTATGCATCGGTTTCCACCGGCGTGCTCCTGGGAGCACAATGCTTGTGGCTTGAGACTCTAAGATGTGGACTGGGGAGCATGTTGCTCTCGACGGATTCGAGCTGGGCCCAGGTGGTCGACGGATTCTACTCGGGCATCAAGTCTAAGTTTGAGACTCCGCCGCGGTGCATAGAACCAACGGGGTGTGGGCCAGGGTGAAACTCTCTGAGGGCGTTGTTCTGATGCTCGCTCTCCGCTCCGTCTCGCTCATCTGCTCAAAAATGGGGGGCAATTTTTTTCTTTTTTCTTTACGCACTTTTGGCGGCTCATTGTCTTGACTATGATCTGGGGGGCCACTGTTCACGACCGACACCCTGCAGGTTGCATCTAGCCATTGAGCCACCACATACTTATTCCGAGGATTATTTCGGAAGAACTCAGCTTCAAATTTTTATCTTCACTGGGTCCTCGCTCCCACGACCGGCTGTCTCAGGACAGCAACGGACGATCCAAGGATTCCTTTCCCGGCAGTTCTAAGCTGGGGGGCAAGCATGGCCGATGGGGTAATTCTTTCTCATGCATTTCTTTGATGACTGTCTCGAGAATGCATGACAAAGAAGTGGGGGGCTGTATGGGGGATATAGGTAGAGGTTTGCCTCCTGCCTCTCCGGTACACCTCGACGTCGCATCATGATGTGTTGTGACGCGCTATGAGCCCATGCGACGGAGGCAGGATGTAGGGGGAGAGCGATCTCTACTCCCTCCTCCTGGTTGTAGGCTTCGCCTGGGCACCGGAGACATATCCCCACTGTGCAGAGGCTTCGCCTGCGCACAGGAGACATATCCCCTCCCCACTGTGCAGTCATGTTGAGAGCACTTTCAGCATGGCCTCCTTCCTCAGGGAAGGGCACAGTTACCCTACACCTTCGAGTTGGAGATGTCCATCCTCCATTCCTTTGCAAAGCCATCTCAGATATTCGCCACATGGCTCCAAAGGATCGAAGCCGTGACAATGGGCGGGCTAGCTCATTGTTACTTCAAAATTGGCCCCATTTGTTTTTTTCCAATACGGCCTTCACTTCAAACTCCGGAACCCAGCACTCCATTTACTGTCTTTGGAATCTTGGACATGCATGCCCTCTGGCCATGCAGGGGCTCTGTGATGACTGGTTATAGAGTCGTGCACTTTAGCATGCCCAGAGGCCCTGTGAAGGAAAGTTACTAATCTATGTACTCTATGCCACTATGCTGCTATATCGTACTTTAGCTTAGTCAGTGTACCACGGAACACATAGCTTTATGTATTAGATAAGCAATTCGATCTTACCTTGTACTTGCATAGAGCTCTGCTCCCTGTGACAAGTATGGCTCGACTTCCCGAGCAGTAGCGGCTCTCTACCGAAGGTTAACACCCAGGACCCGCTGGATGGCTAAGCATCCATCTCTGAAGAGTCTAACTGCTTTCCTGCCAAGGGTTACATGGTCCCTTTTGCCAGGGTTACAGGTGCCTCTGAGACCTCGGTAGGGTCTCCTGGCTTGCACTCAATACCTGCAGCCTGCCGCCTTCGTATCTAGCGAGAAGCTCACCCTGTCGAAGCCAGGTCGCTTCACAAAGTCCAACACCGCATCTATTAGACTGACTCGTATGTACCGGCAGTTTGTCTAGCCCATTATGATTTGTTGTCATTTCAAGGCCGCGGAGGAAATCGTACGCAGAGAGCTTGCCCAGACAATTCAGCTTATGGAAGAGGCGCAGCACGCCGAAAGTCGCGCATGTGTTTGGCGCGGTGATCGTTGCGGGCCACCAACACGCGCGCAATAATTGGATACGTCGTTCCGTCGAGGCACCATCGCTGTTAACGCAACTGCAAAAATCTATGTTGAGTTCGTGCACACCCGTTATGTCGTACAAGACGAAATCATGCGCTGCAGCCTCGCGGAAAGGGCAAATCACGCCCGGTGGATGGCCCAGTTGTACGCGTAGTCCCAGTATTTGTAGCCACCTCCGGTTCCACATGAAATTTGTCCCGTTCCATTTCTACGCAACTCCTTGAGGTTAATTCCAGAGTATGTAACCGAAAACTCACCTCCACAAAATGGGTCGGATGGCGCGCGTGAGTTGCGACGATGCATTCCGCGCAAACCATGCCTGGTCCACGCAGCGCCACTCAGGCACGCCCTCACATTCGCGAACCCGGCATTGACGTCGGTCCATGCAGCGAGATCCCGGGCATCGAGCGTAAGTTCTGGGGGCACCACGGCCTTCTCGGCGCAGACTTTCCTCCACATATTCATCGTTCATCGGATACCAATTTTGCAGAGGGCGGTCCTGGAGGTTTTCATGACTCACAGCCCAAAGTTGAAACAAAAGATGAAACCTACGGAATTTGTGTTCCGCCCGACGACCACCACGTCGATCCCAGATTGGTCTACCTCATTTGGGAGAGGTTCCACCGAGTTGTCGCCCAGGTCGTATGAAAAAGCGGCGGAGTCCCGCGCCAAATTGGTGGTGAGGTCTTCTCCCCAGAAGCCGGGTTCTGGCACAGATGGGCCAGCACTGTCCGAAACCACCGTAGTCTTGACGCGCATTCGGCGGCTGGCCTACGCGATATGTGAAATTGACGCGATCATTTCCGGACCCTACAGTTGCGGTCGGCTCGACTTGCGTTTGTGGTTGCTCATTACAGAAGAATAGGGCAAGGACAGAAATAAATACGCCGATTGAGCAAGGGCACGACTTGTGGCGGGTGGCTGTTCATCCCAATCAATCGAAGACGATCAATCAACGGCACTGATAATCAATGCTCTGAGTTACGTACCCATATTTATTCCTCTTCATGGCCCGCTCTTGTTGCGCAAGGCGCGCACGGATTGACCCTCAGAAAACACGGTTCCTCCGGCACTACTTCGATCCATATCTGGCCGCTGTAGACGAACAACAACTTCCGCCTTTTTTCGAAATGGTGCTCAGAAAATACATCAATCTTTTCGGCGTGACACCGTTGAGCGAGCCTTGGCATGGCGTTGCTGACGAGGTAGACGTATCGCTTCAGACGGCCCTAGCCATCCGTGAGGTACACCAGCTTTTATCTATGCTTCCATCTACAGTTCCTTCAACTTAATGTAGGGCATTGAGCGCTGGTACGGCAGGAGCGATGGGGTGTGGTCGCTTTGGCCAATCAAGAATATACTGCTTGCATTCGAAATCCTGTGTGATCAACCAAGTCTCACCAATGTGTTGCAGGCCCAAGCATGAGCTCTTCTGATTTGGATTTGGAGTGCCTCCTGCTCTCGACATCATTGTGGTCGTGATTTTTCTCAATCAACGTGGAAGGAAAGCTCGCATTGTATTTCAAAAGCCTACACACTGACATGTCACGGACTCAATTGTTGTCGTGCCTTCTCGGCGGCCGAACGAATGACCAACCATGTGGCGGCCGAAGAGGTGGAGTTTGTGACGCGAAGAAGCCCGCGTGGTGTAGCGCGTGGTGCCTGGTTTTGATCATTGTTGCGCAACGGGCGTGGGCGAGGGTTGCTCCGGATACGTGCGGCGCGAATCCTCGTGAAGTTGAGGCGGCCGGAAGCAACTTCCGCGTCAAAATTCTGCAGGAGATCCTGGCTCTGGGAGTGTGGGGCAGGGGGGCACTGTGAGGACTTAGCGCGATCTGAGGTACTGTGTCGAGTGGGCTCATCTCCTACGTATCATTCAATTATCTATGCACGAGGGATTGTTTGATCTTACCTTGAAGAACGAGGCCCCCATGCTTATCAAAAACCCAAGGATTCGAGGGCGAGGAACCCTCAAGTGCGTGCACCGGTGCAGCACGGTCTGGTGGCGAGGCGGCGTCAGACAGACAGAATGTGAAGCTTAAACAGTTGACTTACTTGAGAGAACCAACACACCGTTGTCTTGGAGAGCCCATGGATTGGTCGCCAGGGAGCCGTCCAGCATCATGGCGGTAAATGCAAGAAAGATCTTGGTCACAGAAAGTGCGGGTGTTTGGCCAAGAAGCACAAGCGAGACTTAGCCGAGCCAAGACGGACAGTACCCGAAGTCCATTACAGTCAGTGAGTGCAAGAAATGTCTCGCGAAAAGAACAACTAGGAAGTATGAGATAAACAAGCAGAGTGAAAGACGAGTGCGTGTGAGATCAAGAGGCATTTATTGATGACAGTTTGACAGAGCCTTCGAGGTGCCGTCACTCCATGTTCTTTCTGTCGCCTTCCGGCCATCTGCCTTGGGGAGGCCCAACTCACTCCATCAACGTCGCACAGAACATGCCCACCGCTCTGGGTGTGGTTCTCCCTCCAGCTTGCCCAGCCTACTCGGCCTATTCCTCTTAGGTTCAACCCGAACATCACCACGATGCAACCGCCCCGTTTCCCCTTGACCCCGTGGCAGGGGGATGCCGGTATAGTTGTAGAGGAATCTCTCGTTAATCTTGCTCTTATGAACCCATGTAAACACTATTAGGTTGACTGTTAAATGTGCTATTTACCAAATTCAACTTGCGCTTCAATACCGTCATTCTGGGAAGTAAACCAATATAGGTGGTCAGTCAGGCCTTGGACATCCCTGATTTAAGTATATCTCATACCTACCCTATATGCCATGTGAAATTTCCACGAGAATCGGTTGCCTTTGTTCCATCAAACACTGTTTTCGAGTCGAGTGGCACACTCACAGGTTACCTTGCGAATGGAGTTTTGGTCCACTATAAAGCAACCACCTGAGATATTCCAATTTGGTCACTTACAACCTACATGATGAGCCCACCCAATCATTTCGTCTCAAATCACCCAAGTGTCCTCTGAACATACCGGACGTTGTTCGGGGATTTGAATGGGATAGTAGACGGTGAATGACAGTCACTCCTAGTGCGGATGGATCACGTTCGAGAAAGGTTCACGAAGCTAACTTCTATAAAACCAAACCCTAACCAAAAGCACTCAACGACACCTTCCCTTAATAGGAGTGATAGTTTAAGTTCGGGGGTGTAGACCAAGTATTAGGTCGAATAGCCAAGTCCATGCAGGTTTCAACCGTTCGAGAGAGTCTCGCAGTTGAGCGTGGTGCGTTTTGTTGGTTCGAGGAGCGCTTTCCTTTGTTCACGGATGAACGTAGGTTGCTTAGTATAAGAAACAGACTCGAAGGTCTGGCGTGATTTGTCCCGAGGAATGGGTTTGTGCTAACACATTGGCTTAACAAGCTCACAACGATGGTTCGCGGACACAGGGACACAGAACACAGGACACAGGACACGTTCACGGACACAATGACAAGACAAACACAAGACACAGGACACAGACACGTTCACGGACACAATTCCACAGTTCAGCTTCACAAGTCCACACGGATATTAATCCAAACCACAAGTCACTTTATATCAGGCGAAAGAACAGTCACGCTGGGCTACTGAGCTCTCAAGCCAAACCTATCTACAACACTGCTGTGTCTAGAGGCGGGGTCTGCTACTGTACTGCTAAACTGCCTGCTCTTTTATACTACTCTCTTATCGCGATGACTAAATAATATTATATACACTGGTCCGTTTATCCGTGAAATCTGACTCGAAATCCCTGCTCGAATAACGCTATTGGCTCCCTATACCTGTAGATCGAACACCGGCTCAGACTCGATCGATCGAAGTTGAAATATTATGGTATCTTGGTGATATGCTGGGTCTGCGACTCGCAGCTCGGGTGACGCCCTTGTCTAGACGCGTCTCTTCTTCGTCCTAGCCCTATTCAGATTCTCCTACTGAGGTCGGGGTCTCTTCGCGAGCGACTTATACGGTTCGCGGGCACTGTCAAACTCTCGCGGTTCAACTATATTGATCGCGTTTCGGCTGTTGCCATCTTTGATCGGACAGCTCCACCTGGAGCGCGCTTTGGCATCGGTCACCTAATTCATCTTGGTCATACTCCGGATCTGCACGGACCTCGGAGCTATAGCCATTCGGGGTATTCACCGCTTTTCCATTCTCGGAGCCCTCCGCTTGCATGTGACACACACGTCCACTAATTCCAGGAATGCCGCGACAAACAAAGTGTCTCTGGAGGTGGTCGCGACCACTGAGTTCCGTTCGCGATTGCCAAATATAGATTCCTTCTAACTCCTCTGTAGTCCAAGTCAGCGTCAGCGCTTCTAGGCGGGTTCCTAGGTACTGTCTGGTTATTTGAGATCATCTCCGTGTGAGCGCGACTCTAGCTATATGACTGGTAGCTCTCCGCGCGAGGCGTCGCGGAAGCTTCTCGGGATGTCTGCGTGATTGTTTATACTGAAAATCGCAAAATAGCTGCGTTTCACGTGTGGCTGCTTTCACGGCTTATCAACGGTATGTTGGACTTTACTGTCACCTGAACTTCACCTAAATTATATTTATAGTTCTTTCAATATCGAGTGTAGGATGATACTAGAATGTTATCGCGCACTCCACAGCCCCGCTACAAGGTCTGTGTCGGAATCTAGAGTGCAAATACTGCGAACGCGTCCTCTTTACATAAACTGATTATTCTGTTTTAGGATGCAACTTGATAAGATAAGGACCTAGACGCTCACGATCAAACCTAGCGCTGGCCGATTTGGCTCCGGTCGCCTGAGCCAAATCATAAATGCCCGCTTCCACAATCCCGCGATGTGCGGACGATGAGGAGCGGCACCTGCGGCGCCTCACGACCTACCGCAGATATCGTCGCGCGTGAGTTATAAACCCTTGCATTCCTCTTTTGCTGACCACCAACTTGCTAGCCATGCTGAAGAACTTCGACAAAAAAAATCAAGAGTGGATGGCCCGCGTTCGTGCAGCGCCAACGGAGCAACAGCAAGATAATCATCGGCAAGCTCAACATTGTTGTCGCGAACAGTAAGAAGATCACGCTGTCTGTGTCTTGGTCTGTTTTTTTTTTTTCTTTCTTTTTTTTTGGCACTCAGTTTCCGAGAGTCAATCGCACATCGGGCACGGCGCGCCACCAAGAAAAAAAATGCCGCCAAAGGAAAAGACACGAAACCGTGCCCTAAAGTGCGCCAGTACTGGTCTGATCCAGACCTGGCCTCATCGGACGACAAAGACTGGTGATTAAAAATGTAGTCGTCCACAGATTGGAATTCATAAAATTTGAACGATCCTCGGGCGTCAATTCCGGCAGAATCTCCACCATGTACCACTCCCGCTGTGCGGCCACCAATTCCACATGAAGTGCCTCCGAGAATGCTGCAGCGGCGGCTGCCTGAGCCGGGCGCCTCTGTGCTCGGCAACGGCACTGGCGTTTGCATTTGCCGGGAGTTTTGGGCGTGCGAGTGACACCATCCCACAAAGTTGAGTCGGAGCGCCACCCAACCCACGCATTCGCGGACTCAATCCACTCGGTAGGACCCCACGACCCACCAGGATTGTTGTCTGGCGGCGGCGGCGACGAGGACAGCGCCAAACATTGCTCCATCCAGCTGCGCAGGAGCCATGGCGCGCGGATGGCAGCGCGGTGCCGCGCAATGGACTGGGAGGATGCTCAAGCCGACTTCAGGCAGAATTAAAAGTAGACAGAGCACTAACCAATGCAGGCGTCCCTAAGGTTGTGAACCGCACAGAACCCTTTGTGGCGCTTCTGGCCCAGGGTTTCCTTGAACTGCGCGTGGATTTGGCGCACTTCGGCAGCGCAATCTCGCCCTGCGAGAAGATTCAGCAAAATATTGGATTCATATATGGAATGACGAACCTTCCCAAGAGTTATTTTTGAGGATAGACCAACACATCGCGGTGAGTGGCAAATTGAAAAAGGAAAACCAGATTTGGCACGTGGGACACTCACTCATCAATGATTTTAGGTCCGCCTGGCTTCCGTCACCCCAATGTCTCAAGCCACCAATATGACCGCCAACGAGCTCATCATGGACACCCGCCCTGGAGGGCAAGACCCTCGCTATTACTGTCTGCCTCCCTTCCACAGCGACGCCGGGCGTGAGGTGAAACACTTTTATCTTGTGTCCCAAGGGCGCGTGGTGCGTGTTTGATGACTGGCGAGTTTTGATTTTGGTTTTTCGCGAGCGACTGAGACTGAGCAGATGTTGTTTAGGCTGACGGCTAAGGTGAGTGTGTCAGGTTTTCCTGATAACAGTCATCGCGCGTACAAATCAATGGACCAATGTATCTCCGCGTGGAAAGTGCCGTGCCGATTGGGCCTCCATCCCCACACCGTGAATCCGCGATTCGGCCACAATGTCCGCCCTCCCCCTGCTTAAGCTGTTCGGATGCCCACGCCCCCACCGTCGACAAGCGGCGGAGCGACACAGGAGTAAACTCCGACCAGGCGTGCGGACAATCTGTGAGTCACATGGGTCGCAGGCCTGTGATATTGTTTGGGATTACCACTTACCGATGGGTTTCTTTGCTTGCAGAACCACCGCTCCTAGCTTGGAGAGCCGCGCAGCTGAGCCCCAAGACCCCCGTTCGCCAAGCCGCAGGCAAGGAAGGCCACTTCCTCAACTTTGTAATCCGAGGGGCTGGGATTGTGTCGAGCAGCGCGTAAGTCGAGTGCTATGGTGATTGGCAGATTGCTGATTTGATGCTCCGACAGCATGCGAACTGAGCGCCGCTACCGCGAGCTGCAATCTCGCGGTGAGGAGCCGGAGTTGCTGGTGACGCGTTGCTTGCAGGAGGCCTCTTCCTTTGCGGTAGACGAGGGGGACGGGGTATAAGTACTGCGGGGGATTAATATAAACCGGGATTTGTTTTGCATTTGATTTCGAATAAACGATGTATATTTGATCTGGAGTAAATTTCGGTCATGCTCGTGCCTCGACCACATGCAAATAAACATTTACCTTCCACCATGCCGCGCAAAGGAGCAGCTCAGCGTGCCCATGAACGACAAGGGCTTCCGCCCGTAAAGCCGGGGAAGCTGGGCTGGGTGCACAGCTCCAAGCTGGGATTTTTCCAGAAGCACAAGGACGAGTTCGTCGCCGCGGCAGAACTTAACAAAACCGGCGCGTTCTACAGCACCGTCGCCAAGCGTTATCTGGAAGTGTACGGTTACAACACCGCCTGGAACGCAGACCTACCCAAGGGGCAGGACGTAGCAGCCGACGTTGACCTGAACGAGAACATCAATGATCTGGATGCGGAAGAGGCGCAACGGCGCGTGGATTATTACAAAATCTTGCGGTCGAAAATTGGTGTCTGGTACAATGCCAATTACGGCCCTGCGGTGCAGAAGAAAACGATGAAAGTCGTTACCTTCCGAAAACTCTTCGACAAACCCGAGCTGGATCCGCCAGTGCCAGTAAAACAGCGCGTGCTCCACTTCTACTCCAACAATTTCTACCACGAACACATCAAAGCCCGCGTCGTGACACGCTGGGCAGCTGTCTCGCGCCAGCTGCACCCTCCTGCTTTGGTCCCTGTTTGGAGTGCTGTAACGAAGGAGGCGTGGTTGGGGGAGACGCTGGCGTTGCGCACCGAGGTCGAGCAGGCGGTGGAGAAGGAATATGCGGCTGCGCAGCAGGCTTACACGATAGCGATGGGGAAGGAGACGCCTTCTACCGTGGAAGAGTATAAAGTGTGAGTGTCACGGATCGTGAAACAATGCGGCACTGACCTTTATTGCATTAAGGGCTTTGAATAATGCAGCATTTTACTTGCAGCCTTTCGCGGACGCAGCCCGCAGGCAGTTTGGGCTCAACTTTTTGATCTTGATGTGCGGCCCAATTCCTAACTGTGGGGGAAGAATTGAGATGCGCAGGTACGACCGTGTTGGGGCAGAACAAACATGATACTGATACCTCGCAGTATCCATTCAGGATTTACAAACGACCTGGTCCCGAGAACCTGGAGTGAATACGATCGTGCCGGTTTTGAGGCGGTGCAGAGCAGTTTTATTGGCTTCACGCGTCATTGTTTCAGTGAGCAAATATTGATTGAGAACGCGATAAGTAAGACATTGACCGAGTTAATGTAGCGGAAAACCAGTGCCGAGAAAGAGCCTTGAATATCGACCAAACGGCGGATGATGCGCTGTCTGACGTGTCACTGGAGGAGAACACGGTGGACACGAATGCCGCGGGCACCGCCGCTCCTGGCAGCGACACCAGCGACCACCACAGCGACAGCGATAAAGCAGGCGCTTCCATCACCATCCCTGGCGCAACCGGTCCGGAGGTGCCGCCCCCACCGCCAATGAAAGATGTCGTTACCGCAGATGAGGGACCAACACTCAGGATGCCAGTGTTCCCCTCGACGCCGCCTCGCACGTACAATGACGACATGGGAGTCGATCTCTCCCCGTCGTTACCCCTGGAGCCCCGCCCCAACCTTAGCGAGATATTCGGCATCCCTTCGACGTGCTTGAGCATGACCGAGCTGCTGGAAGCCAAGGAGCCTCTCGTATGGGATGACTCGTGGTTCTCGAATACTGCGTACGACGGGCCGGTGATTGGGGACCCATTGGCCGCTGAGATCGCACAGCTGGAGTCCCCAGCTAGGCTGGAATACATGGGACGCCTAGGTGGAATGTCCGCGGAGGTAGTGAAGTCGGAGAATGCGCAAGCGGAAGTGCGCCTGGTGGCTCGCACCAACCTAATTGTGCCGGAAGGGGAAGGCTGCCCAGAGATCGAGCGGCCGAAGCCTAAACCAGCGCGGAGGGGGAAAGCGGCGCCGGCACGAGCGCAAGACGGCGACGAAGACAAAGAGAGCGCGGAGGGAACAAAGGAGGAAGAGGACATGCAGAAGGGGAAGGGAGTACAGGCCGAGGAAGAGCAGAACACTGCGGAAAAAGAGGGTTTGTGAGAGGTGGATGTCGACACAATGTGGAATGTGACGGCGGTGGACGAGGAAAGGTGGAGCGACGACTTGAGGGCCGCATACCAAGCCTTCATGCGTGCTAAAGAGTGGGGGGGACGCGAGTGGGGGTTCTGCGTGGAAGGGCTGATTGGGCTCGAGCACGCGTGGGGATTCCCGCAGAAGGGGGAGGCAGTGGCACCACAGGGGCCGAAGACGACGCACCCAGAAGAGATTCCAAACTTCATGCGGGGTGGGCACAAGTGGGGGAAGACATTTGCGCTGTCATCGGCGGTGGGGACGGTGACAGACCAAGGATCCTTTGTCGAGCGCTGGTGGAATTGGTGAGGCACGCAGGCGCTCAAATGGAAAGTTGGGTCCGGCCTCTGCGGTTTCAGCAGAGGACTGGAGAGACGCGATGGTGTCGAAGATGGTGGGAAAGAATGGGATGTTGTTGTATGTGGGTGCATTGCTGTGGTGGGGTGAGCCGGTGATGAATGCAGGGGGTCAGCGGAGGCAGCAGCAGAGTGGAAGGTGGCCGCTGGAGATGTGGGCTGTGTGCTGGCAATGGCGGTGACAAGCTTGACGGCAGGGGAACAGATGTCCGCTATTTCCACTTGACGTGGGAGTCTCTTGACTGATGCCCATTTACCTGCAGCTTCGCACCCGAGGGAGAGAAAGCGGAGGGACTGCCCATGCGCAGCAACAAGCGCAAGACGCGACAGGCAGACACCATGATCGAGAAGGAGAACAAAGTTCCCGAGTAGGTGGAAGTCCTAATCGGGCAGCGATCAAATACTGATCTTTTTCTTGATAAGGAAACACCGTCCTCGAGGCTGAGGCTGCACAACTCGGTCTTGGTGAGCTCGGTTCAGGCCCATTATCGGGAGCTGCACCGTCCTGATTCTGACCATTTCCCTGCATTTCATACTGTTTGGGGATCTTGATATATTGTTGATTCATCGCACTTGGGAGTTTTGTTGAAAAATCGACTTGGTGATTTGTCGCGTATAAGAAGAAAAAGAAGGGTACGCAAATGTGACGTCTGAGGCCTTCTAGGTACCAAAAATAGAGTAAAAAAAACGAATTGGTGGTTCTCTTGGAAGGCTGGAAAGTAAATAAAAAATAGGAGAAAAAGAAATGCGGACAGTGGTGCTAAGTGCGCCGCGCCGCAGGTGGTGAGGGAGCAGGGCGGTGCGAAAGACCTGGGGAAAATACACCAATCAACAAATCAAATGGCTAATTGATGGGCAGCAAGCCCCGGGTGCCA
The DNA here is from genome assembly GCA_014925785.1 of Mycena galopus ATCC 62051. Classification (NCBI taxonomy): domain Eukaryota; kingdom Fungi; phylum Basidiomycota; class Agaricomycetes; order Agaricales; family Mycenaceae; genus Mycena; species Mycena galopus. Next base: position 222,404 of record WIQG01000175.1, read on the forward strand.
ATTACTTTAATGCAAGCCGGGCAAATATTCATTTTCTGGGCATATCCGGCTGTATCGGGGCGGCAAAAGGGCCAGGTAATGCCCGGGATATGGCATTTTTCGGGTGCATTCCAAATGGGGCGGCTTCAGGGTACAATGCATTATGGGCACACGCTGGCTGGGTGGCCCAGCTCTGGCCATAATGCAATGTACCCCCGGCCAGGGCAGGGTACATTGCAATAAAGGTACAGATACACCTGGCTAAGGGAGCATGCAGACATCTTTGCCTTGTCCGTCAGGGAGGTTTGCGTGGCAGGTGGCACGGAGTACGCACCGAGGATTCCACCTGAGGCAATGTTCAGCACTCGGCCAGTACCACAACGCCTGTGGACGATGCCCCAGATGACAGACATTTTTTGCCAAGTCAACGAGATGGTGGCAGCAGGTGTACTGTGTTGTACCGACCCGTGCGACATCAAATGTGTCAACCCAATTACCTTGGCGGAGAAAGACCAGACAACAGGACTGAGCCACAATGAGCTGCTGTGGGAGGTCAAAGACGAAAGTGTTTGCTGCGGTATGAAACCACACACTGACTTGCTGCCCTGAGAACCACCGAGCAAGGTGCAACTCACAGCAATGGCAAGCTGGAGGATATGCAGCAATTTTGGCGAGATCAATAAGCTGATAAAAGTTGTGTCACTACTGCAAGGGGACATTCAGGACAAGCAAAGGCGCCTCTCCGGACACAGATACATCTCCATCTTCGACTTTACCTCCGGCTTCTTTGCGTTATGGGTCGCCAACAATACACAGCCATACTTGTGCATATGGGTGCCAGGGAAAGGTTATTTTGCGTACAGATGAATGCCGTTTGGTCTCACTGATGCACCCACTGTGTTCGGGGATGCAGTGGCACAGAGGTTCTGGGACCTGTTGCTGGAGGAGCTGATGGAGCTGCTGGTCGACGACGGCATCACGGCAGCGGACACATTTGAGGAGATGATGCAGAGACTACGTATTATCTTCGCGAGGATGAGGAAGACGAAGATGTCGCTCTTGCCGAAGAAGACCCGTTTGTTCTTGATGGAGGCTGTCTTCGCAGGGTTGACAGTGGGACGAAGGGGGTGTTGCCGGATCTGAAAAAGCTGACAATGGTTGCATGCTGGAGGCAGCCCAAGACCGCCCTTGCGCTCAAATCATTCTTGGGACTCACCCAATGTTTCAGGGACCTAATCAATAACTATGCAGCAGAGGAGAAGCCACTGCGAGACATGCTAGCCATGGTCGATGTCTTGAAATCTGACGGCCGCTGAGCAGACCGAAGGATCATGCGGGAATTCTGCCTCAACGAGCATTCAACTGGGGACCACACACACTGCTTCCTGGGGCTGAAGCGCATCCTCATGTCGGAGCCAGTCTTGCGAGCATCTAGGTACGAGACGGTGAAGAAGTTCCCATTCATCCTCAACTTGGATGGCTGCCAAACGGGCTGGCAGCAATTTTATCCCAGAAAATGCACTCAGCGCTCCCAGGGGGAAAGTTGGGGATACAGAGACATTCAATAGTGTACACATCCAAACGCACGTTGCTGGCAGAGAGACACTATCCACCGCACCTCCTTGAGTTTGCCGCACTGAAGTTTGGGCTCGATAAGTTCGCCAACATCATCTGGGGTCTATGACATCTTTTATCATTGCAAATTATAAGGTTGAGAAATAGACAGATTGCGCCCGAGCCACTGGAGCCACCTGGTGGCTCTTGGCCCATACGCAGAAATAGCAGGCGAGTGGCTTGAAATAGCCACCAACGAGCCACTGACGTCAGATTTTGGCAGTGGAGCCACCGGTTTGTGCATGGCAAAAATGCCACCAGGTGGCTCCGGTGACTCCCGTGCAATCTGTCTAATGAGGTTCAGAACAGCATTTTAAAACATTGAGGTTGGAGGTTTTGTGAAAATATCAGGCTGAGGATTGAGGATTAGCCATTTCTTTAGGTCGCACTAGCAGGTCTGAGATTGAAAATGTGAGGTTTAGTACGAGATTTGCCAGGTTGAGGACAAAACCTGCCAGGTTGAGTGTTGAGGTGGAGAACGAGCTATCCAGAATTCATTGTCAGCTCCCCACCATCATATGATGGATCAGATGGGATCAAAACTGTAATATTTCAGCCAACTCCAGAAACTAATATTTAACCTCTACTTGCACCATTTGTTGACCCGTATTTTCAAGACCTCTGTGATTTCATACAAATTCACCCCATCTACCACGTCAGGGGGAGGGGGATCGTCATGTCGCTGGTGTTCTGCTACCGGAGGAACCTGCAGGAAAACGGTGTTGAAGACAGGGTGGACCTTCCACGATGCGAGCAGTTTCAACTCATAAGATATCGCTCCTACTTTCCGAACCACTTCAAAAGGTCCTCGACCTTCTTTGTAGGGCGGTGCGTGACGAGATTAGCTCCGGAGAGGTAGACTTTATCCCCGGGTTTGTAGTCAGGGTCTGCCTGTCTTTTGGTGTCATAAAACCTCTTCATCGTCTCCTGTGCCACCCGCATAGCGGCACCGGCTTCCTCTTGGACTTTCAACATCTGGTTTGCGAATTTGGAGGCTTCCTCAGTTGGTACTTCCAACCATGGTTCCGTTCCCTTCCGCGGATGAAAGCCCAAGGTCACAAAGAAAGGGCTGAAACCCGTCGTCTTGCTCACTTGGTCGTTGTGGTTAAACTCCACGAGAGTTAACCGATCCGCCCAATTGTCTTGTATGAAATTGGTGAAACCCAGAGGTATTGCTCGATATTCTGATTAACCCGCTCGGTTTGCCCATCCATTTGAGGATGATACACGGTGGATGCGTTAGACTTGATCCCCAACAGTTTCACCAAGTCCCACATGATGTGCCCCACAAATTGTGTTCCTCTGTCACTGATAACCACTTCTGGCAACCTGAAGTCCTTTCATATGTGGTCTCGATAAATACGCGCCATGCCTTTTCCTCCTAGGTGTTCGGTGCAAGGTACAACCCGGATTCCCTTCCCGAGTCGGTCGACAACTACTGCAATAGAGTCGTAACCCTTGCTGACAGGTAGTTTGGTGATTAGATCCACGGACACGCTCTGCCATACCCTCTTGGGGACCGCATTAGGGTGTAGTGGTCCTCGAAGTTTTGAGGGGAATAGTTTCATGCACTGGCAGACAGGACAGGCCAATACATATCTTTTGGTGTCCGATAACAGCGAAGGCCAATAGTAGTTTCAGGTTACTAGTTCTGCGGTCCGGAATTGCCCTGGGTGTCCAGAGATGAAGTTGTTGTGATGAGCCCGCAGAACCCGGTGTCACAAGTTTCCCGAGGGAGGAACATACACCGTTCAATGCAGAGTTACAAACCCGTCTGCATGTTCTTCCCATCCTTCCGCCTTGTCCTCTAGAGCCTTTTTTACCACCTCTTCCACCCATCTTCATGAACTCACAGTCTCATCCCAGGCGGATGCATTGGAACCTCTAGCGGCATATCTTATTTCCACCATTTATGGTCCACGTCAGAACTTCCTGATCACCGGGGGAATTTTGTTGCATGTATTAAGCAACGGTATCTCCACCTATCTTTCTGGCTTCCCCCCAAACTAAAATTCTGGGAGGCGGGGCCTTTCAACTTGTAGCTCTGTCAAACATTTTACATCATAATATTCCCCCAGAATCGTGTGAAATCCACCAGGTGCAGAATATATGTCTTGCCACGATCATTGACTCGGCGCCGGGGGCCGGACAATATATGTCGATGTTGGCCACCCTCACCACCGGTGTAAAATCACTCGCAATGAAAGCCATTCTCACGGTCCCGGTCTCAGTATTCTACGTGGCTCTTCGAGTTCGAGGCATCGGTGAGTCCCCACTCTTAGCTCTTCCCCGTCCGGCCTCATTAGTCCACAGTGATTGGCCAACATAATTTGTTCAGCCTCTTGCACTTGGGTCTTCAAACCACGGAGTTGCTTCCTCTGACTGACAGCCATTCGCCACGAGTGTATATCTATTCAGCTGCGGACTCCATGGTCCCGGCATCATCTGTGGAGAAACATATATCGGAGTTGCGGAAGTCACCGTCTGTGTTCGACATTGAGGTTGAAAGGTTCACTAGCTCGGAGCATGTACTACATGAACGGCAGGATCCGGTGCGGTATTGGAATGCAGTTCGAGCGGTTTGGGATAGGAGTGCATCCCTTTCTTCAAAACTGTAACACGTTGTACAATTCAATATTGATATCCACTGTGTTGTACATCAGCAGATGACATCCAATACATCACTCGCAAACATTTTTAGTGGTCCACTTATTTCTCAGAGTATGTGTAGGAGGTTACGGAATAACAAGCGGAGATTGGAGCCAAATCTAACCCACACATTCAAATGTGGTGGCCGCGACGCAGCGGGGAACCCAAAATCACATCAGCTAACTCGAGATAAACTTTGGGGTGTTTTTAAATTTGGAACGATTGCCGGCTCGACCGCATTGAAACAGGAATCTTCCCTTAAATAACCTTCGGATAATTTTGCTCTTGCCAGCAGTACCTGGAAGGAAGGAATGTTCTGCGCTCAACAGCGGTGGAGAAATGGATCAGTATCAGAAGCGCTGGTGTCTCAAGTCTCCAGTGATAGAAATCAATAGAGGTAGATTCACAGCGTGCCTTGGTCAACCCGATCTTGGCCACGTATGGGATTGGAGGACATTTATACCTCGTGTGTACATCTTACCTAACGCCGCCTCACTCTGCTGCTGAGTTTGTCGTGGCAGCATGTGGAGACGCCACACAGAAGATCCCGACTCTGACTCGCGTTTATTTTCGAAAGAACACAAGATACTTACAAGAAAAGGTCTGGGCTGGTGCAGATTCGCATCATGTCGGATTTGCTTCCATTCCCCGGTCCCCGAGTGCCATGACAGCACTCACGGTAACTGAGGGGGCAGTCGCTTCCAGATTCGCGGAGCATGCAGCAAGCGACCTGGCAGAATCAGGCTTCAATGGTTAGCTTCGAAATAATGGTCGCGAGGTCGTGGCCAAGTAGTGTCTCGTTACGCCCAAATGGACCAAAACGTCGGTTGGCGGGTTATCATCACTGATGGCGGAAGCGCGCGCCTTCCCCGCACATCCATCAGCAAATTCTCCGAGAAATTGTACTCGATAAAATCACAAGTTTCTACACATAGGATACTGGTAACTACTTTCCCAGAAAGGTGTCTATCAGACCAGAGGTAACCAGGAGTATCCAGAGAACAAGACAAGACCAACACACCGAATAACTAGACTCGCCATAATCGACTGAGGTGTCATCCGATAGTCGTTAGGAACAACAAGAAACGGTGGTCGCCAGATGATCGTTGAGTCGGAATCACTCTGAGTTTGAGAGAGGTCAAAGGATATTCCGAGTATCTTGAGCATTCAAGGTCCACTTCTGATTCCATGAGCGTGCAGGGATAAAATACGCCAGCCCTCAGGGTCGAATCGGAATGGTGCTGGAACCTGAAGAGTAGAAATTTCGACTACATACAACACAATCCATGACCAATAAATATAAACCCTGGGCGACCAGTTTCCACAAGAATACAGAGGGAAGAGAGCATGCCCTCCCTAAACACGGTTGTCGCTCGTCTTTGTAAGTTCCATATTCTGGAGATATCAGTCGAGGAAGGGAGAGATAACCGCAAGTCCCGTACCTGGGTATCTTCCCCTCTGAATACCAAGATCTGCCAACAGGTGTCAGCGTCGCAAAGATGTAAAGGTCAATTATCTACCGTAGAGGCCTCGCCTCTCTGTGATCGGTTATTGGTGGGGAAAGTCTCCATGACGGTGTCTGGATTGAGTGATCTCAAGGATTGCCTGGTATTCAACCTTTGCACGGCATGTCAGCGAAATGCTCCGTGACGTTGGACATCGTGCATCAACCCACATCGCTAGCATGGAGTTTGAATACACTGCGACCAAATTGATTAGAGAGAAAGGGAATTCAAATTGAAACCAACAATTGTTGATGAAGTTCAAAAAGAGGAGATAGACAAAGTTCTGAGGCATCGCGAGGGACTACATTGGAGGATTCAGAGATTTATTGTTCGGGGCGTCGGACGTGATTACCGCGGTGAGGATGACAATGTCAAAAACACTGAAACAGATAGATCAGTTTCGGTGTCTGGTGGCAAGTATCCTTGCATGCCTGGTGAGTACTCCGGTGCTTATGATATAGGCTATTAGCCGATTGACGATTGTGTTGGTCCTGAAAAACTCGAAATTAGCGAATTTTCTGATGAGCCAGTGGCTCTCACCCTTTAACTTCAGTTCGCCTCGCTTTGAGGATCACCGTCATTGAGACGGAAATAATGGTGTCGGCGGCAATGGCCATCGCCATCGCGGCGGTGAACCAGGGCTAGGCGAATAAGTCAGCCTTCGACCATGGTTTATCCCCGATGAATCTACCGTCGCATGAGTGAAATCCTTGAAGTCAGGGTACTTGAAGCTATATAGCCGGATATGAGTGTACCTCCGACACGCGACCGACGGAACACTCACATAATGGCCATGACCACTGTCAACGTCGTTGTAAGCCAATGTTGGAAGGAAGTCAAGATGGTGGCTCACCCATTTCGAACGCTGTTGGAGGCGAGGATAGGCAGGCTATAGTTATGACAGAGTCTGGGTACACGGACCGAAGTGACAAGCAGCAAAAATTGTCTGTCATCCCGCTCAACTTCGGGCATCCATGGAGATTCAATCGCTTACCGCAATTCCCGCAAGAAAATAGTTCCGGGTGACTGGTGACGGGTAGTGAACACCCGTAACTCGGGCTTGAATGTGCAGACTCACAAATCCATAGACGCCAGATATAAAAGCTATAAAGCTACATTCGGCATGGATTCAATAAACTGAGGGAGACATGCTAACGCGTGCACAACTGAAATGGTTGCGGCCTGTGAGTCACTCGTGAGGTCGACCGCAATTCAAGGGGAACCTTCGGCGTACTAGTACTCCCTGTGTGACCTAAAAAGCCACTCAGAGCGAAACATTGAAACATAAGACACGACACGCACATCATCTGAGCTGCAGAGATTCCGGGCTGGAAATCAAACACCGTGCAATCAGAGGTAATCTGAATCCTCACACAACTGAGACTTGTATTGCCGCAAAATCACCAAAATTGAGGACCAATAGCCGGAAAATGAGAGCACAGGATAGAGCGGAGTGCGCCGTCTCAAGGAGCCTGGGATATGATTGAGCTTGAGGATCGCCCAACGAAAAAGATAAACCGACCACAGGAGCACGACCTGCGCAAGCGTCAGAAAAGCATAATCCAGTCGCTTCGTGAACATACCGTGTACTTGACTCCTACAGGGTCTGTAAGCCAATACTTTTCAAAGTAAATGTAGGTCTGCAAAGATGTCACGCCGTAGAGACTAGACATAGAAAGGTTTAATCCCGGAGTTTTTGTCGGGGCAAAAGAAAGTGCACTGACAACATGGAAATAAAAATTCCAATGAGCGAGCAACCCAGGGTGGGGACCAAGATTGTAGTAGGCATAGTGGACAACAAATTGTGAGTGAGTGCTCTGACGGCGAGAATCAAAATATATGTAACTTCCCCAACTGCTAGAGTCGCGGGTCCCCGGAGACCGCCGAGCTGATTGCACCCTGGGGCAAGACCTTCTCCGAAGGCGCCAGAGCAAAGGTCTATTTTGAACTTCCTGTGTTAGATCGAAGCCTACATGATCCGATTATACGAGCGCTCGGCCTCGGGGTAGCTTCCATGGCTCGATAGCGGATGTGTTGAACATAGCGTAAAGATCTTGGTCCATAGTGTAATGTTGTAACAGTTCAAAGGTGAAGCGAACAAGCGCATCTATCTCTACTGCATTGCAGCGCTTGCGGCCTTCCGTGTCAAGCAGCTAAAGAGAACATTCCATCGCTGCCCGGAATAGTGCTAGCCAATGAGGGTGAGTCCTCTCAAGGGTCATCAATGGTGCCGAGTGACCTGTTTGTGAATCAATGCAAACTTGATGCATGGTCCCAGGAGTGTAACAGCCTTGAAGCATCCGCCCGACAGTGGTGAGAGCGTCAGAAAACATCTCGAGTTTCTAAGGCTGGATTAGGAAAGCTTTGTGAGCTTCGAATCAAAATCAAAGAGGGAGTAGTATGACAAGAATCGCTATGGAGCAGAAGACGATGTAGATTGGTGTCTGCGACTGTTGCAGCGAATCACGGCCCCCGAATGCAGGCGAGTGACAGTCAGCATCGAACACATTCTGCGAAAAGAATGATTTACCATGCTGAAGAATTTGAAATCCTGGACCTTGAGGAAGGGACGGTGACCGTCACATTGCACTTGAGAAACGACCGGCGAACTAATTTGACGACCCACGGAGTTATTTTGGTCGCGGGACACAACATCGAGGGGGAGCAATGAATGGAGGACCGGTCTTGACTGATATGAACTTTCCATCTTGAACAAGGGTGTGAAGGAGATCGAAATGGGTGGAGGAACGCAAAACACCGGTTAATAGAAACCCAGGATCAACAGAGCGTCATTGATCTTAACGACAATAGACCAAGATCCCAGAAGGAGACGCGGTGAGAGATGGAATTATCCAGACACCCAGAATCATCGCCATTCAGTGATTTGATGACAGGCAGTTAATTGAACCAGTGAGAAAAGTCGGACCATTGCTTCTCCGATTCAGGGGCCGCTTTTTTATATCTTGACAAGAGGCTGGTCGGCCGCTTCGCGGCCTCCTACCCTTTCCAGAAATATTTACTCTTTGCACTCATATTGCAAAAATACCCTCCAATTCGGTCAGACTCCAGACCGGTATTTACAGAAGAGAAGTGGGGCATGAGTCAATTTAAGAGATAGGCGCTGCATTGGATCCCAATCCCCGCCGCTGACTCTAAAAATACCGGTTGACAAACATCAGGCGCTGTTGCGCAAGCGCGGGGATTAGTAGGCGCTTGAGTTTGTTTGAGAGATGGCCGCATAACAAACGCAAGGCCGACGGGAAGAATGCAGTGCGGCCGGGAAGCCGAAAAGAAGATTGTCGCTGCTCATGAGAGTATCCAAAGAGTCGGGTACAAATGACCAAAAGAGGGGCATCAAAGGCTTCAGGCAGACATCCGTAATTTTATAAAGAGTAGGACATCAGCAATTCTACAAAAATCTTGTGGCCTTTTGGCCCTTGTGAGCTTGTGGCACAAGCTCACAAGCTCAAAGTGCGAGAAAAATCTCCCAAAAAGGGGCCAGGAGAAAATGCCGCGCCTATCGCAATTTATGACTAGACATCAAAATTGGTTTTCCTGCAATCTGAATCGGGCTCCTGAAGCATAGAAATACCTACCAATGCCTTGAGATCTGTCAATAGAGTGCTTCTAGTCAATATAATGATATTTTCCAAGCATTTTTTACCTTGATTCCCCTTCAAAGTACCCGAAACTGCAACCACTACAACTGCTGGGCAGTGGGATGAGTATTCTTACATTCAATGGGGGATTTGAAGGTCTTAAGACCTCTTTTTAACACGGAGTTTACCACAGTAAATCCCCGCAACTGCGCGGCAGCAGCGCGTCAATGGCGCGGCAGTGCGCGTCAATACGCGTCAATACAGCGGCAGTGCGCGTCAGTGCCGCGTCAATGCGCGTCAATACTGCGGCAGTGCGCATCACTGGCCAATGGACTCCCTGTTGCATTGCAACAGTCGCTGATAAGCTTGTTTCATTCAGCATTGACTAGACATTGAGTTGAATTTGTATCCTTTGAGTGGGAGAATAAACAGCCGATATTACCAAGATATTACACGAAAATGAGATAGACCAATTTGTTTATGGATTCAATAATGCACCCACAAGTTTGATTCAGAGAAAAATGTCATCCCTGGCCATGTTGAATGCCTGTTGCATTGCGGAGAAGGCCCACATTTACCAGGTTTGAATGTCTTTGAAACAAAATTGACAATGAACTTGAGGCAAGTTCAAGTCAAAGACATAGTAATTGCCTGAATTGGACCGGATTAAACTGCAGCATTGAGGGAGAAGTTCCTTGAACCTGAATTGAAGTGAAACTTTTCAGCAACCTTTCAGCACTAGGCAGAAAACACAGTGTATATTTCAACTGAACACTTTGGAGATATTGCGCTTACAATTGGAGAGTACCACTCGTTTAGATGGTCTTTCCTTGCGCCATAACTCATGGGTACAATGAAAACGTCTTGAAAAGTGATTCCTTTGGATATTTGGTGTGCGGCACTGACTTTGTTGCTCACTCAACTGTGTTGTATGATATTCATTTCACTTAATGTAGTTCTGAACATGTATGATTCCATTTCCTTCCCAATCTGAGCAAATTTGGAACAGAATTGTCATGACTGGTCAGACTTTGCCCACTGTTTGTGACAAATGAAGAGACACAGAGATTTTAGGCCTAGAAATAAGATTTCTGTTTCAAAGCTGTCAAGATTGGGAGGGAAACGGAATATTGCATATTGAACTTTAAAAGTCCCAGTTGGAATACATATGACACAGTTGAGCGAGTAATAAAGTCACAATAGAGGGTTTGCGATGCAGCCATTGGAGCCACCCAATGGCTGATTCGCATTGCGTCATTTGGTGGCTCCGCCCGCCAAAAATACCCGCGGATGGCTGGCAGAGCCATTGGGATTAAATTTAGCGCGGTGGAGCCATCGGGTTACGCAACGCAAATCAGCCATTGGATGGCTCCAATGGTTGCATCGCAAACGCTCTAATATTGTGGTTGAATCTGTGGCTGTTTTTTTTTGCCACGGCAAAGGGGAGAAGTGCCGCGCTGCCTTTATTTCTCTTTAAACCCATTCCTGGAGTCAGATTTAAGCTGGAGAGCGTTATATCGATCCAAATATATTGTTCTGACCCCCCAAAAGGCTGAAATACCCATCAATACAAGGGTTAAAAATGTATCCCAATGTTTGACTTGATTCTTTCTTCTCGTCCCATCCAATGGAATTACTTTTGAACACTTCTCATTGTACAAATGAGTACGGCGCAAGGCCGCCATTAAAATACTCGCCAACCGCGGCCGCATGTATCCAAAGCATTGAGTTGGCTTATAGCTATATGTGTTGCCTAGTGTTGGGAAGCTGCAGTTCAGGCCAGGCTCAAGATACTTCGCCCTGAATGCCAAGGTGGAAGGTCATGTTCAATTTATGCAATTGTGGTACACCAACCCTGAACCTTCTTTAGGTTCTATTTTCGCCTTCGCACACACTTGAACCTGTTAAATGCTGGCCTTGTCAGCGATGCAAAATCAGGTCAAAGATGGCCAGGGATGTCATTCTTCTGCAAATCAAATACACTAGCGGGAGTCTAGCACTTTCAGGTGCTCATGTCCTTCAAAATTGTATAGCGAGCACAATATGCGTTGAAAGTTCTGTGATAGGTTGACCCATGTTCAATGTTACTTGAGATCTTAGCATATTTCTCTCCTGGAAATTACAGCTGGGCATGTCAGACATTTCAACCCCATTACCTCTTGACTTCAGCTCACCCTCGCCAATATTGACACACCACAGGCATTGACCACTCCTTTGACAAGGATGCGTTCTTGAACCCGGAAAGCAATTGGTCGATCCCATTTTCATGGAATACCAGCTTCCATGGTTACATTTGGTATTTCCCATTCATTGGACCGAACTGTTGAAGCATGAAAATGATGACTGAGAACTCAGCTTGTCTTCCTGGAATCCATACTATGATAATCCTTTTCAATATGGTTTTCACAACAAATCCTTTCCACACTGGCTGTGGCTGCTTCCCTCGCAGTTCCAGTGAGGCCAGCAAGTATTCCAGCATTGAATGGAGGGTTAAAAAGTCTTTAACTGATTCTTTAATTTGTGGTTTGCCGCGGCTTTACGTGGCAGTAGCGCGGCGGTGTGCATCGGTGCCACAGTAATAATTATATGAAATTTATATGATCCAAGATCGGGCTTTCAGGAAGTAAATTTTGTTTCCGTGGGGTGAACTTTGACAAAGTAATAAAGTGGATTGCAGGATATCTCAGATCGAAGCATGGATAGGAACCAGGCCGATATTTTTGGAAGAAATAGTTCCTGTCTGCAAACAGAAAGACATTCCGGTGTATTATTAGTGGCATTCGAGCCCGAACTGCGTGGCATATCACTAGGAATCCTGGTGAAAGTGTTGGTGTGCCGGCACTACAAGTGGCTTGCTTACCTGTTTTGGAGTACCCGTTTCAAGACAGATGTTGTGCAGACCACCACGCGTCAGTACCGTTTCAATGCTTTTGAATTGGATTTTAATTTCAAGAATTATCACTCTCCAGGTGAAGCTTCTGAGTTTGCATCCCAATTTTGAGTTTGGCTAGCTTGAATTTCTCTGATTGTGTCTCTATTCCACAGTGTTGTTCCTGGTAAGCTGTTATTACCATTCACATGCCGGCAGTTGGGATCACCGTTTAATAAAGTCGTGGAATGATTCCATAATTCTTGTGTTCATTCCACCTAAGGTGAAAACGGGGTCTTGTTGTCAACCTAAAGCTAAAGTCCGGGTGGTCACAAAGATATTCTGTGGAACTTTGATCGAACATGGTGTACTGCATTGTAAGCGGTATACCATGTCCTCGAGGAGTTCACTGTTGAATATGGTGGTCTGGAACAATGCACAAGGTCCCCGGTGAAATAAAACTCCCTTGGGGTATTTTAGTTTGTGATTGGAGCTCAGACATAGTGGAAAACACCAGTCTAGTCATGTTTCAGTCATATATTGGGATTGATTCGGGTGCACTTGTCGAAATGTATCTGGACAGGGGCCTTGGGACCCAAACGATGTGTTTTGATTGTGACAACCCCAGACAACTTGAAACGGGATCCAGCACTCCATGTGGAAAGAGAAAGAGGCAGCGTGGCACTTACCCCTCACGCCGCGGCAGTAGCACAGCCACTGCCGAGTCAAACCGCGTCAGTGCGCGGCAATGCGCGTCAGTGCTGCGGCAGTCGCGGCACTTTCACCCAGCCCCCCAAAAAGTGCACAAATAAGAGCGGAACAGGGTGTGAGAGTTGTGAGGAGTCCTCTCAAAATTATTGGCGACCATGCGGTACCTATAAGCATTTCAATTTTCACAATTCACGCCCGTTTACGCCCTTGGCCAGAGTTGAACGAGTGACCTTGTGAGATTTCCCTCTAACTTGGTGGGTGAGGCCGTTGCATTATGCACGGCGTGATTCGCACTTAGCATTTTTGATTTGAGTTCTGTACTACAGGAGACATGTCTACCATCTTCTTGCCTCTAGTACTACTTGCACCACCTGCTTGACAACCATTTCTGGGCACTTGAAGTCTGCATCCAAATATGACACAGTGTACCTAGATGCTCACTCATTTTCCCTAGACAATGAAGTTTAGATATAGAATATTTCTCTGGTAATCCTATGTATAGCACCTGCGTACTTACCTGGCTCACCTGGCTCATGGTTTCTAAAAATACCCAAATAACCAGTTCAATTTATTGCTGTCCACCTCTCACAGAAAACCATTTCTGGAAATTGCAAGAAATCGGCCTCCCAACAAATGAAACCAAGCATGGCAGCTGCCAAACACCATCAAATCTGGCCTCAGGCAAGCTTGTGGAGTTGCCACCATAGGACTGATACCAAATAAATTTAATGCTGTCTTTGTCAGATTCGAACACAGGTTACATCAAAAGAAATGATCACGCAAAGACACAGCTATCAGAATCTAATGAATCTTGAAAAACCTAATGAATTCAGCGGAATTCTGACCATGAGAGAACACTGCCACTATGGATGCTTCATTGGATCTATTGCACAGCCACTATTCGAGTTACAATGATAGAATGGGACCATAAAATTTTCGGTCGCAGGAATCTCGGTTGAAATGAAAAGAATGAACAATTACCTAAGTACTCGTAACTTTGTTGCCTTGTGGTCTTGTGGCCTTTTGTGGCCTTTTTCAACCATGTTTGGCCTTGTACAAGGTCACAAGATATTTGTAAAAAGTCTGATGGATAGGATAGGATTGTAAGGGCAACCTCAGCTCGGTGCGTGAGCGCGGGAACTAGCGGGAGAATCCGAAGTAAACTCAATTCAAGGTACTAAATACAGAGTTCTAGAATATGCACCTAGCGGGAGAATCCGAAGAGAAGAAAGGATAAGGATTCCCACGCTAGGCGAGGTTTTTATAGGTACTAGCCAGTAGCACGTGTCCGGAGTGATCGGCAGTGGTCTCGAGCTTGATCACATAGCACGTGCCAGTGAGAGCGACCGGATGAAGGGGAGCGGAGGGGAACAGAGTCCGGAGGGACGGGGGACGACGTTCCGGGCGAAGGTGCTGGCTGGGGTACAGGACCGGAGGCCGGATGGGCGGACGAGGCAGTGGGGCGGTGCGATGGGCCGGAGCCGGACTGACGGACGGACGGACGGACGGATGGGTGGTTCCCCTGACATCACCCCCCCCTTGGAATGCGGCATCTCGACGCATGAACCGGACATGGGTGTCGCGCCTCCGGAAAGAGAGTGAGTCGAATGCGGCTGAGGCGATCCGGCGCGGGGCGTTGGGGTAGCGGCGATAATAGGCGTCAATGGCGTCTTTGGCAAAGACGTCAGAGTGCTTTACCCATTTGTTGTGTTCCAGGCCATAGCCTTTGCACCTCACCATGTACCAGAGGCTGCCATAATGGACCTTCGCTTCTAAGATCTCCTCGACCACCCACTGAATGTCGTGGTCCGTCTGGAGGACGGGCGGGGGTTCGTCGTTCCGGGGGCGTCCGGGGAACGGATCCGGTTCCGCGAGCTGGAGTTTCACCACCGGGAAGACCGGGTGGAGCTGGGAGTACCGGGGGGGAAGCTCGAGCTTGTACACACCCTTTCCGACGACCTTCACGACTTTGAAGGGGCCGAGGCGTTTGTCTGCGAATTTGACGGACGGACGGGTCGTCCGGATGTCGGAGGTGTCCAGCCAGACTCGGTCGCCTACTTTGATCTCCGGGGCGGGTGTGCGTTGGCGATCGTAGTACAGCTTGAACTCGTCCTTGGCTTTAACGAGCGCGGCTTTGGCTTCCGAGACTCCGGACGCGATCCGGTCTCGGAACTCGTTCGCGGATTCCACGTTAGACCGCAGTCCGTTGGGCTCGAACCCCATCTGGGGGAGCCTTCCGGTGTCCGTCATGAACGGGACTTGCTGCGTGGAGGCGTGGACGTGGTTGTTGTACGCGAACTCCGCGGCCGGGAGGAGCTCGTCCCAGTCATCCTGTTTGTAGTTCGTGAAGATCCGGACGAACTGCTCGAGCTCCTGATTGACACGCTCGGTCTGGCCGTCGGTTTGCGGGTGATAGGCAGTGGAGGTTGCTGGCTCTATCCCGATGAGGCGCCACAGCTCCGTGGTGAACTCCGCGACGAACTGCGGTCCGCAGTCGGAGATATATTTCCGGGGGGTTCCATGGTGCCTCCAGACGTTCCGGTAATAGAGCCGGGCGGCTCCGACCGCGCCAAGGCCGGTGTGGCACTCGTTGAAATGGGCCCGCTTACCCAGGACGTCGACCACGACCATGACCGCGTCGAACCCGTGCGCGTCCGGGAGCTCGACGATGAAGTCCACCGAGACGGTGTCCCAGCGTTCTTCCGGAATTTCGGTCGGGTGGAGCTCTCCGTGGGGTAGCTTCTGAAGCGCCTTCGTCCGGTTGCACGGGTCGCAGGTCCGGACGTATTGGCCGACGTGGCGGGATAGCTGGGGCCACCAGTAATTCCGCGTGATTAGCTCGAGGGTTTTGAAGCACCCGGCGTGTCCGGCGACCCGAGTGTCGTGGTGCAGGGCGATGATCCGGCGTCAGAGGTCCTTATTCCGCGGCACGACGATCTTGCTGCAGTAGTGAAGGAGCCCCTCCGCGATGCGCCACTCGGACGACCGGGGGGAGCGAACGTTCCGGTTCTTGAGGAGTTCCCGCGCGACGAGTGCGACGGGGTCCTCAAGGTCCGGTTCACCCGCGAAGGCCTCCCGGACGTCACGAAGGAGGGGGACCTCGGGTCCGGCAACCACGATGCCCTCTAGCACGCGGACATGGAACAAGTCCGGATGGAGAAGGGTGACATCCGTGTTGTCCGAGCCTACTCCGTGGTCCGGGCGACGGGACAGCATGTCCGGTCGACCCATGAGGCGGCTAGGCCGGTGGTGGAGCGCGAAGTCAAACCGGGACAGGTATAAGGACCACCGCGCCTGCCTCCGGTTCAAGTTCTGCGCCTTCCGGAAGTACTCCAGGTTTTTATGATCCGTCCAGATCTCGACCGGATGCTGCATACCTTCGAGGAAGTGTCGCCACTCCTCGAGGGCCCGGATAATCGCAAGCATTTCCTTGTCGTGGATCTCATAGTTGCATTGGACGTCACTTAGACTTTTGGAGTAGAACGCGACCGGATGCCACTTCCCGTTCGCGTCCGGCTGAGACAGGACGGCTCCGGTGGCGTAGTCGGAGCTGTCCGCCTCGACCCGGTACGGACGCGACTCATCGTGCAGGACTAAGACGGGCTCCGCGGTCACTGCATCCTTGAGGGCTTGGAAGGCGGCGGCCTTCTTTGTGAGGTCAAAGAGGGGCCGCGCGATGTCCGAGAACGCCCGGATGAACCTCCGGTAGAAGTTCGTGAAGCCGAGGAACTGCTGCACGTCCTTCTTGTTCTCCGGAGCAGGCCAGGTGGCGACTCCGGCGACCTTGACTGGGTCCATCTCGACGTGGTTGTGCGAGATGATGACGCCTAGGTACTCGATCAAGGACTTCTCGAACTCGCACTTCTCCGGCCGGAGGTAAAGCTTGTGCGCCCGGAGCTGTCGGAGGACCTCTCGGACGATCTCCCGGTGGCGCGCGAGGTCGGAGTGAGCGATGAGGATGTCGTCTAGGTATACCATGACGTCTCCGGACAGGATGAGGTCTTGGAAGATGTCGTTCATTATCGTCTGGAACGTGGCCGGAGAGTTGGTAAGGCCAAAGTACATCACCAGTGGCTCAAAGAGCCCTCGGTTGGTACGGAACACGGCCTTCCACTCGTCGCCTCCCCGGATCCGGACGTTGTTGAATCCCCACCGGACGTCGAGTTTCGTGAAGAACCGAGCTCCCTTCAGGCGGTTAATGAGGTCGTTAATCAATGGGAGCGGGTACCGGTTTTTTACGGTCATCGCGTTGAGCGCTCGATAGTCCTGGACGAACTGGAGACTTCCGTCCTTCTTTTTGATGAAGAAGACCGGAGACGCCATCGGGGATTTGGACGGGCGGATTCGGCCGGTGCTCAACCCATCCTCGATGAACGCGTCAAGTTCGTTTTGCTCGAGGGGGGAGATCGGGTAGACCTTGCAGTTGGCCGGTTTCGCGTCCGGGACGAGTTCGATGGCGTGGTCCCACGTCCAGCGTTCCGGTAGGGCGTCGAACGACTCCTTATCGAAAACGTCGGAGAAATCCTCGACCCAGGTCGGGACCGAAGTCCCAGGCGGGGCTGAGTTCCAGGCAAAGGCCTCCGCTAGCCGTTGAGAGATGGTGCTGCCTGCGCGGATTTCTTCGGCCGGAGCGAACACGGTGTAGAGGATCCGGTCGCCGTCCTCGAGCTCGTCGTCCTCGTCATTGTCATCGTCGTCTGGGTCTGGAGTGAGTTCCGGGAAGTCGTCTCCATCGTCGTCCGGATCGTACCCGTCATCTCCGCACCACTCCTCCGAGTCGATGGCGCAGATAGACGGGACGGGACCTTCGCGGAGCTGCCGGAGGATCGCGGCGGAGATCTTCACACTGCGACGGACCGCGCGGAGTTCATCCCGGCAAGTGCTACAGCTGGTCGGGCAGCGGGTCATCCGGACTTCCTTGGTCTCCCAGTCGATCTCCGGGTTGTGCTTCTGGAGCCAGGAGTAGCCGAGGATGATGTGCTGCTTCCCGAGCCGCGTTACCGCGAGTTGGATGCGTTCGGAGTGTCCCTTGTAGTTGACAACCATATCAACCACGCCAGAAATGCCTCTGGACGCATTGGGCGTACTGTCGACATTGAGGACCGGAATGGGCTGAGAGAGCTTCCGGACGGGAAGGTTACGGGAGATCACGTACTCCGAGTCGATGAAGTCTCCGGTCGCTCCACAGTCGACCAGACCCTTCACGGACATCGTAGCCGCAGTCTCTACTGATTGCATCTCCAACGGAATGTGCAGGGAGTTCCGGCCTTCGACGGAATCAATAACATACCGCCGGGGCAGTTTGTGTTCCCACCTCGGGCGGCGGACGCGGGGAAGGGAAAGGGGGAGTTCTGTCTTTGCCTCCGGGGTGGGAATAGGGGGTGCGTCTTTCGTTTCAACTGCTGATTTATTGGGTATATCTTTGTACAAGCAGGAGTAACGATTGGGGGACGTGACCGAGGGCGCACCGCTTACTCGACCGCGTCCGGAAAACCCTCCGGCTCCGCGTCTCTAGTTTCCGGCTCGGCCGGAAGCCCAGCGGAGGTGGAGAGGCGCGCGAAGAGTTCTCCGAGGAGGTCGTCACCAAGTTGACGGACGACCTCGTCTAGGACGACTGCGTGCCAGACATCCGAGGGAGTCGGGCAGTCTCGGGCGAGGTGTCCGGCCGCACCGCAACGGAAGCAAGCGCGGGTCCGGTCGACATCCATCAGGATGCCGGGCGGAAGGGCGGGCGTCGGCGCGGCTTTAGGAGCGGGCGCGAAGGAGGGGACTGGGAGGAACGTCCCAGTGCGGGGGCGTGCGGCCGGAGCCGGGGTGCGAGTCGGGGGTACTCCCGCTCGGACACGAGCGAGGGCGTCGTACTGGCGGAAGGCGCAGATACGCCATTCGACGTAGTCCAGCAGCGCCGGAGCGGTTCCGGACGTGGTGATAGCCGCATTAATCCGCGGGTCGAGCCCTGCACGGTACTTGGTGACGCAGATGAGCAGGTCCGTGTATCCGGCCGTAGCAGCGAGTTCCTCGAAATCGTCCGTGTACCGGTAGACATCGCGGGAGCCTTGGTAGTAGCTGTGAGTCTCCAGCCGGAGGAGAGCTTGGTCTTGCTCGTTTTCCTCTACGAACCGGAGCTGGAACTCGGACTCAAATTCCGCCCAGGACGGGAACGGGAACGGGACGATTGCGGACTGTCGTTCCGCCTACCGTCCGGCCGCGTCTCACGCCATAAAGGACGTGGCGTACCGCACGAGTTTTTCCTCTACGACCTGTCCGTGGACCATGAAGGCTTCCGGAACCAATCGGAGGTATGTGAGGACGGAGTGGAGGAACATCCGTCCTTGTGTCCGGTCGCCATCGAAAACGGCCAGCGGGTTCGGTCGGAGAACCGATTTTGCTGCTGGGGTGTGGGTGGTGAAGTCTGGACCCGCCGCCGGAGTCGGAGCAGCAGGGACGGGGGCAGTCACGGGTGGATTTTGGCTATTGTGTAAAATGCGGAGGAGTAGGGTTTCAATATTCGCGAGAGAGTCTTCAACCGCGGTCAGCCGGGTCTCGGGGTCGGGAGCCGAGTCTGGGATGTGAACATCCGGGAGCTCGGGTTGCATGGACCCGTTTCCGGGCGTCGGGCGTCCATCAAGGAGGAGGGGTCGAGATTGGAAGTGGGGGAGGCCGGAGCGCTGGCGTAGCAGTCCGAGTCCGAGTCTACACCGAACTTCGCAATCTTGACCGGTTGATCCCTTAGATCCTTTCTTCTGCTGTAAGGGCAACCTCAGCTCGGCGTGTGAGCGCGGGAACTAGTGGGCGAATCCGAAGTAAACTCAATTCAAGGTACTAAATACAGAGTTCTAGAATACGCACCTAGTGGGAGAATCCAAAGAGAAGAAAGGATAAGGATTCCCACGCTAGGCGAGGTTTTTATAGGTACTAGCCAGTAGCACGTGTCCGGAGTGATCGGCAGTGGTCTCGAGCTTGATCACATAGCACGTGCCAGTGAGAGCGACCGGATGAAGGGGAGCGGAGGGGAACAGAGTCCGGAGGGATGGTGGACGACGTTCCGGGCGAAGGTGCTGGCTGGGGTACAGGACCGGAGGCCGGACGGTCGGACGAGGCCGGATGGTCGGACGAGGCAGTGGGGCGGTGCGATGGGCCGGAGCTGGACGGACGGACGGACGGACGGACGGACGGACGGACGGACGGACGGACGGACGGACGGATGGGTGGTTCCCCTGACAAGGATAAGATAATGTTCACCTAGGAGACTACGTGGCCTCCCGGCATGATTAAAATCATTTGGCTGCCCCATAGCCGTGATAAACAGTATCTCAACAGCAATCTGATCGCGTGCAGATGAGCGCCTAAATTCCGGTAATTGAGGGCGCAAGACGAGGGAGATCACCGGTCTGAGTGAACAGAACAGGGGCCTCTGATATCTTGGGACTCTTCTGGCACTGCGCGGCCTCTTGGCCTGATAAGAATCGATTTGGGCTGCGCCATGAACAGCAGCTGCTGCGATCATCTACAGCCTGTCAAAAAGTCAGCTAGGGTCGTCTATATAATGTCTGTTTGCAAACCGGTTTACAAACAGGTGTTTAAATGGTTGGCCGAACTGATCGGTTTTTAATCGTTTTCGCAACTCAGGGCCGCCGCCAATTGATGAGTTGAAAACAAGTTGAAACCCACAAGCAATTGCCATGAATGTCCCCCACGGTCTACTCTCTTGGTCAGGAATTACTGCCATCGAGCGAATAGGACATGAAGCGTGATTCCCCCGAGTTGAGTAGCACCGAGGATGCGAAAGGTTGCCAGAGTCAGGATGCAGGTCAGGCTTCCCAAGTTTTTTACAGTATTGCCAAACCAGAAAGTTCCGAGGAAGTTGCGGGAGCTGCGAGCAGCAACAAAAAGCAGAGAGGAAGGCGGAAATTCAATTTTCAAGACAGAAAACGGTTTTTGCGTCAATGTTTGTAAACTGGTTTATAAACAGCCTGTTTACAACCAGAAATAAAAGCCAGTTTTTAATTCGCTGATACACGGCCCTAAAGTCAGCTGCTCTCTGGCGGGGGGTAGTAAATTAAACTGCGCAGAGGCCATGCTGAGGTCATTTGACGTCTTTGGGCTCGGTGTGACACTCGGGAGGGTCGACGGAGGCCCGCATGACACGTGACCGGGACCAAATTTTGGGATCAACACAGGGGTGCGTGACACGTGAATGACAATTTCAACATTTGCAGCAGGCCAGATTAATCTTGACTTGGATTATCCAATTGAACTCGATTAATCTTGACTTGAATAATCCAATTCACTATTTCAGGATTTAATCTTAGGATGCAGTAGGAAGGAGTAGCACTGTGAGATCAATTGTCAGTAGGAATTCAAGCGCTGTGGGGTTTACTCCTATGCATAGATTTAATCCTGTTAATCCAATTTTCAGTAAGCCTAGGATTTAATCGTGTCTAACCGTAGTTTAAATCTTGCTTGTGATTGAAATAGATATAGTATTTGTCCAAGATTCAATCCTAATACCCATGGCAGTTCTACAGATTAATCTTACCACGGTTTAATCCCGCGATTGATCCTACTCAAATCCTAAATAATCTCCAGATTAATCCTACTACAGATCTACAGATTAATCCCAATCACAATTCAATTAATCATGAACCCACCCACAGCAAGACATCGACACTTGTCGTAGTAGCTGCCAGGAAGCAGCGAGAGTCAAAAATTCTAGGGAGGTTGCGATATAGTGAATAATGTGGGGGAGATGTGAAGGGAATAGAGAAGACATACTGAATTCAGGTCAGTGGCACAGCTGTAGTTCGCTCGATGTCATCGCCAAAGCATATACACGAGTTGAGGTGTTGTGGGGAGGCAAAACTACTTGCGCATTCCATGAAAGACATCTAAATCATCACAGGAGTGGAGACGATGCCCAAAAAATTAGCGTTAACTGGGGAGAAGCTAGAATTCGACGTACCTGCCTGGTCCTGCCACACTACAAGCCGATCCCGAGTCCCCTCCTATCTGCATCTATCCAGATCCATCCCCATTGCCCAGGGCTGTCTTGAGGCCGAGAGTGCTAGCTGCCATTTTGCCACCGAGTCAGAATTCTCGGAGTTGGACAGAATCAATGGAAACTAACTCATCATGAAACCACGGGGATATCTCTTGAGGACCAGGAAGACAGGATTCATCGTTCGATTGAGGGAAGAAGTCTTTTGAAGGTAGTGAGCGGAATGGAATATGAAGGGGAAGGCAAGAGAGCGAGAATGTTTGACAAAGTTTTAGACTCGAACCAGTCGCTATTTGGGATGGGGGCGTGAGTTGATGATAGTCGATCAACACGGGTGTGAAATAGCGACTGGAAGATAATCAGCTGTTTTAGTACAGTCGGGAGATGCCGAAATTATTAAAAAACTTAGAGAAATTTCGACGATGCGAAAGGACAAAGTTCCTCAGTTTAAAAACTGTAAGGGAGAAAGTTGTAGCACCTGGAATTCTAAGATGTACACCATGCTCCGAATTTTCAGATTCGCAAAATTAGGCGCTACCGAACCCGATCTTTATTGACAGGGGTCAAGACATGCCTTTCGCTCCCGTCGCCAGATTAGAGCCCGAGCGCCTCAAAATCGCAGCGCAGACCCTCTGTGATGTATTTGGCATCCCATCCCTTCACCCCCACCAGGAGGAAACCGGTCAGAATATCCTCAGAGGCATTAGTACATTCTTAGATGTACCGACAGGGGGGCAAGACCATTGCCTTCTGGTACGCTTTATTCTACTTCTGGCAGCCAGGAAATACCGCGGCAGACTGCCAAAAGATTATCTTGCTCGTTGGGCCCCTCGTAGGGCTGCTGGAGGCTCAAGCAAAGACTCTGAATGAAAAAGGCATCCCAGCAGCTGCAATCACATTGAAAAGCCGCAACATAGAGCAACTGCTTACGGTGCGGGCCAGAGTGAACTCTACCATGAACCGAGATGTCTTACACTTTGTATTATTCAGGACTTGGGCAATAACAAGTTCCGTGTCGGTCTTGTAGGTCCCGAAATGGCGCTCAGCACCCCGTTTCACCAGAAGGTCCTAAATAATGTTTCATTCACTGAAAATATTATCACCCTGGTTATCGACGAGGCCCACTGTATTTGTGAATGGGGGGGAGACAACTTCTGACCCGATTATCGCAAAATCGTCGAGATTGCGGCTCGCTTGCCTACCAGCATCCCAATCCTTGCCGCCACCGCCACTGCTCCCCACGATGTCATTAAGGACATAATGGGATACCTGGATTTGCCGGACAGCACCGCACGAGTCCAGGTTTCCAATGAGAAGCTGAATGTCTCACTGGTGGTCCGCATACTCCAGGAGGAGCCCGAATCATTTGCCGACCTTATTACCGCATTCCCAGACGAGTTTGAAAAGCCCGAGGACTTCCCACAAAGCTTGTTCTATGTCAATGGGCGTCAGGAGGGAGAGAAGATGCAGGATTTCTTGCGAGACAACACACCAGATGGCATAGACCCCAAGATCTTCGAATTTTATCACAAAGACATTGAAGACACACGGAAAACCTTTATTCAAGACGGTCTTAACGACGGCTCCATGCGTGGGGTACCTACTACTGATGCTTTGGGTGTGGTGAGTGTGAAATCACCTTCATGATTCAAAAACTTACGACTAGGCAAGGGGATGGACTTCCGAGCAATCATGCGTGTCTTTTTGTGGATGTCAGGGGAACCGCCCGTCTGTCCGTCCGTCCGTCCGTCCGCCTGTCCGGCTCCGGCCCATCGCACTGCCCCGCTGCCTTGTCCGATCCTTCGTCCGGCCACGTCCGACCATCCGGCCTCCTCCAACCGTCCGGCCTTCGGTCCTGTACCCCAGCCAGCACCTTCGCCCGGAACGTCGTCCCCCGTCCCTCCGGACTCTGTTCCCCTCCGCTCCCCTTCATCCGGTCGCTCTCACTGGCACGTGCTATGTGATCAAGCTCGAGACCACTGCTGATCACTCCGGACACGTGCTACTGGCTAGTACCTATAAAAAACCTCGCCTAGCATGGGAATCCTTATCCTTTCTTCTCTTTGGATTCTCCCGCTAGGTGCGTATTCTAGAACTCTGTATTTAGTACCATGAATTGAGTTTACTTCGGATTCTCCCGCTAGTTCCCGCGCTCATGCGCTGAGCTGAGGTTGCCCTTACAGTGGATGCGGCCACGTACCTTTTTGTCCCTCATCCAAAAAATTGGGTGTTGCGTGCATGACCATAGCAAGCAAGGCCTGGCCGTGCTGTACATAACCAAGGCGATGTATACCCGATGCTGCATCGAGCTAGACATAATGCGTCGTGAGGACGATGACAATTCTTCGGATTCCGACGCGGAGGAGGAGCCTGAAGAGGAGGATGGCCACCAGGCAGACCGTGATACCGTAGCTGCAGCACAAAGTGAAGAATCCAGTGACGAAGACACTGTGCCTGCCACGAAACGCCGTAAACTGCGTCATCAACGAATGTCTGCGCTGGAAAGACGTGACCTTAGGTACTTGCTGGAGTATATTGTGACTGAGGGATGCCGCCGCATCCCGTGGAATAAATTCTTCGGAAACAAAGACAAGAGTGCATTATTTTTATCGGTCATAAGCTCATCTGATATGGTTTACAGCACGCCTGGCATTTCCGGTTCCAGAAGGGCCATGTTGTGATAATTGCGAGCCGGACAAGTTCCAGGTGGAAAATATTGTCTTGGTGGGAGGGAGCAATTTACGAACAGGTCGAAAAGAGAAGAGCTCACCAGAGCTCGAGATGGCAGTACGCGAGAAGCTAAATGCCGTGCGGAAGCAAATCATAACCGATGCCTACCCGAATCAGGGTATGATCACCGGGAAAATGATCCTTCCCAACGACATTGTCGACACCCTTGCCAAACGCGCTCGACTCGTTACCTCTGTCGACACTCTGCTACAACAGACACGCTGGGGACAAGCATCTAGATTCGGAGATATCGTCGTGAAGGCTATTCAAGAGGTCGTTCTTCTTTTCCCCGACCACACGAAAGTAGCGCGAGAACTAGCAGCAGCTGAACGTGCTCAGTGGACCCTGGATGTAGCGGCTGCAAAAGAACTGCGCGCCCGGCTTGTCATCGTCTTTAATGGATGCTATGACGTGGTCTTTTCTAAGCGCGAGGCGGTTGTTCCTTCTACTCGCAAGTCCAAGAAGCCCAAACAACCTCGTCAAGTCTGCAAATTATTTTTGCAGCTTCCGAAGTCAAATGTGAGTTTTCCTGTCAGTGTGGAATTTTGTTTTACTCACCCTGTTGGGATGGGAAGTACTTCCCCGACTATTACGAGGTCATTGAAAACCCGATTTCAATGCTCCGAATCAAGACTTGGTCACAAAAGCCAATGCACTACCAAACTATGGAGGAGTACCGGGACGACTGGCATCTCCTATTCAACAATGCGCGCCAATATAATGTGCCCGGTTCGCCAATTTATCAGGATGCTGAGTTTTTACAGAAAGTATTTGACCGCAAACTTTATATGCTCAGTAATTTGCACAATATTCCGGGATGCGAGAGGCTTCCATGTACGTTTTTTTATAATATGTTACTTGCACGGTACTGACAGGTATTTCATACAGTAGTAGATGTACCTGATTCGATTGATAATTATCATAACCCGTTGCCCGTGGAAGTATCGCAGTCTTAATACATTCAGTCTACTCCATCATGTCATCTACCATCACCGCTGCACGAGCCAATAGCTCATTTGGATCAATCATATCAAAAAACTCCTCGTCGTCCGCCCGCAAATCCTCCTCTGTCGGCTCGTAGTCCTCTTCCTGCCCCTCACCTCCCTCCTCCTCTGGCTCATCACCTTCTTTATCCGCAACCTGCTCTGCTACGGTAAACCCACGCCTCTCCACCTTGTGCTTGTCCCAAGTAAAGCGCTTAAAAGCCTTCCGGGTATTGGCGTAATTTGCCCCCTCCATAAGTAAGTCGCGGACCGGGTTGATGTGGTCATTGGCGGGGCGATGACGAACAAAAGTCTGGATCTTCTCCGTCCAAAGGGCCTCCGCAAGAAGTTTGACTTCATCATTGATGGGGGGGGGTCTTGTGTTTCTCGCCGTACGCGGGGATGTTAAATGCAGTCTGCACAGTTCGCATGGCGTCTCGTAGGGTGAATATGCACACTGTTATCATTGACAGCCAATCCCAACTCTTGTTCGTGCCTTTTGCCGTGTAAATGACCTTTGGCCAAAAGTTCTGGTGTTCTTGCAATAAATCCACTGGCTTGAACCTGAATTCCCGTCCAGTGAGGTTAACCAACCAGTTCACGAGAAAGAGCTCCCTGTCTAGAGTTTAATACTGATTCTACGGAAGGCGAAATTGATGTAAAGACTGTACCTCTATTGCAATGTGGTAGGTGGATACCTGCAGCCACGTTACAATATTCCCGATTGATGGCCATGCGGTGAGGAACCGTGCCATAATGCAATGTGGTTAAATGGCAGAATTAATAGGAAGCAAGCATGCAAAAAGCAACCTTGACTGAGGTTTGCACTCAGAGCCTTCTGATTCCTGAAAGTTGTCAGCCTGTAAGTGTTAATATAACCACTACACTACAGCAGCTATTGTTCATAACATTTTCCTCCCAGCTAGGGTAAGGCTTGCCTTACCCTACCCAGGACTGCTAATACCCACACCTAGGGCAGGCAAGCTGCCCTAGGTCTTCGAAAATTGTTTGGCACTGTTTATTGTGTGCTTTGAGTTGTTGCAAACCCTAAACTACCTAACCACTAACCCCTAACCCCTAACTCCAACCAGCACAGCCAAAATATACCTAGGAACCTTAACCATTAACCACTAACCACTAACCCTAACATCTAACCACTAACCCCTAACCACCAAACCCTAACCAGTGGCCCTAGTCGGGCCATGATAGGTGGGAAACACTGTTTATTATGAGTCTGCCTGGCACAGTCTATCCCAATCAGAAATGTAGCTCTGTATAGCTTCCTTAGTCTTGTGGTATGCTCTTTGTGATCTAAACTTGATTGGATCACGCAAAGGTTTTGGGTTCAATTCCCGACGCCGACTTCTTTTAATTTATTTATTACCACAATTCAACGCACGTCGTATTACGGTCGCCCGGCCATCAATCGGGAATATGGTAACGCGGCTGCAGGTATAGACCTGCCATATTGCAATGTGGCTACTTTCCTTGGTGGAAATTTAATGTATACCGTAGCTTTGGAGGGAAATGCTTGATTCACACGAGGATCTCGAATATGGCATCGGCGTATCGGGGGATTGTTTTGTGAGCTCACATCATGACCATCCAAAAAGATAGTACATTGAGAACACGTCCGATGTCGCCTTGTTTAATTGCTTGAATAAATTCGATGTAAAAGAGTGCATCTCGATTGTAGAGGATCGTGTTCTCGAGCGTGACGTCACAATCATCATCTTGCTTCTCACCAAGCGCGTCCACCGCTGCTGTCGTGAAGAGTTCATCGAATGTGAGTGTGGTGACACGATTGAATTCATCCACCGTCGCCTTTTTTGCCCATTCTTCTAGACTGTCATGCCCGCAGTAAATTCGGAAGCCATCGACAATATGAGCCGGACGTGAGATGTGAAGTAGCTCGTGAGCTGGTTTCCAAGGTGTTGCTTTCTTTCCAGACCAGCCCGCTGTCATCGGCTTTCTCTTGAGGAGTTTGTTGTGCTCCCACCACAACCCGCCAGCCCAGAGCGAATTTGGCTTGCCCCAATGCTCATTGACAGTAAGTCTTCCTCCTGCCATCTCCGCATGGAACAGCCACCAGCGCCGTACCGATGCACGCATGCTTGCGATAGGCGTAGTGCTGTTTCTCCGAGCTGATTTAATCTTACAGAAATAATTAGCCAGCGGAAAATTTCCCATGACGCGATCCTCACCTTCTCCTTGAGCGAGTCTGTCAAGAGGTCACCATCATCAAACATCAATCCGTGCGCCTCTAACGCGGCGTTGTCGACCCCCATGTTGCGGAGGATATTCAAATATACTTCAAGAGTTCCCTCCAGACTGGACTTGTCGAGATTCATTGCTGGTAAGGGATACTGCTTGGTTTGATGAAGCGGGATTTGATAAATTTCAGGACATGCTCCAAGCAATTTCTTTAGCTCCACAGTGATCCCTGGGATGTGTTCAAGGGCCAAACATTTCAGTTGCCAGAAGCAGCATCTCGAGAGCTCGTCCGCATTCTGCCGCGAGGGCAGCGTATCCTCTGCCGTCCAGTCGAGGACGGGTAAAGTGTGCTCTCGAGGAGGTTTCATCGAGAACGGTAGTGTGCCATGTACCGTGTTACCTCCGGTGGCTGGGTCGAATACAGGTATGACCGTAGCAGTGGTACCATTATCGAAGTGATTTTTCGCTTTCAGGCGCTCGGCAGCTACACGGAAGGCGATGTTAAGGTTGTCCCAGACGATCTGGCACATGGATTCCTTCACCAGCTCCCGAATGCGACCCATGCCTTCCTTTGATAGGGCCTTGACATGGTCCGTGATCGTGGTGTATGAAATCGACAAGCCCGCATGAGCGAGTACCTCCATTTCTCGCTTCGAAGCCCCCGATCCCAGCAAAAATAAGCCGATGACCAATTGAAAGTTATTCGCTTTCTGAGACCGCATGATACTGATCAGAGCGCAGATCGTTGTGAAGACCTATAGGATGGATTTCAGCAACAGAAATCAAGGTAAAGTCCGATGCATACCAATCCTTTGTCTCTTCGCGCCTCACCCGCCCTTTCTGTACGTGTTTTGTTGTCAGGCTCGGAAACCACGACCAATGCCCTCCACAGCCAGGGAGCGGCCTCCTCGAGCTCCGCAGCCAGGTCTGCCATCGAGAACTGCTTAATAGCTCCATCACCGTCGTCGTAGAGTTTCGGGTCAATATTTCTTGGATGGCACGACCTTCATGTTGGTAAATTTCAGCCAGCTCCGTTGAAATATAATCCGCTTTTGCTGAATCTGACCGCACGAACATCGTCCTCGCAAGCTCCGCCCCATGCTTCTGCACAAACAGGGAAATTTTGCGAGAGACCTGCTGATCTCCTCCAGATCGAAAGACACTCTGAAAGAATTCATTCGCATCCTCGAAGTTATAACCTCCATCCTCCTCTGGCTTTAAGAGATCAGTAAGAACCTTCTGCGCGTTGATGGTATTTGCTGTGTCGCGCGCCTTCTGGTGGGCAGCATCGACCCTGGCCTGCTCCTCTGCTGCTTTCGCCTTTTCCCCCATCTTCTGGGCAGCTGCAGCTGCGGCAGCCTCGGCCCTCTGTGCAGCACCCTCAGCTTTCCTGCTGTTAAGCTCTGTCCACGCTTGCTGGAAGTCCTCGCGACCCGGTGTATCATGATTTCCATCCAAACGGCGAACTGTCGAGACTAGTTGGCGGGTCCGTGGTGTGTAAGCAGGACGTCCCCGACCGCTTTTTACAGGTGTTTCGTCGATTACAGAGGACATTGGGGAAGAGAGAGCTGGCTCCATTGAAGGTGCACGCTGGTTGGGTGTGCGGAGGCTTCCCGAAGCTATGGGAGGCATTGCAAAGTCTAGAAGCGACTCGATGGATGGCAGAGGGGCAAAAGAATCGTCAGGATACGGGGTCGAGGGCCTATGGGGAGTGTAGGGACCTTGCTCTACTCGTGCTGCAGAAGACGTGGATTGGACACTACTGGCCCTTTCAGTGGCGACAGATCGCTTTGGGCGGCGCCGTTTAGGCTTGGGTTCCTTATATTCATCGTCCGAGTCGTTCTGTTTGCGTTTGAACATAGGGAAGAATGTGGAGGAAGAAGATTTGTCGTGACCCCTAAGGAGAAGTGGCGGGAGTATTTTGCCTCGGGAAAGCGCGGTTCTCCGAATCTAAAAATTCGGAGCACGGTGTGCGTCTTAGAATTGCAGGCACTACAACTTTGTCTCTTACAGTTTTTAAAAGAAGGAACTTGGTCCCCAAGCTCGTCGAAATTTCTCTAAGTTTTTTAATAATCTCGGTAACTTCCGACTGTACTAAAACAGCTGATTATCTTCCAGTCCCTATCCATCACTGATCGAACGACTGTCTTCGATCTTTGCGGCACTTTGGATAGGTACTGGTTCGAGTCTGACAAAGTTTGCACTATTGTCAACCAATCAACCTCGAGAAATGTTCTGCATTGTCCGTCGGAGTTTCAAAGACTTTGACATATCCCTCTTCCTCTGCCACTACGTTCACAACTCAAACTCGTTAGACCTTGCTCCCCAACCCCAACCCCCTTCAAAAACTAAAGCTTCTTCTTTTGCCGTAATGACCTGCCTCTAGTCGCTGTTGAGTTACCTAATGTACTACGGGGTTGCGGGGTCTGGCCTTAGTGGAATTTTGGCAGCATCACTCACACGGCTTTTCTTCGGTCCTTCTAGGCAATCTAGGGTGGCAACGGCAACAACATGGACGATGAGTCGGCCCCTCCTTTCTGTCCTCCTCACCTTTTTTTCTGCTTGCTCCCAAACACCCTGGAATGCGGCCTATGGTCCGACACTTTCCCGGGGCGAACTAGATTACGAGGCAAGTCTCTAATTTTGTATGATATGATACAATATGATAGCACCCTCTAGATTAATTATCATCTAAGAACACTGTACATCGGCGGCGATTACGGTAAGACAATTGATTGTGATACGACACAAGTACAACTAACTAATTGCTACCTGGATAATTGCGTATTCCTTGCACAGATTCGATCCAGGAGAGATTAAATTTTCGTGGTACAGATTAAATCCTGGGCAGATTAAATCTTCGGATTGGCCATCAGAAAATCCGAGGATACCATGCCCTCCGGCCTTTCAATGCAAACATAATGAGCATACTCTAAAGGAAAATGATTACAGCTCTTTGCGGTACAACAGGCGCGAGCCGTTTTTTTTCCATTTTGGGCCACTTTTGAGTATTTTCCCCTAGGACAGTCGCCCTGCCATCAATTTTTACCCGTTCGCCTTGGTTATAGGCTCAATCGATTCGAATTCAAAGTCCGCAGGGAACAGGCTCCTGAGATTTCAAACCGATCGCCAAGGTAGTTTTCCTGGTAAGGGAAATCACTTTTTTCCGTCCACTTTTGATTGTTTTCCACTAGGACAGTCGCTCTGCCCTCAACTCTTACCCGTTCACCTTGGTTATAGGCTCAATCAATTCACCTTCTAGTTCCGCAGCGGACGTGTTTCTCAGAATTTCAAACCTGGCGCCACGGTGTTTTCCTGGTAAGGGAAATAATTTTTGTATGGCCACTTTTGATTGTTTCTCAATAGGACAGCTGCCCCGCCCTCAATTCCTACCCGTTCGCCTTGGTCATAGGCTCGATCGATTCGCCTTCGGAATCCGCAGCGAAAGCGCGTCTCAGATTTTGACACTGATCGCCAGGGCGCCTTTCTGGCAAGGGGAATCAGTTTTTTACAGCCACTTTTAATTGTTTCTCAATAGGACAGTCGCCCTGCACCCAATTTTTTCCCGTTCGCCTTGGTTATAGGCTCAATCAATTCGCCTTCGGAATCCGCAGCGAATGGTCTTCTCAGACTTTCTAACCGATCACCAAGGTGCTTTTCTGGTATGGGAAATCAGTTTTTTACAGCCACTTTTGATTGTTTCTCAATAGGACAGTCGCCCTGCCCTCAATTTTTACCCGTTCGCCTTGGTCATAGGCTCAATCGATTCGCCTTAATAATCCGCAGCGAACGGGGCTCTCAGACTTTCAAACCGATCGCCAAGGGGTTTTTCTGGTAAGGGAAATCAGTTTGTTACAGCCACTTTTGATTGTTTTTCAATAGGACAGTCGCCCTGCCCTCAATTCCTACCCGTTCGCCTTGGTCATAGGCTCAATCGATTCGCCTGCAAAGTCCGCAGCGAACGGTCCCCTCAGAACCCTTCATTTCACACCTAAAACCATTTGTTATTTTTACCTCCTTTGCGGGCAGCACCACACCATGAACATACAATAGTGTGTATTACACCAACATAAAAACATGGTATGTTACTTATAGGATACAAGTCCCACATACAATGAAATAATACTTCTAACAGACCCAGATCCAACCCTACAGCTGTCTTGTGCCAAAATCCACTTGAAACTAAACTCTTGTGCCAGGGAAACATTCTTGGGGTGATGAGGAAATCTGAGTTACTGATGCTCTGCACACTTTTACAGCAAAGGCATTGAGCCCATAACCAAGGGGACAGGCAAAATACTGAGAGCAGGGCAGCTGTCCTACTGAGTAAACACTCAAAAGTCGCGGTAAAAAAAGTGATTTCCCTTACTAGCAAAGCGCCTTGGCGTTCGGTTTGAAAGCCTGGGAACCCCGTTCGCTGCGGATTATGAAGGCGAATCGATTGAGCCTATGACCAAGGCGAACGGGTAAAAATTGAGGGCAGGGCGACTGTCCTATTGAGAAACAATCAAAAGTGGCTGTAAAAAGCTGATTTCCCTTACCAGAAAAGCACTTTGGCGATCGGTTCGAAAGTCTGAGAAGCCCATTCGCTGCGGATTTCGAAGGCGAATCGATTGAGCCCATAACCAAGGCGAACAGGTAAAAATTGAGGGCAGGGCGACTGTCCTATTGAGAAACAATCAAAAGTGGCTGTAAAAACTGATTCCCCTTTCCAGAAAGGCGCCCTGGCGATCAGTGTCAAAATCTGAGACGCGCTTTCGCTGCGGATTCCGAAGGCGAATCGATCGAGCCTATGACCAAGGCGAACGGGTAGGAATTGAGGGCGGGGCAGCTGTCCTATTGAGAAACAATCAAAAGTGGCCATACAAAAATTATTTCCCTTACCAGGAAAACACCGTGGCGCCAGGTTTGAAATTCTGAGAAACACGTCCGCTGCGGAACTAGAAGGTGAATTGATTGAGCCCATAACCAAGGTGAACGGGTAAGAGTTGAGGGCAGAGCGACTGTCCTAGTGGAAAACAATCAAAAGTGGCCGGAAAAAAGTGATTTCCCTTACCAGGAAAACTACCTTGGCGATCGGTTTGAAATCTGAGGAACCTGTTCCCTGCGGATTTTGAATTCGAATCGATTGAGCCTATAACCAAGGCGAACGGGTAAAAATTGAGGGCAGGGCGACTGTCCTAGGGGAAAACACTCAAAAGTGGCCCAAAATGGAAAAAAAAACGGCTCGCGCCTGTTGTACTGCAAAGAGCTGTAAGAATTGAGCTCAGGAGAGCCATCCGACGCAAAAAAATCATTGAAAAAAAAAAAAAAAAAACAGTCCGCGCCCTAAGTTCCGCAAAAGGCTGTAATGTCCTCTATTCAGCAAATACTTGTGGTGATGTATCAGGCCCTCTAA
Organism: Mycena galopus ATCC 62051; assembly: GCA_014925785.1. Taxonomy (NCBI): domain Eukaryota; kingdom Fungi; phylum Basidiomycota; class Agaricomycetes; order Agaricales; family Mycenaceae; genus Mycena; species Mycena galopus. The sequence goes on from WIQG01000175.1 coordinate 255,653, forward strand.
CTTAGAGGTCAATTTGATATATCAGCTCACCTTTAATTCCTACCACAGCGCGACCGTTGGCCCGCCTAGCCGCCTCAATTGATGGCGCTCTGGCGCGTCCAAAAGGGTCCATTTGGTTACACATGTTGCAATTGCATCGCTTCCCATCACTGCTCTACCGCGCTGCCTGCGTGCACCTCTAGCTGCTCTCCACCTCTGGCTCTTGTACATGTTATTCACCATGGTCCCCTCGACTCTTCGCTCGCTTCTCTGGCTTGAAATCATCCTCAATGGTCCAGTATCGCCGTTGCGCCAGCACACTTATTCCAGCAGCTTTTTTCATGAAAGTTGCTCATTATACTTAGCTGCCTTGAAACTTAGTCTCAAGAATCTCGCATCCTACTAGTTTCACAATCCTGATTTTGGGCTCTTCCAGACCACCTGAGGGCTTCTAATCGTCTTTGGCGCTTCCACCGCATTTGTCGCCCCCCACGGCCCCACTGCGACTCAAATCCTGCCACCCCTTACGGCTTGCAGTACGAATACCGCCTCCCGCATTTACGGCGATATCTATGTCGGATTTAGTGCACTACTGCCCGCCCACCTACCACTGCTGCCCTAATAATTATTCCGGGCCTCGGCGGGCTTCCCGTGGTAGCATACGACCACCTGCGGCACAATATATGCGTACGCTACCCGTCGCAGCCACCACTGCGTTCTCGCTCGTTGTCCCGCCCCGCTGCTCGCTGCCCGCCTTCCCGCTGCATACTGCGCACCCTCGGGCTTCGCGCCGTGCGCATTCCACCTCCCGAATCGGGAATCGGTTCCCTCGCACGTTCCCTGCATGCGGCGCATGCGCCGGCCGTCCGCCGCCACTGCGCCGACCCTCCGAATCGCACCGCCCCCCGTCCCCCGCTGGGATAGACCAAGCTCGGACGCCATACACATTTTCAAACACTGCACATTCGATACAAACAGTGCACATTCACACAAACCCGGCACATTTACCTCAAAGGCAGCACCCCAGCCCATGCCACATTGGCGTCCCTCTTTGACCAAGTTCGCGTCGTTACTTGAGAGATAGACAAGGCAAATTCTATTAGAGTCAGAAAGTACATAGGGATTAATTTCCAAGTCTATATTTTACTTCAAAGGCGTGACACTGTCTACCAGAATTGAGATGATTGAAAGATGACAAGTAAGTATAACAGCACACCTGTTTGCCTTTGCTTCTTTTTGGCTCCCGACCTGGAACGTGCACATCATCCGCGCCATTTTGATGTGTCAGCAGGGTAGCACTGGTGGAAGTGAGATGAAGGGGGACGAAGAAAAAAAAATCAGGACCGACTCGTCGGACCCTTACGTGTCCCTTATGGATTGGGAGCCTTGCCGATGCACTGCACATTCCGAAAAGGAAAGTGTCATCTTTCATATCAAAGGCGGCACATCAGACGGAATGTGTAGTGTTTGAAAATGTATATGCCATCTGAGCTTTGTATATCCTGGCCCCCACTTCGCTGGGTGCACCCGCATGTGGTTCCCTGCAAGCACGCAGCCCTGATTGTGTCCTCTGAGCACACCCATTTTATGGTGCTGTTGTTCGCAGCCCGTCTTCATCCGGGACTTGCGTACGCTCTGCACCTGCGTTGCCGTGCTGCACCTGCTCCCGTGGCGCTGCACCTGCACCCGCTTCGCTGAACCCGCTCATCGCGCATGCCGTGCTGCAGCCGCTCCTGCTGCACCGTGCCCGCCCTCACCACCTGCATTCGGTGTTAGCCAGCGCCCTGCTGCACCCCCTGTGCTCACCTGTACCGAATTTCCCTCTGATGAGGATCAGCCTCACCGACTCGGCTCTCGTCTGCTCCCTGCAGCACGTGCTTGCTCGACACTTTCCCTCCCTTTGCCCCTTCTGAATTTTCACTACCATGCTGTTTCACCAATTACTGGATTTTTCCCATCAAATCGACACCAGGTGTGATGTGTGACCATTTCAATCAGATTGACAATTCGACACCGGCTGAAATTTTGCGTGACGACTCAAAAAATTGACATTTGGAACGGTTTTTTTTTTTTGTTGTCTTTCAGGTAGTTTTGGGCTGGGTGTATCGCTCGGGAGGTTCGACAGGGGCCCGTGTGACGAGTGACCTGCACCAAATTTCGGGATACACACAGGGGCGCATGACGCGTGACTGTCAATTTGAAGGAAAAAATCTAGTACCGTGGCTTTTCTTCCATCGAACACATCATTACCATGTAAAAATGCTGTTGCAAATCTATTTTGTCTTACCTGTAGGTATACTCAATTCTTTGTTCGGTTCGTGTGGTTCATAAATTTTATAAAACCAGTACGTGTTCCTGTCTATGAATGGAGCAAGCACCTCAATACCTCCCCCAGTCTCGGGAGCAGTCCCAAAGTTGTGTGTCCTGTTGTTCGTAGCTCCGCATCCGCCCTCTCCGACCTCGAGGACAATTTCAGCGATCAAGAACGCAGCTCGGACACGAATATTCACCCAGCCCTTCGTGGACCAACCACGACTGCCACTGCGACCGCTGACACGAACCAGACCATATCCAAACCTCCGCCTTCGCAAACGTGCCAACACCCCATTCGGTAATATCGGTGAATTCATGACGATGAGGATCTCAGACGAGAAGAAAGCCACGGCCCTCGACGCGAAGCTCGCCCTCGAGCGGAAGAACCTGGAGCTGGACAAGGCAATGAGCAAGGTGGAAATGGCGCGCCTGGTCTTCACGATGGACGGTGTTGACGAGCAGGTGAAAACTGCGGCCAATTTGTATCTTAAAAATCTCTTTTCTTAATTAACCCTAACTCGATACCCTCTAATTCTATTGTAGATATGCTCTAGTTCCATCGTAAATATTCTCTAGTCAGTTTAGATCCATACTAAGTAATTACTCATAGTTAAAACAATCAGTTTAGTAGTGGAAGTTGTGTAATTCCATCCTGGTCCTTCAAATTGGTGTCTGGTTCATGCACTGGCACCAGCACATCTGTGATCTTTTCCCCGAGATACAATATGAGACCTTGGATGTCGATGAGGTACTCAGCGTCTGGGATGTAGAAGGAGTGCGCGGTGGACATGTGCATGAGGTCAACAACATCCAAGATGCTCCTCTGCAATGTCCGATTGAGTCCACGCCTTGGTAGGTCATGGCATAAGAGAGGTCCGCGAAGTTATTTGATTCTGTTTACAAGAACAAACAACGAATATAAATTTATTAAATTTACGAACCGCACGAACTGAACAACGTCATCAGTTCACATTTGGGTTCTGAGCACTGGTTTACGTATTCAAGTTTTTGACCTCAAAAACTGGTGAAAAACTAATGAAGTTTTTCATCAAATTTTCAATCAGAAATTACATGAAACCTTCATCAGTTTTCAGCAGTTTTCGAGCAATGTGGTAAAAATTTTGAAAGACATGAAAAACTAAAGAAAAAGTTATAAATTTTTCACCAAACTTTTGATTGAAAAAGGTGAAAAACTAATATAAATTATCACCCATAGTTTCCCTGAAAAACTTGAAATGTTCAACCAGTGGAGGTTATAAATGAACTCTAGGATGCTAATAGAATAGGAAAGGAACTTGGGTTGGATGGATTTGACCCAGGGAAAGAAGTTGCACAAAAGTGGTCGATAACCTGGCTAAATCACAGTGTAGCTTGAACTTCGCTTGAGCATAGTCGGTTTTTGAAATTTAAAAAATTTACTCCGCCCCTAATCTCTTCAACAACACATATTCTATAGATTAGTTATGCTAGACGTTGAAACGGTGGACTTAAGATACACACATGAAATGAATGCAAATAATGCTGGCACTCAAAAACACTAAAAACCGCTACCACATACACACACTACTACTCCCAAAAATCAAAGGCTTCTCCTTTCGAGTTCGGGTCCAGTTTGTTGTATGTGAAAAGCAGGTTTGGATCCCAAATAACGCAGAATATAGAATGCTAGCGCTGAACTATCCAGACACAGCGCCTCAGAATGCAATGTTCAGTTGCTTATTCTCCAACTAGCAATCTCAATGAATGTAGGTTTTAAAGGGTGGATATGAGGTAACTTTGACTACACCCCCGTTTGGGAGAGGCATGTCCATTTCACGAAAATGAGCCTATGTAATATTAACCTCAAATCAATACTGAATTTGACATAAATTGACCCTGAACTGATGTTGAGCTCCGGAGGTCAGAATTTAGTTGGATCAGGTGTCGAAATGTAGGTGAGAGTAAATATCAATTTGACATCTTTTGTGACTTTATGTGACGTGAGATCAGCAATTTCTCTCGACGTTGATTCCACATTGAGCTCTGCCCACCCCCACGTCGTCTCTCAAGGCTGTTTTCTGCAGCTGCCAATCTTTCTCTGAAAATCTCTCTAAGTCTGCACTGTACAGTTGGGCCAAACAACATCCAAACACATCATCCTCACACCCTAGTTGTTTGCTTCCCTCCCTCTCTCGCGCCCCTCCATGGTTAACGGCCTCTTCAATCTCAAGACTTTTCAGCTGGACTCTCAGCTCCGTCTACCCCCACCCTGAGGAGCTGTGTTACAGGTGTGTAACCTACTGCTTGATATTGTGACCCATGCTCACCCGAAAATTTTCTAGGACACTATCCACTGTGTTCCCTTTGTTGGTTGGTGAGTGCTCATGGTACTCCTCTTTGGCTTCTCTCTCTTACTGCCTTTCCTCTCAGCATGCTCATTGACAAAGTTTGCTATATTATATAGTCGCTTTGTATTTCACCATCATATACAAGTTATATTACATTTTCAATGGAAAGCCCCAGCATATAGAAGCATCAAATTGAGGGCTGGAAAAACCGGAAAAAAAAAGTTGCCAAATACAGTACAGATGTCAAGTGGATGTTGGAGACCGATGTTGAATTGAGGATGGCCTCTCAACCTCAAATCTATGTCTGCTCATTTCTGTCGGTTTGGGCTCAGTTTGATCGCTGGACCAACGTCACGGCTTCTGACCTGGGACCTAGGTCGCTGACAAAACGGTGGTGTAGGCATCGCAGAATACCAGGGTTGCCCTCACAGGAGAAGCGTAATTTTAAAGAGAGGGTAACAATGCAGTATGGAGTGTTACACAATGTTAAAAAAACCCCATATCAGAGTTCCTAAGGAGATGGGTGAGCACTTCTCGCGTAAGGTTGACCATACTTTTGACAACAGAAGAGGGGTAGTATGAAAAACCGATTGATTTCGCTTCTGTTCAAATTTTAATGGCATTTCATTTTGTTTAAGTCTTTTGCGGAACACATGGCAGCCGTGTTTTTTTCCTGTTTTTGTGTGATTTCGCCAGGAACACTCTCCTGAGCTCAATTCTAGTCGGATTTTCTTGAGACCAGATGCGTCAGAATCATATTCAAAATCTGGAGTCGCCACCACACCAGTATTTTCGATATCGAGACGGCGCAACACCCAATACACATCCATTTGGCTATTTTTGCGAACTTAGGCCTGTCAATTAAACCACCTAAGCTAGCATGCAGCATCTAGTCGTCACTAGATAACACTAGTGTGCTAGGCCTCTGTTCGATGATACAAAGGAGGGTCAGAGCGAGCTCCAGCTACTGGCCTTAAGCTAGGAATCCACATAACGTGGATGTCTTTATGAACAGGTCTAGTCTAAGCAACCTAGGAGATATACCACACCCATACATTCATAGAACATTAGTTCTAAGTGACCTAGGAAGAACGACCGAGACAGAAGAACTCAATGGCATTGTACTAGCAAAGGTCAAACACTCACTGCTACCTAGCAAGCAGAGGATGTCTGATACCTACAATAAGAATATGCCGAAGACTAAGCAGCTAGGCGACTAGTTGCTACAGGAAGAACATATATGGTACCTCCTAGGACTAGGAGACAGTACACGTGACAGATGTGATGCGCTAGCGTCACCCAAACATGAACACATTAACTATTGTGTTAGACATATTATCATAGGCAAGTGCTGGCAGCTGACACATACAATGGCACGAAGGGCTATTCTTGGATGGTCATGAGACCTTCATGAATCAGCTAGGAACTATTATTGGACTGGATTCAACTCCAGGCCAGCCGGATTCGTAGTTCAGGCTTGTGATTGACAGCTTAGGAATTTCCAATACCCACAGAAACCATACCCGGAGGTCATTCACAAGGACTATCAAGGACATTTGATTATGACAACTCAGAACGGCTGCCGTCTCATTGGCTAGCCAAGCATTTTCTCTTTACTAATTACTTTTACTTAAACAGTATCTCCTCACATGTATAAAAGGACACCGCTCAAGCCACATACACCAGATTAATCGCGCCCTAGTTTGTGGCAGCAGGTTGTCTCAGGCTATTCGTGGAGATTTGTGTACAAACTCTGCTTGCAGTAGTCTACAACTGGAATCTTGATGGTTGACTCTGGAACTTGGAAACATAAGATTAAGAGGAAAGGGGTTGTTGTCCTACCTGACTTCACGTATAAAACCATTGGGTGTATTCCCTTTTAAAGCGCGATCACGACTTGTCAGTAACCTTGCCTTCACCTCGGATTCGCTCCAGCGCCATCTGTAGTGTGTTGGACTGACTTACTGGATGCTTGTGGTGTGATTTGCATAGCCTTAATAGAAGACGGGATACCGGGTTCCTACTCCTAATTGGATTATACCTTGTCAGTGACTTTGCCTTTGCCCTGGATCTGCCCTAGCACTATCCGTAGTGTGTTGGATCGACTTGCTGGACGCATATAATGAGCTAGGACTGATACAAAGGAGTCAAACGTTCCTGCTATTGAAAGTAACAGGTCCACACTCAGGGCTGCCTAGTGTGAGTAGCTTGGAAGCTATTTGGTGTTACCCTCATATTTGTTCGGATTGCCAACGAGAGGATTTTCACAAACATTACAATCTCTGCCCTGGTATTCTGTGATGCCTAGTCAAAGTTACCTTGTATCCACCCTATACCTACATTCATCTGGGTTGCTAGTCGGAAGATAAGCGACTGAACATTGCATTCTGAGGTGCTGTTTCTGGATAGTTCATCCCTAGCATTCTATATTCTGTGTTATTTGGGCACTAGCATCATTTGCATTCATTTCACGTGTATCTTAAGTGCACCATTTCAATGTAATAAAATTTCCTCCAAAAATTCTCAGTTTCTGCTAGGAACGCTGTAGCAATAGGAGTAGGGCAATTAGGCTAATTCTTGGATATGTTGTACTAGTCAATGCCACTCTCACACATCAAATCTAGCTATATATCCTGATTTGGCACACATTTTGTGAGGTACATATTTACACCTCATGATGAATGGAGGTATATACCACCACTTGGTGGTGGTAATGTTGTAAAATGTTGCAGTTGACTAGTACCACATGTGATACATACCATATCCAAGAATTAGCTTAAACGGTGCCTACTCCTATTGCTACAGTGTTTGAGAATTTCTGGAAAAAAATCTATTATGTAATGATATACCGGTGTTGTGGTGACTACAGATTTTGAATGCAATTCTAAAACACTTGGCCTTAAGCAACTCTGACTAGAATTGAGCTCAGGAGAGCGTTCCTGGCAAAAACACACAAAAACAGCAAAAAAACGCGCCCGCCATATGTTCCGCAAAAGGCTGTAATTGATTTCCCCCAGTTGGGAACTTTTTACCAGGTGAACCCTTTACTACTTAGTTCGATTTTGGCTCTTACAGATTGAATATATCTGGCCACACAACTTGAGTTAATGTTGCAGATAAGTTCGCAAAAACTCACAGTGGGCAACTGAACTGACGAAGATTCACAGTGGGGACTCCTGAAGGATGGACATTCACAGCCGGGAGTCCCAAGTGACAAAGAATACCTCACATGGGCTAAATTTACGCTGAACTGATGAAGTGGCAAAGGTGGTGCAGACTCCCAACAATCAGATTCCTTAGTCAAAAAGCTCAGACTTTAAAGTCTGTTGTGGAGGTCTCCCCAAATCCAACCTTATCACAGGCAAAAAGCCACTAATTGGTGGGCAATTCAGTAATCTGAAACTAAAACTACTCTGAGGACACCAGGGGCAAGAACCAATGCATGTGACAACAGCATGCTTTAAATGCATGTACTTTGCAGGTAAGGTTCTACCAAACAAAATATGTGTGACAGCTTGACAATCATTCTTTACTAGACAAAGCGGGGACAAAGGGCAGACAAAGGGCAGGAGAGGTTTCCCAGGTGCAGGGAATCCAGTCCTGCCCTTTGTCTATTCTTTGTCTGTCCTTTGTGTAGCAAAGAACGATTGTTGAATTGTGAAATGGGTTTCATTTGGCCTGTGACTACATGTAGAGCACATACCCATCTCAAGACAATTGTGCAAGATGATAACACCGAGGGCCTTGATCAACAACTTCTCTGCCAGAGGTAGAGCTGGTGCTCCCGGAGGCACCAGAGCATGCAGATGTTCAATATGATGTAACTTTGGTTTGGTAATGGAGTTCCCACCAACACAACACCAATTCGAATTGAAGAACACTGAGCATGCACTAGATGGTCCATTCCGAGTACAGGATACAAGATAAAACACAGCTTCCACTTTTGCGATAAAAGGATATTAAAGATAGCAAGAGAACAAGTCGTCCATGGCACTCCATCCCACTTTGGATAATCAGACGAAGACCTGAGGGGTTATTTGAGAATGCGTACCGCAGTGCCAGCAATCCAAAACGTGCTCGGGATCGCTTGTGTTTGTCAGCGGATTCGGTGATACGTCCCAAATAAGAAACACACTATTTATTCTTGATTTGCAGTAGTCGATCGTAGTTGTCGCCCCAGAAGGATTCTTCGGTTCTTGTCAGGTTCTTATTCTACGCCTTGACAGTGGTGCGCGATGGCACTCACCTGGGAAATTTGGCTCGAAGAGGTCTGCTTCATTCTTATCACCATGATTTGGATCAGCTGTTTTTCCGTCACATAGTGAAGAAGTGTACTTGATATGCACCCGAAGCCGGACTGATCGCCCGGAGCGGATCAATTATGGCACTCAGGTTTTGATAAATCTCAGTTTGAAGGTCTGGGGGAGTATTGAAAAACCACTGATTTGCAACAACCTAGTGCAAAAACGCAAAGTGAGTTGAGGCACCCAAATCAAAGGTCTGCACGTACATGCCAAAGAGAGTTACGCCACGCTGGGGTTACACTCGCAGGGCCAAGAGAAATATCCTGCTTGAAGCTGTATGGTGCATTTGCGAAAATGAATGATGCTGGGGCAACAGATATCAGCTCAACAAGGGATTTTGCGAGCACGGATGAATTCTTTTTGAAGGTGTCAACAGATATCAATCTGGAGGCCACTGTCTGAGGCACTCCACCCAGCTGTGACGAAGTCAATAAATAACACAGGATTGAGACATGCGTTGAATCACCTCTCCCGCCGTAGCTGGAGCCACGAAAGTGTTGTAAAAGGAGAGGTATGATGGCGTAGTAGTGACAGAAAATGTTCCCTCTATCTCCTTTGCCAGATCGGCGAGAGGGCGCATGTATTCGCGGGCCTGCAATTCAGTTGCATCGATGGAGGTCAGGACCAGACTCGACGTTGGCTGATGGAGATTCAAATCCAGAACGACAGGATCAATGGTGAGCACCGACCAATATGAAACCACTCCAACCTGTTGGACAACCGTTAGAGCAATAAATTTCAGGGCAAACATGGGGATACCATCTGCGGCCCATTGAACCGCATTCGAGACAATTGAGTTTACAAATATCGGAAGCGTTGTATCATTTGCCGTGTAAGTGACAACCACCCTGGAGATAGCAGTCACGGTTCAAATTGGAACCGACTCTTTCGATGACGCCGCTTACGAGGTAGGTGAAGTCTGTGGTAACGCCTTCGTTGTAGCAGATAAAACAAACCCAAAAGTGCCACCTCCGCCGCCTCTTAGGGCGAAAAAAAGGTCCGTATTTTGGCACGCGTTAGCGAAGACGTGGTTGCCGGTGGGAGTCACAACTTCAAACTCGAGCTAAGACGTGTATTCAATATTGTGTGCGAGTCGCCGGGGAGACGGTTATTACCGCTCGGTCAACAGCAAGGCCATATATATTGGATAGCCAGCTTGCGGAAGTGAAGTCAACATGAATCTCCAACTGTTCAATAGGCTCGCAAACCTATGGCCGCCGCCCTGGACAGAAAGTTGAGTTCACGAAAGACTCGGCGAATACGAGCGCTCACCTGTAGATAGCCACCCACAACTCCAACTGTAGGGCATGCGCCACCGGGCAAGGTGATGTTGTGAACAGCGGCAAACTCGAAGAGTTCTATGGTTTGAATCCCTGCCTGAATCAAGAATGGGTTTTGTGTTCTCCAAAAAATCGTATACCTACCCCGACTGTGACTGCAGAAACTCCGGCTCTGGTCAGGCATCCCTGTGGGAGAAATTGAGGGTTGTATATCATCTGCATAACCAGGTTAATATACTCTATCCCTCCTCTGAAACACCCACCGATTTGAGGTTGTGGGACTGCCCAGCATCAGACCATGACGGGGAGATATAACTCTGGATGCAGCACTCACCCATAATCCCAAGGAGTTTGGAGCGCTGCTTCGCCCGTTATAATCGTGCTGTCTTTGGATAAATCGCGGATAATAGCAATTTCGACTAAAGTCAACACACTCCAGTGTTCTTGATGACAAGTGGGACGCCCGTACTTCGAGAGAACGCAAATGCGGCTTGGGCATCCTGAGCATTCTCAACGTCGATCTTATCCACGCGGATCAATAGATAGACGCGCCGATAGAGAATATCGCTGACATAGTATGAGGAAACGCTCCCTTGATGGCATGTTTTTGGGGGCGCAAAGGCGGTTGGGTCGGAGACGTTCTGCCAATTAAGCGCACATTGGGCGTTGGCTGACTGGCAGCCTTCCCACTGACTCTTCATTGGAAAAAGTTAGAGGACCCCGTGGATTCGCTGCTCAACTCACGGGCATGTGTGCAGCAAAGGAATCCGACCGAACACCTAGAAGTGGATTAGTGTCTCATTGGTGGAGCTCTGGCCAGTATTGTACGCACTGCTGTTAAGATAATTGAACATGATAGAATTACAAGCGGTCTCGTCGAAAATGCCGCCAGTAGCGGATAACCGGAAGCAGGGGCGTGCAAAGGGCTCTGCAGCGTGGAGCCGTCCATTCACTGTGCGGTTTAGCGTATTCCATTGACTGGGGGATATCGGGAGGGGACGTTTGGGCAACGATTCGGGAGAGACCCGGAATGACGCCAGGAAGAGGGTAAGAAAGAAAGCCAGTAGGGACATTGTGGAGGAGAAGTGGGTCGCTGGTCGGTCCCATGCAGAGCGTATTCAAATGACATCTAAATCGGATGCGCCAATACCGTATCATTACGATCAAATCGACAGGGGTTGTGATGCGTGACGGAATTTACCTATTCGACATTTTGACAATGGCCAAAATTGTGCGTGAGATCCCCAAAATTTTCGACAATTGGACAGGAAATTTTGGAAAATTTCGCCTTTTTCGTATTCTGGGACCACTTTTTAGGACGATCTCACGCTCGGGAGGTTCGACAACGGCCCGTGTAATGTGTGACCTCGACCAAATTTCGACATCGACACCAGGGTGCGTGATGCGTGACTGTTGATTTGATTGAAATGATATGGTAGACATATCACTCATAATTCAGCACAGGACCTGATAGACAGATGGAAAGTTACAACACCAGATTTTGAGCTTCCAATTGCCGTATCAAAACACAGGGTACCATCTTCCATTCGCGAAACCCTGAGCGGATTCCTTCGATTGGCCAGAAGTACTTGACGGAATTTTCTCTCAAGGGGAGAAATTGATCATGATCTAGTCTCTGTTACAGAACTGATATTCAGATGACGACCAAGATGTATCTGTACATGCTCTGTTAGTAAACACAACTATCTTGTTGGCTGAGCGATCAAATTTCTGTATAATTAGTCGGTCCGCCAACAGCGCCCCTTGTTTATTATCAGACTAATCATGATCGGAGGCGCCGAAGAGTCACCAGAGATGGGTTCGCCTCAGTCTCTCATGGACAGAAACATTATATAAATGCTCGTACCTCGCTATGTGAAGGGTCGCTTTTCCGGGTGCCACAGGTTCGGCCTGATGCGCATTGGAATGCGGAACATGATCACACGTACTGCCAGTGTATTGACTGTTACACTGCGGGCAAGTGCCATGGGCGTGAGTTCATGGTGTATGACTGACACTTGCCATGGCGTTGGTGCCGCATGTCGTGGGGTAACAAAGAGATTCTACGGCCCGGGGTCCGAAATCGATGGAATCACTTGTTCTCTTTGTTCCCCTACATGTGCCGTACCAACGCCATGGCAAGTGCGATGGCAAATGTCGGTAATATGCCATGAACCCACGTCCATGGCACTTGCCCCCTGTGTTATGAATACACAAGCTGACCCGCAAATATGAGCTTCTCTGTAACACTCCACATGATGTGGCATTGGGTGGAATGTACGTATGGAATGTTGGAAACAGCACAAGAGACAAGAAAAGATCTCGGGAAGCTCGTATTCGTATCGTGTCAAACTCGCTTCCATTCCCCGGCGCTCGGCTTGGTACTGGCCCCGAAGAGAGAATGCGAACCACCCCACAGATCCCGCGCTCACTAAAGATAATTTGTCAAACTGAATCTCGCCATTGCCATGTTCCTGGATACATTTCCATCGTTCCTTCCTTCGTTCCGATCATCGGAGGCGTTCGACCATTTTTGGAAGATTGGGCTCTACTGCGCTGCAGAACTTCAAGGCGACAATAATCCTTTCTTTATTCTCTCAGCGCGAAACAGACCCCACCGGTATCGATCCCCAGACACCCGGAAATATCATCCATCCCAATTTCAATGATTTCGGGGTCGTGCAGTGATATTGCAACGGAATTTTTCCGGATGACTATCAGGGTTTCAGCGCCATGGACCGCTTTCCGCAGAAGATCAAATGCTACCTTATAGTGCCTGTCTGATATTCAACATCTCTCTCAATTTTTCCGCCGACGGAGTCCCTCGCCTCAGACACATCGCATTGAGACAGAGCCGTGGCAATGGCTATGAACATGGATGATTGGGCAAATTGCGCACCAGGGCAAACCCTGACGGTAAAATTAAACTGCCAGACACCTCATCATTTTGTAGAGATCTGCGCTCACCTTCGTCCGAAACCGAAAATGCAAGAGGCGACGTCAAGGGCTCTCTTGTCATTCATGAACCGTTCGGGTTTGAACTCTTGGGGATCTGGGAACACCGTCGAATCCCGTAGCATAGACCTATCCTGGCGGAGTTTGTTCTCCGCTGAAATAATGAATGAGTACGTACCAGACGTTGGCGAGGACAATCGAACCACTTGGGAGATGATAATCTTTGTAAACGTCGTTCTTGATCAGCAAATGAGGTAACGCTGGTTTATGTCAGCGAATTGCAAGTGGGCTGAGGGCGACTTAGACCTAGTGGACCTATTGGATTCCATCTCAGCACCTCTCGCATAAGGCATTCGACGTAAGGCAAGAAGGGACGATCAGAAAGCTGTGGCAGCTTTCCTTTCGGCACCACTCTATCGATTTCCGCCTGTGCGGTAGATTGAACCTCCGGATACAAAGCCATGGCGAGAAAGAATGTTGAGAGCGCAGCCACCGTCTATCGTAAGTTAAGTGACACACGGAAGACCAGAGCTGGATGGATCAATACAGTATCGGATCCAGCTTGAGGAGTATGAGAAGTGTTTACTATGAGACCATGTCTGACCTACCTCCAAACAAAGAGGCCGAAGCCCACAACAAGGTTTCACGATTACTCTTGTCAAGTGGCTCAGACGATAAAATCGTCGAAATTAAATTTGGCTGGGCCAAGGCCGGAGAATCCTTGAAAGTAATGCTCAGCGTTTAGCCAGTTATTGACAATAAGTTCGCCCCGACCTGGTTCGAAAGCGCCCACTCGAATGGACCTTCCACAGACTTCATGTTCATTTGATACCAGATTGCCGCCGTCTGCTTGAATTTCATCCCCGGAAACCACGAGGGGACATGGCGAACTGAAAGTGCGAATTAGCATGGTTACTTCAAAGTGACGGCATGTACGCCATGGAAGAATGTCCACCGCCCAGGCCCCGGGTTGCGACGCCATGGAAAATACGGACATGACCCGCTCAGCAAAGACCAAGAATTTATCGTCTTGGGCCGCACTTCTATACCCATAGGTTACACGGAGTATGACGGAGCCAGCATAACTACACAGGTATGGGTCAGGCCACATTTTGAAGCCGATGAATGAAACATACTGGCGGATACAATCCAGCAAGCCGTCCGGATTGAGTAGCACCTTCTCGATCAATAAACGACTTTCCTCCTCGTGGAGTGGCCAATACTCTTGGAGTGTCTTTCCGGTCAGCCCTTTGTGTACAAGCCGTCGGAAAGTGAGAAACCGGGGCGAATATGGCATTAAAGCAAGGGAATTCGCAAAACCCGTCCTTGAACAAGTTTAGTAGATATAAATCTTTCACGTCGGGTAAGATTCACAGTTCTCCCCCCATGACCTGCTGTTTCATCAGTTTCTGCATTCCCGGGCATGAAAACGGATACCGTACCAAGCGAGGTCGACTCGAGTACAGCGCCGATCTTTGGTTCAGAAGTTCGTGCGCCGCAGAGAGCGAGTCCAGGATGATGATGGGTTGCCCCAGAATATCGACATAAACACAGTCCCCTGAAACGCGTCAGGACTGCGGTGGAGCACTAAAACGCATATATGAGTCCGACCGTATGTCTTCGCCCATCGCGCGAAGGTTTTCCACTCGTGATCCTTTGGCATTTGCAGAAGATTTCCAATGAAGGGCAAACCTCGTGGTCCCGGCGGACGCCTGCGCGCCTTGATGAAATGGAAGAAAAGGGCGCCACCGCTGAGGAAGAGGAGCCACAGTCGAAGTTCAACGGGAGCGGGAAACATGGGTACAACGCACCGCGAGCCCTGGTATCATTCTTGAATTACCCGGGTCAAGCACAGAGTTACTAAGCGGCTCAGTTCTGCCGCACTATCCGGGTGTAGCTAAGCTCTCGTGGGATCCCGCCAGACTCTGATGGAAGTCCAAGAAAACATGGAGCACTGGGTTCTACCGTCTTGCCTTTGATACAGCCCTCTACTATTTCGTAAGTGATTGTTCTGTTTTTAGGGATTACCAGATCTGAGAATTCGCGCTGTGAGCATTCCCTTCCTGCATGGCGGTTTCATGATGCAACAATCATGGAGCTGGGGGTGTCCGAGGGCGTACGTGACGAAAACAGGTGAGATTCAATCAGGTAACTCTCACCAAGAATCATTGTTGTTCAAGTCAGCTGTACAAGGGTCGGATAAGACAGATGGATTCAGGCGACAGTCGCGGAGGAGATTTTTTTTTTCTGGATCAGCCCAGCCCCGGATGAACCAATTCGATGGGACTCAATAAAAGCATAACCGGATGTTAGCACTAGTTCCCCGCAAGTCATGACCGCACAAGTAGCACTTGCTCGAAGCGAACTGTTCACCAGCGCCGTAAACGACTGAGTATATACGAGAATAGTGGGAGTGGGAGTCGTTGAGTCGCATTGATGTGTGTGAGTCGCACTTTTATCCATCAAAAGTGCGACTCGGTTTCCCGAGTGCGACTGGTTAGCCGGCGGCTTTGATGGGAACGAGATCGGCCCACTGTGCCGGAAGTTGAATTCTGTCACCCAAACAAGATATGCCTGCGCTCCGCTCCGGCAGTGGACTGAGAAGGGATTGTAATTGATTTATTTATTTAACATTACAGACAGTTGGCTGTGGATAAGAAAAAGAAAAGGGATTAATACCTCGGCAATTTGACGGCGTCCAAATCGACTTCACTTGGAGAATACAAGCAATGCCGATGTTGAGGTAGGAGGAAAGGACTGTTAAGCACATAAACAAACCGGCTTTTACCCTGGGCATAACGTCGTGGATGGAGATGGAACACTGGTAAAGAATTGGGCTAATCATTCGAGCTGGAGCAGTATTGAGCACGGTTAACGTTGTGCTTGACACGAGATGGGCATCAGAAAAAGCTGCAGCATAGTGCATCCAGAAGATGGTTGAGAGCCGTAGGTAGTAGCCAGAATATTTTCAGCCTTGAACTACATTGATGTTTGAAATGTTGAGGACATCCCAGACCAGACAGGCAACAGGTGAGGCTCAGATCAAGAGATTGAACAGGCTGAAAGCTGGGGAGGATGGAGGCAAATGGCTCAATTTTATAGTGTGAGGAACAGCACGTGGCCGCAGTTCCAGAAATGTGTTGTTCTGCGACGCAGTGAGAACAGTGACGAAGTCGGCGATGAATGAGCGGGGATTGATTCCGCATCAGTGCATCAGTCGCACTTCGGATGCATTTGCCATCAGTCGCACTCCGTAGCAGGGTTGAGTCCCATTAATGGGACTGAGTCGCACTTTCTAAGTGATGGAGTGGGACTGGAGGAGTCCCACTCCCACTAAAATCGTTGTTACTCTAAACGACTTTTGCCTTACAAAACAACAACGCCAGGAGATCACTCATGCAAGAGCAAAGGCTATTGTACTGTCGTTTAGTAGGCTTGTCATACATCGTACTCCATCAGTTGCTCATTGTTCCACCAGACTTGACCATCCAGGATGTTCTTACTTGTTCAGAACAATTCTGGAACTCGACATTCCATCCCATTAATTCGGTGGACGGCGCTGCGACCGCGTTGTGGACGATTCACGTAAATCTCGCGTGCGGTACATTGACCCAATACGCAGCCACTCGCCCGGACATGCAAGAGTTGTGTCGCAAGATTCTTGCCTTCGAGGTCACGTATGTATTCACGTCAGTTGTGCCCGCTGGGAAGTGAAAGAGATTCCAGCGCACATTATATGTTGACGGAAGTAGCACATGGGCTCGACTCTCAGAACATCGAAACAACGGCGAAATTGCAGACTGATGGGAGCTTTGAACTCCACACTCCAAATGCCGGGGCATCTAAGTCTGTTTCTAGTCGCTTCTGGAAGGTCCACTTCCTGACTTCTTTCAGATTCATGCCAGCGAGTATCCCAGCGGGAGGGTTACCGAGAATTGCGGTCGTAATGGCGCGCCTCATCATTCAAGGCCGAGATTATGGCATACGACCGTTCGTGGTTTCTCTCAATGACGGGAAATCCATGAGCGAAGGAGTTTCGTGCCGGTATATTTCTTGTTTCTGTTCCATCAAATCGGAATATAACGGAATGAACCAGAGTCCTTCCGGACCGCTCCGGAACACGCCCGGTTGGCCACGCGATCACTTCTTTCAATCATGTCCGGCTACCAGCCACGGCCCTTGTCGGAGATGTCAATTCCTCCCTCCGTCCCAGGATTCAATTTTTGACCAGTATTTGGCGTCTCGGGATCGGGTCTGCAACCATGGCAGCGCTTTGCATCCCCGGCCTCCGCCTGGGCGCCTACATTGTTACCCAATATGCGAAGCAAAGAAATGTAGCCGACTCTCAGGGGATGGTCGTCCCCATACTATCTTTTCGCACCACCCAGGTCCCGATTCTCCGCGCGCCAAGCCAAGCCGCCGTCCTCGAGGCTTTCTACAGGCGACTGCGGCCTTATTTTTCCAACACGCATGATATTGATTTATCAACTGTTTTGGACATTCGCAATGGTCTTGCAGCCGTATTCAAAACACTCTCTATCCATCACTATCGGGAGTCCAGTATCACCTTGACAGATCGGCTGGGAGCGCGAGGACTGTTCATTGAAAATCAAATGATCTCCTTCGAGGTGTGCTGTGTTGCTGCGTCCCACTTCCCTGGCTAACCGCATTTTAGATGGAACTACGTGGGATGACCATTGCGGAAGGAGATGTAACCGTCATTTCTATCCGTACGTTTGATTACGGCTTCTGTTGGGCTGGCAATTAATTTACTCTTAAGGACTTGCGAGCGAGCTGTTACTCGGACGCTACAGCCTCCCTGAAGCACAAGACCCAACTTCACCCTTAGCAAAACACGAGCAAGCCATCTTCGCCGAGATGAGGGAGCTGTTGAAAACGATGAACATTCGTCATCGGTCCGAGGAATTCAACAGAGTGTTGCTCCCGCGGTCTGTTGCCTTAGTTGTCGCCATCGGGCAGCGGATGGCCTACGAGGCGGCTGTCGATTCATGTGTGGATTCTGCACTGCTCGAGGTATACCTAACCGGCGCAATGATGCAGGATCTTGGGTGGTATGTTCAAAGCGGCACTACTACACGCAAGGACGCCATGGCCGCTGAGGATCTGTCTCTCACTCGAGCGTTTGCGCACCTCGACAAATTTCTAGACGATTCCGACTGCGCTCTTTACGTGCACGCACCTATCATTTCACGTTCATCTTGGGATCACTATGTCGCCCAGCTGCCGTTACTCAAGGGGGGAAGCGGTAATGTTTCGTCGCTTGAGCGTACTAAGCTGTGACGTGCGGGCGGTAGTTTATAGTTGTAAGTGCTGTAGAATGATGTCAGGGCAGAACGACTGTGGTGATGAGAATGTATACTTTGTGCTCAAAATTCAACTTAGGTATGAAAAAATACCCTCTAATACCCTGTATACACATTTAAAACGGTTTTTCTAAATGTTTGTTTATTTTCATTTGGATGGTTTGCCCATTTGGGCGGGTTCGATCACATCAACTTGGTGGGTAAGGCCGACGCTATGCGCGGCAGGACGAGTACTTATGGTTGTTTAACAAGAGATTTCTGTCTATGGTTCTGTAAGTATATGTACAGTAGAACGCGAGCGCGCGCGCGGTCCTATTTTCTAATTCTGTCGTTATGATGGGTTCGTGCTTCTTATTAACTGTTAACAGCTTTTCCTCGTTTGTCCAAATCCTTCCTATTATTTTACTGTTTTCATTGCTGTGAATATATGCCGTGCATCAAACTCGTTCTAATGCTCTCAAAGCTCTCAAACAACATTCCCGCTTCTCAAACCGTCACTGCATTGCGATCGTGTTTTTTATTTACGGTCAACTTTCCAAATTCCGTCATCGCCGTTGTGCCGAGATTTAACGGTCTAGATGCATTTCCCCAAGCTGCGTCCACGTCTTTGAAGCTTGCACATCACAGCACTTGCCTTCAGTTCTCAAAGTTCACCGCGCGCCGTTCATTGGCAATCTTTGACAATAGTGATCGGAACCAGCATTTTGACATGCCGCGAGCACTGTTGCCGAAACGCCGCAGAAGCATTTCCAAATAGGGAGATTGATGGTGGCAGTGTTTTCGGCCGACTTTGATGGCCGCGCAACATCTGTTGGGCAACTTATAAACGCACCTCTTTCTTTTCATACCAGTACAGCGTCCTCCTACATCATTGTGCCACCCTCCGCTATGGCGGCTGGATGAGCCATGCACCACTTCCCTAGGTGGAAACTTTAATTCGTGCAGCGAACACCGCCTGTGCCGGCCTCAGGTAACCCTGCCGGTTTGTTCGGCAGCATGTCTTCTTTGCCTCAACTGTCAGTTCTGCACCTTTTGACGGTGTCTTGGTTTGTTGCGGTCCGTGAGTTCGATTCCGGCGCTTAGCAATTCTTTTTCCCTTCCGTAACTTTTTCTGTTGAAAATTGAAACGGCCCAAACATAATCTCTGGTTGTGTTCTTCATATATAATTATGCACGTACACCTGATTATGAAGCGTTTGGCCATTGCTCCAGGATTCTACTTTATACTGGGATCATCTTCGCAGACTTATAAATATTTAAATATCGGCACATCTCGGCAATATTGATGTTTGCCGAAGAATTGCTGTGTAACACTGCCACATCAATTCCCCTATTTGGAAGTGGAGCTGCAACGGTAGAGAAAGACAAAATCCGCCTCCACGTGCGCTCCAAATTGGGATTTTTTTTTCGGCAGCCTCGGCACTCGGGTTGCGAGCATTGATGGCCATTCCTTGGGTCATCATGTTCTGTCATCTTGACCGCAACTTGAAAAGAGCTTTCTGCCCAGCTATCTGGCAAACTACATATCACAGTGGCAGCGAGAAACAAGTGCAGATAAGTCATGACGGGTATTGAGCGCACCACTCACAATTTCAGTCATATCGATGCATATCTACATGTGATGCACAAGTTGTCACAGGAAGTATTTCAGTGTATCACGGAGAGACTACAAGACCATAAGGGAAATATAAGAGGGGTACTGTAGGGTGGTTTCGGTTTAAACCACCACGTTGCCAATGTTGGCATGGTTTAAACTGTTGTGGTTTAAACCAGGTCTATGGGCTGCCTAACTTTCTATAGGGGAAACAGGTGTGGTTTAAGCCAGAATGGTTTAAACCAGTTCAAACCAAGATCAAACCATGGTGGTTTAAACCAGGTTCAAACCATGATGGTTTAAACCAAGATCAAACCATGGTGGTTTAAACCAGGTTCGAACCCCATGATGGTTTGAACCAAAAAATGATGGAAGCAATCTTGGTTGAGTCAATTTCAGATTTCATTGAGTTCTTTGAAGAGAATTAGATATTTCAATAGAAAGAATCAATTTCTTTAGTTGTCCTCTACTATAACAGCTGCCCAATCAATTTTTGGGTCAAGTACCACCAACCTTTTCAAACTGTTGTTGTGTATCCTTCTCTGCCTGATTATCCATGCTAGCCATCTTCAATGCATAAGTTTTCTTTCCCAGTTTGTTTTTGTGGTCATGAGCAAGCACAGTCCAAACAGAGTGCATTTTGTTGAATCCTTGAATTGCACGGTGGGATTCTTGTGCAACAATTTCAAGTTCTTGCCATTGCTCCATATCTGCATGAGCCCGATACTATTTTACTCTTACTGCAACAATGAGAGTGAAACAACTAGCTCGACATACAATCCAACACATATACAGCTTCTTCTTCAGTAGACAAGTTTCTGTGTTGGCCCTGTTGCCAAATCTGGCCCTCTACCTTTGCACCATCACCCAGGCTGTTTGGCTAATCCACACTCTTTGTGTAAAGATCTTCATCCCTCAGCTCTGGGAACCCAGACTTTGGGTCTTTTGGGTTGCCTCCAAGGCAGATTATTGCAGTGTGAGCATGTTATACCTTCTAACATAGTTGTTGATTCTGGTTTGAATATCTTTTGTTTTTTGTACTGCATGTGTATTCCTTGATTGATTGTGAGCAGCATTATCATGCGCATTTTTGTGGTGTATGAGTGCCTGGCTATGTTGCATGTGCTCACACAAACTATGAAGAGCATCATTTGTTTCATGTTACCGCAGTTTCAGTTACCTTCTACACGGCTATCCCGGAAGGCACCGGATTTCTATGGTTCCGGTGATCTTCGGAATCAACTCGGCGGACCACTGGATTTCGAAGAATATACGCCCCTTTGGATTCCAACGGGTTGGCCTTTGAATTTGAATGAGCCCGCCTTTGGCATACTACGGGCAGGCTATCGTGTGCAGGAGGAACCGGAATACACCCTAAAAGGAATTTATTTTGGGCGATGCGGACGTTGCGCTGAAAATCATAAAATTATTGAGGGAGATACATATTATGGGAGTATGCTAATAGACAATTTGTATGGCGAAGCAACGGTAAACAACACAAAAAAAAAGAAATGCGCCCAAGTCCGACTTCGGACAGGTGCACTGACCGACGACCGTTGCGCTGCAGTGCCGTGCCCCCAGTAACCAAACGAGTCTAACTGGTCGGGT
Source organism: Mycena galopus ATCC 62051 (assembly GCA_014925785.1). NCBI lineage: Eukaryota > Fungi > Basidiomycota > Agaricomycetes > Agaricales > Mycenaceae > Mycena > Mycena galopus. The sequence goes on from WIQG01000175.1 coordinate 277,337, forward strand.
TGAGCTGCGCTGCCCTGGGACTAGCCGCTGGTCTGCGAGAGTGAAGGCAAAGAGTCTATACTTTAGAGAAGTTTAGCGCAGGAGAACTTGACAAAGCGTAAGACACCTTGATGGGACAAGACCCAGGATTGTCGTCCGACGGCAACTAAGTCTTGACCACATTGAGTGAGCATCTTGACATGACTTCACCTGGAAGGAAGGGGCTTCGCGAGAGGACACCGGGGGCAAAGAGCGACGCATATGGAATCCATATGCTTTAAATGCATGGAGTACGCACATGGTACACATATGCGTGTGACATTTGACAAAGCCCTTTGTCAGATTTCGGCAGATTGATAACTCGGTGCTGCATAAAATATGTTTAGTTAGCCTGATCCTAAGAGATACTTCAATAAGAGTTACAATTAATTCTGTGAATTGTTATGGGTAAACTTGAGGGAATGTGTACACAAGCTGCGACTCGGCCGCAGATGCCGTCGGGGCTCCGTGAACAGCAGTATATGGGGATCTGATCATGATATATCAGATCTCCTCTAGATTGGTCAGTGACGACTCGGATACATCAGGCCAGCTTTGTTTCCCGCGCTCCGCTTGATTTGGGCGCCCACCGCTGGCCCGCCTTGGCGCCTCAAGTGATGGCGCTCGATGGCGCGTCTTGATGCGCACACAATTCCAACATTTAAGTACGCAACGGCTGAACAAGCCATCTTTACTTGGTTGATACATATCTTGCGCACTGTTCAATCTGTTGCAAGTTGATTGTGCTGCGTCACATTCCCAATTCTCAACTCATCAAACGAAGGTTAGGCTAGGCGTAGTGATCGCGCAAATAACCTCAGAACCAGAAACACGGAGCAAAATTCAGTTGCCAAAGATAAGATGTATACACAATTGCAATATGATAGTGATATACAAAATGGAAGGATTGCCTGTAGATGTACATTTCAAGACAACCGCACAATTCACGCCCTTCGATGCCGAAGAGTCCGCAGGTGCGTCGAGCCCAACGCTACGACGGAGACACCCCATGCACCCGGCCGCCATCAGACAGTACACCGAGTGCACACACTCGGCCCCATCTGTCCATTCTCTGTCGATTCGCCAGAGAATCGGAAAAAGGTGAAGAGACACCTCGAAGAGCTGTGGTTTGGCACTCGGTTTTTATAGTGCCGGGGCATTTTGAAGGTGAGGTGAGGAAGGCAGTTATAATTAAATCATGGATCACGCACGTCCAGAGCACGGCCCCGCACCGCTTCATCGAAATGCACTGCGATAAAATACCGAGAACGGAATAGCAGCTCACGTGCCTATACCCCCACCCGCCGTCCAAGCAACACCGAAAGAGCCATTTGCAGAAGGGCGCGCATCCGGCGAAGTACGAGACCCACTACAAGGTCAATGGAAGGAGAAGGGAGACGCCGCCAAATCCCAATTGCCTTTTTAAGAAAGCCCACCAAGGTCGCTCCAGCCTCCATTCCCTGTCCCGACCCCACATACCACGCATCTTCCTGCATCCAAGTCCCATTTGAACAGACGCCAACACGCACCCTCACCCTCACCAGCACCCGCACCCGCGCCCGCACCCGCACCATCTCGATCCCCTCTCGCATGGAGCAGCAGCTCTCGGCGCCAGCTTCAAAAAGAGGGGAGGGGTAGCAATGGAGACGAATTACAAAGCAAGAACAGCAACGTCCTTCCTCGGCGACGCACAGGACTGAGGAAACGAAAAAGTAGATGAGCAGGGAAGGACACACACCGACACTGAATGATATTATTATAAAATATAAATCTCCGTCTTGACTCTTTGGAGGGGCAGCGGCAAATTGTTACGGGCTCCCAGGAATGCATCATGTCGTTCTGTGTATGAATAGGTCAGTTATCGAATTAGGAAGGTGAGAAAAACAAGAGGGGGGGAGGGGGACAGAGGGGGAAGGCGTAGCAGAGCATCCTGCGTTCACCACGCATCAGCCGTGTCCGTGTCCGTCTGCGCATGACGTCCCCCGCGTCCGGGCCTCCCGCACACCCTCACCACAGCGACCGCTTTTTTCTTCCCCAGGTCAGATCGCGTCCGCATCCCCCCGTGCTCAGCTGTTGAGCGTTACTTGCGTCCCCATCGAGAGTAGGGCGCGGCTCCGTCTGCCTCTGCGCGCACTGCACCAGTCCGCGCCCCCATGTTCACCCACTCCCCCTACGTTCTCCTCTCCTCCACGGGGCTGCGCCACTTTCCCTTCCCTTCTCCCCTCCTTGCCGAGGTTGACGCAAAAAGGAGGAAAGACGTGGGAGGAAGCACACGCACCGACACCAATGAATCTGGTCTTGACTCTGAATGTGGCAGCAGCGCGATGAGGAATGTAGATCTGTTGATCAATAAATTCTCTTCCGACTTCTCCCCTTCATCTTTGCCTCGGTCCGTGGGACGGAGGCGCGTGCGAAGGATGACCTTCTCCCCGCCCAAAGTGACACTGCTGCGTTCTCTGCGGGCCTGTCATCTTTGTCTTGGTCCGCAGCTGACGTTCCGGATTCTCCACAGCACGCACTACCGCGCCATATACGCCCTCCCACTCATGCCCTCACCCTCCCCCTCGCACCAACGCTTCCCCGGCCGCCTCTTCCGTGTCTCCGATCGCACCCGTATCCCTTTGCTCTCGTCCGTTGACTATGGATCGCGCGGTCCACATAACCACGCCTGCCACGTCCCATTATAATCTCATCGCGGATCTATCTTTAGTGCGGTCAGCGCACTTGGCGCGTAGCTGCTGTCATAGAGAAGCAAAGAAAGAGTAGAGGGGCCCATTATGAAGAGTGTATACGAGAGCCATAGGTGGGAGATGAGTTAGAGGCGGCGGCGAGTGAACAAAAAAGCAAAGTCATGGGAAGTAACATGTGTAAACAATTCGACGCGCCATCGAGCGCCATCAATTGAGGTGGCAAGGCCTGCCAGGCATGCCCAAATTGGGCGGAGCGCGGGAAACAAAGCTGGCCTAAAGGCTAATGTATCCGAGTCGCCACTGACCGATCTACAGAAGATCTGATATATCATGATCAGATCCACATATATGGCTGTTCACGGAGCCCCGACGGCATCTGCGGCCGAGTCGCGGCTTGTGTACACATTCCCTCAAGTTTACCCGTAACAATTCACGGAATTAATTGTAACTCTTATTGAAGTATCTCTTAGATTCAGGCTAACTAAACATATTTTATGCAGCACCGAGTTATCAATCTGCCGAAATCTGACAAAGGGCTTTGTCAAATGTCACACGCATATGTGTACCATGTGCGTACTCCATGCATTTAAAGCATATGGATTCCATATGCGCTGCTCTTTGCCCCCGGTGGGAGGAGGGACCTAGGGTGGGCAGGGTGGGGTGAAGATGGGAGGAAAGGTCAAGGAGACTACCATCACAACATCAAAGAAAACATCAACCATCACGTGTGGTGCACGAACCATCGGAGTTCAAATGTCTTCGAGATTTCCATGTCCACGTCTGCGATCCCTCAGTGCTCAGTGCACGCCCACGCTGAGCTTCATGCCCCACGCATCTATGTATAAATAAACTACTGTTTCCACTGTCGTCTTTATACTCGCTCGCTGCTGTATTTGCGTGCGCACCAAGTGCGCACTGCTTAGCGCACACCTTTGCACAGGTCACGAACCAAGCAGACTTTGAATCATAGATACTGAGTAAGATTTATGGTAGTTTGAATGCACTATGAATAGTCCAAAGGACAAGGAGCCGGTAAGACCTTGAGTTATGGTCCAGTTAGGAGCAGAATATGATCAAGTTATGGTTGTATCCAGTGGCCTTTGAATACTATGGGTTGCCTGTAGAAATATGGGCATAGAACCATTGGATTTCACTAATCTGTATATCCAGCGGCCCATAGTGATTGAACCTTAGAAAGCCGAGGTGAAGATCATCGGATTTCGATTGGCGATGGGTCCTATCGAATTCCGGTGACATCCGGGATAGCCGTGTAAAGAATGGAGCAAAGTGCAGATCTGGCTTGCTCTGTTATATTAGTACACTCTCAAAACCGGCACCATGAATCACTCATCATATACTGTATGCCTTGCCATCCTATGCAGAGTGTTGAACTAAAGCTAGCTCCTGAAGTTGCCATCTGAGTGTAAGGTCAACTTGAATGACCCATTTCAAGTCCTTCATCCGATGGCGTGGTGGCATTTATCATGTTTCAAGGGTTTCATTACCAAAGAGAACATATAGGTTCTTGTGCGGAAGGAAAGAGAGCTCTGTTTTTTCCCCATTGAACGCACTTTTTTGGTTTAAACCTGATGGTTTGAACTGGCTTAAACATATGGGTTCTTGTGCTGAAGGAAGGAGAGCTCTCGTTCTTTCCATTGAACACACCTTCTTTGGTTTAAACTGTTTTAAACCTGATGGTTTGAACCAGGTTTAAACCACCATTAAATCTGATGGTTTGAACCTGGTTCAAATCGCCATTAAACCTGGTTTAAACCACCATTGAACCAGGTTTGAACCGGGTTAAACCGGGTTAAACCGGTCTGAACCTGGTTTAACCCATTCCTCACATTGGAGCCTGGGGGGTGGTTTACACCACCTCTAATATTGGCAATGTGGTGGTTTAAACTTAAACCACCCTGTTGCTGCGTACCTGCCTGCCATCAAGAAGCTCTCCAATCAGAAATGGGCTCAAATTGTCGCGCTCAGCGCACCCTTCATTGATGGCCCAGCATAAATCGCCGTCGATGAAACTGATGGTGAAGAATCCGGAAATTAGGGGTGCTCAATTCTTAACTTTTTTGCCCACTTTAAATCTGCCCATGTTTTTATTTGTTCAAAATAAATAAAGATTTGAAGCTCCGCACGACGGCGGCAACAACTGCCGTAGTTACCCGATTTGGAATGATAAGCTACATGCCCCGCACCACAAAGACAGAGACACAAAACGCCCTCCTGCACATCTCAGAGAGCTTCCTGGCTGCATCCTTACTCCTTGATAGTGATGACGATGGTGCTGATTTGCTGGGATAGTCATAAATCGATAATTATCGCGCCAAAATGTGTGTCATTGAGGTAATTGCATGCCAGAAAGAAAGAACTGACATATGTGAAGAGATCGAGAGTCCAGTGAATGGAAGAGCGTGTCAACACAGCACCAGAAGACAGTGAAAGAAAAAATTGAGGCAGTCTGTCAGATACGTAACTACGGCAGTTGATGCCGCCGTCGCGCGGAACTTCAAATCTTTATTTATTTCGAACAAATAAAAACACGGGCAGATTTAAAGTGGGCAAAAAAGTTAAGAATTGAGCACCCCTATTCTCGCGCCTTATCTAAATCTCTGACGACGAGGACGATGATGTGCTAATATATAATATAAAGTGTCTGTCTACAAGAGACTATTAATGGGGTAATTGCCAACAATTTGCCAATTGGGGCCAATTGGGGCCATTTGGCGCCAAATGGTGGATCTGGTTTTTCCTGATGTCGGCTTTTTGCACTATGCGCTACGCCCTTGACAGATGCCATCTGAGACCAATTTACCCGCCACACGTCCAGGGAATGATCCCCACCGCAACCGTACTGCATCATCACTTGATTCAAATCCCATCATCCCCACTCGCCCACTGAATCCTGTCGAGAATTATTCCACCCAAACCGAATTTTTGCACACCCAGACGCGCCTTTGCGCCGCAAAGCCAACTACAGCGACAAAATGCCACCCATTAGGCACTATTCCTCAATGATCAACCGAGACGGAATTCAAGAGCCAGATTGGGCTTGACTGTGCGCCTGCCGGAGGTTTCTCGGCGGAGAGCAACGCATCCGCATCTACTGCATCTACCGCTTCTACCTCTTTCGATGTTCTTCCAGATGGATGGAGTCTCGAAATTTTTTCGGCGAAATTGTGGTAGCGTCGCGCTCTTCTTGGTCAGTTTCAGCTTCCTAAAACCAGCGGAACGGGGTGATGAATATGTCAAAGCTGGATATGCAGGAGTGGATAGCGGAGCAGGGAATTCAAGAGTTCGGCTAGAACGGGACAGGCAAAGGACGCAAGGTAAAGCTCGGTCGCCTGCGATGGAGTCCAGAGTGGTTGTTTTGAGAGGGGGATTCTGATATTAGCTGTTGAGGAAACCAACATAGCAATGTGATTCCGTGATAATCTGTGCCTTGAAGATGTCCATCCCTTCGATGTTTTTTTTTGTTTTCGGCACCCTTTCCCTTCCTGGGTTTCGAGGAAGGCGGTTTTGAGAGTGCCAGAATCCCAGGTTGAGAATGAATTGTTGTAGAAGAGCAAAAGATGAACTCACAATTCAGGGTTTTCTGAGCAAGTGCGACAGTACTTTCTGAACAAGGACTCCCCGTGCCTGGGTATCTTCGGCCCGTCCGACGCGACCCAACCTTTCGACCATTAGATGAACAGAGCCAGAAAATCAGACCAAGATGCTGTCAAGGAGGGCCTTGGCATTGATTCCATTCGAGAACGCAACTGTGGCGAGGACTATTTGACATTGTGGATTTTTTTTTGATGAGTCGAATAGTCTCTTTGGTATGTTCGGGCGAGCAGAAACTGGTGTACATGTGGAAAGCAGAAATATTCAGCCGAGTCAATTCCAAAACCTTCATAACCCCAGTTGAAAACCCGGAACTGGAAGGGAACTGCACTCACGATGTTTGAGGCTAAACCCTTCGTCCGGGTGACAATTATTCCCACCGGAATCGAGCGCGTCGGTAATCCTGCAGGACAGAATGCAGGGTTCTTGTTGTATTCGGTCAAGACAGAACAGGGACTGAGAATGCGGTCGATTTCCCATCTCCGGTCGCGGTGCAGCAAAGGACATTGTCGCCATAAAGTATTGCGGAAATCAGGTCTTCCCGGACGCCACGGAGACCATCTCTCCATGCGGGTAGCAGCTTCTTGACAATCTTCTGTATGGTTTGACGGCCTATCTGGGCCTGTAATTGAAGCCTGTGAGCCATGGAGTTGTGCGAGAGTAGTGGTAGAGCATCCAGCGCGTTGTGAGCGCGTCGAGGAGGAAATGACGTGTAAGGAGGCCCAGGACACGTGGTGCGGCTAGCTCCGAATTCCTGGAACCTTTAGGTTACAGGTCTCCAAGCAGCCTTTTGATATTTCTTTACCCCATATGGCAATCCCTTTCCTTTTTCAGAACGCGACCGTTTTTGGCCGTGTTTCATGCTGCAACCTCACATGCCTTCTACCCGCACCCTTGGAAATCCGGGGCGGCTGGTTCCAGGCGTGCCCGGAGGGCCATTTCTATTTAATAAGGAAGCAGCCCGATCAGACCCCCGCGCGTGATCAAACTTTATATAGCGAGGCACGAGCACTGATATAAAATGCCTGTCTACAAGAGACTGAAATCATCCTCACCCAAGACCTCGCCGCACTTGTGCGCTCCTCATTGTTTCAGCATCGGTTTATTATCGTATCATTACGTTCAATTCGAGAGTCATGTGTCCTCGTTGTCGATGACGAAATTTGGTCGAGGTCACGCGTGACACGTCACACATCCGGTTGTCGAATTTGGCCAAAGGATCAAAAATGGTTGAAAATGGTTATAAATTCGAGGACAGCTTATTTTGGGCTTTCAGGCATCTGGGAAGGCAGAATTGGGTTGAATTTCGCCTCTGCCAAATCTGGAACACAGAAAAGAGGCTTCTCAGTTGTCTTTTTTGTGTCATATCTGTACTAGAAAAAAAAACATCTGACAATTTGAACTGTTGTTCAATATGCCTTCAAATATTTGTTCTATGCTTGGAGCTCATGTCCTGCATCATTGTAGTACAATGTCGAATTTTTGGTGCCGGTCACGCCAAGTTGAAGGGTCTGTTGAATTGTTGAATTAGTTCAAACCATCACGCGTCACACCCCCTGTCAATTTGAACGTAACAATACAGGATGAGTGAAAAATAAGCTTAAACGTATGACGCGCGTATAAGGAATTTACATAGGTCCATAGGTTCCCGGCTTTGCCTCCTTCACATTCTGGCTCCAAATGAGCGCCTCCGCAGTCGTGCGACTGAGCCACTTCAACAGGCTCCACGTCCCTACCATGCCTCCGAGCGTGAGATACTGGGGTGGGTTTGCGGAAGTGATCTTCCTGACGACTGTATTCGCAAATTCGTTTGTGTCCATTACACCGTAGGCTTTGGTCTGGCTCTGATAACTAACAAGAATTCAGATTCAGTCACCGCTGGAATCAGAAGGAATAACGTACTGGACACGTTTGATTTGCTTCTCCATGCCTTTGTAGAAGGAATCATGGGCTAGGGTATATGCTCCTTTCTTGAACCGACCTTGCAGTGAGTGAATACACCACTGAATCACTGAAGCACCTACCACGGAAATATTGCTCTTGATTGATCCAGGAGCGATCAAGACGACTTTCACGCCGATGACGTGGCACTCCATGCGCAGCGTTTCAGTGTACGAGTGGAGGGCCGCTTTGCTCGCATTGTAAAATGCTTGGAAAGGGGTGGCGAGTTCACCAAGAATCGAACCAATAGCAACGACAGTGCCTTTTCCACGTGTTCCCATGCGCGGGACAACATTCTTGACGAGGCGCACAAATCCGAAAAAGTTTGTTTCAACGACTTTGACGCCCTCCTCAAACGGTGTGTCGAGCAGAGGACCTAATACGATGAGCAGTGAGTTTTGATTGGGATTGTGAAGAATACCGGTGTGGTTGGTTCCCGCATTCGAGATCAAGAGGTCAATGCCCTCCGTTTCCTCGTAGACCTTCTTTATCCCGACCGCGACTGATTCATCGTCTGTCACATCCACAGCCAGCTTTCGGATGTTCTTGTGATTGAGATCCGACATGGAATCCACTGAACGAGCCGTGGCGTACACAATATATCCTTTGGACAGCAGAGATATACATCTATTACACTGCTCAGTGAACCTTGACCCGCGAGGCAGCAGATATCGGCTTACAATGCACTGCCAATACCACCATTCGAGCAGCCAGTAATGAATGCGACGGGCGGCATGAGGGTAAGAGTGGTGTAAACGAGCGACGGGCAAGCGAAGGGTACGTGAGGGCAAGCGAGGTTCGTGGCGACTAAATACTTTGCCGTTATTGATTAACAGTTTTGTCTATTCTTTCCACGATGCATCGGAGTTAGGGAAAGAAGTATAATTACATGGACCAACGATCTCCTGTTTCGATCCTTCCATTTTCTGTTGGCTGTGAGAAAGCTCCCACGGGAATCCATCTCGGCCTTCGGCAATCCTCGCCTCAGATCCCGGGCAGCGGGAGATGAACTTCACCCCTGAGAACGCTTACGGCCAAGTATGGGGCTGTCCTCCCCAAGGGGGTGCCGGACCATGAATGCCGGACCGGCCCCTGGTTGGTTGGTCGCCGGCGGAGCCCAAAAGGAAAATTACGAGTATTTACGTAAACCTTCATAATCACTCCGAAGGGATGATCTCGAGAGCGGGTTAAAAGTCGGTATACAAAATCTGCATAAACCCCAATAGTGGCTATGTTGAATGCGAGTTGGTGAAAAAGACTACAATTCTTCTAATGAAATTAGTGGCAGTGTTTCCTTGCGTAACGAGGTTCAGTGGCGGCCTGGGTTTGAATACCCGACTTGGGTTATTTCTATTTTGAACTTGTAAATGTTTGAACAACAACCACCAAGGGGTTCTTAGGGCCAATGGTCCCAATGGCTATCGGAGCACACACAGACAAATATGTACATCCATGGACGCACTGGCGCCAGTCAACACAAGAATGAAAAATGAAAAATGAAAAATTTACTGCAGAACTAAAGCAGATTAGCCCCTTCATTACAACAGAGAGCAACATCAATTACAAATCCATTCTATACATTTTCTAGGACGTGTCAGTGGATAAAACTGAAAAGTGTTTTTGCCTGTCTCAAGACATCAAGTCAAATCTGTGCACTTGGCTGAGGGGTTCCATGCGATGGGCGAATAATCGAGAAGGAAAGTACTTGATGCGTACCCAATGTTTCACTGCTGGTAAATATTTTGGGCAAAAACATCTGGTGCCAGCTATATGCAAATAAGGGTCTTTGCAGTCCGTTTGGCTCCATAGGCATAGCGCTGCTCTATTTATCCCAACTTGGGGGAAAAGGAAAATGTATACCCAGAGGATGATAAAGGTGCATCACAATAATCATATGAAGTTCAATCAATAGGGGGTTTCAGAATTAGAAACCTGAGTCCAACTTGCGTCAAAACTTGGCTTCAACTTGAGTCCAATTGAGTCCAACTTGGCCCAAGTTTTGACCCAAGTTGAGGTCTTAATTGTGAACCACCTAACTTGTCCCGAACCCAAATACCTCGAAGTTGTGTCGGAATTGTCGGCTCGGCTATCCCAAAGCAGAAGCCTATGACATATTCCTGGCTGGGAACTAGTTCGCGATGCACGTTGCATCATTCTGTGCTGTGCTATTTTTTCAGCTGGAGCATAATCATCATCAATGAGAACAACGTCTGCGCGAGGCTTGGATTTCTTCCGAGGAGGAGGAGCAGGAGGATCCGATGGTTTGGTCTGTTTCTTGGGGGCATTTGTCACCCCAAAATATTATGTAGTGGTGCTCGTAGATATGAGACGACGGGAATAATAATAATAATTCATTACACGTGATCGCCACTCGTGCAAATTACAAGCGTCAGGTGAGAATCCACGGTAAATAAGCCCGAATACCCAAAGTTGAGACCCGAAGTTGAGACCCGAAGTTGAGACGAAAGTTGGATGTCAAATCGGGCTCTTGTGCACGATTTGACATCAAACTCCGATTTCGGGTTTCAACTTGAGCTTCAACTTGATGAAGTTGGAGCTCAAGTTTTGACGCAAGTTATGACCGAAGTTTTTAATTCTGAAACCCCCTAATGACTGTCTCAACACATATCCTACTTGAGCATTGCTTTATTAGTCACTTTGGCTGGCTGGGGGGGAGTGGGATGAGGGTGATTGCCGGCAGCGGGTTTGGGCTGCGGACCTGGGGTATGGCTTTCGTCTCATCCATGTTCAAGGGGGGAGGCAGCAGCAGCCACTGATCCTTGGTGGGATGGAGCACGTCCTGGAACAGGAGTCGGGTATGAAGTGTCCCATTGGTCAGCACATCCCATGCAGGCTACAATCCGTTGATTGACTAGCACAATGCCTCACTAAAGTTCAGCCCTGTTTACAACAAGTCTACTGTGTCGACACACCCGGAGATCACTCCGGCCTTTGTTGCGGTCCCTCCGGCTACAGAGGATACGGAGCATCCGACAACCCCGGCTCTCATTCCGTCTATACTCGCTGTGTCAGAAAGTGACCGGAAATTTGGTTATTTAAGCAGAATCTTGTGGAATATTTTGGTTTTGGCTACCTATTCATGTTTATCAGGATATATTCTGCTCCTTCATATTGAATTTACTTCCAAGAATCATGTGTGGATCTTATGGAACTCAATTGCTTTTGGTAGACATCATTTTTGCTATATGTGGCTCAAGTTGAGGTGTACGACTTGGTCTGCAGGGATTTATGGTGTTTTCTGTTGCCATAACTGCTCTTGAGGATATTTTTCACATATCCCATGACTTGAATCCAGAAGAAACCTGATCGCTTCTCATAGAGAAGAGATTCTCCCTGGCAGGTCACACCGGCTAAAGCTGTGCTCAAACTGTTCTTCAATGCAGCCAGCAAAGTCAAGCCTGAAACAGCTCTGACTTTAATAAAAGGTAAGTTAAGCATTGCCTGATCATGATTGCATGCATCCATGGTGCCAGATCCACCGAAACACAACATTAACCACTTGTTTAACAAGGAATTTTGAAATTCTGCACTCAATGTTCCAGCCCAATTTGTCAGGGCAATCCGAGGCCTAAGTAGAGAGTTGATGAAGCTAGGATATACCGAGGAGCTTGGTTTTCTGATTCTTGGATGATTCATTGTGAATTTAGGCTTTAGCAACTATTCTTGTAAGGTTTCATATGAGCAGTGTCTAAAATGAGTGAGTTCAAATATGTGTCCCTGATCTTTTTTGGTCTGGAGAGAGCAATACTCCGTCGATTCAGCTCAAACAAAGTGCTAGATCTGTTACTAATATCCGTAGCTATATGGTGATCAGGTATGGAAGCCTTCACATCACGTGATCGCATATGGCGGATCAATTTCCGGTTACTTTTTGACACAGCGAGTACTGCTGACGTCTTCGCCCGGACCTGCTCCTTCCATGGAGATTCCTCTGGCACCGGTTCCGGTGCCACCCGAGGCCCCCGCGCCTCATCCGTTCACTACTGCCCCGCTTGTGTCTATGGTCAACGCTGCTGCTTTCCGCGCTATCATTCGCGATAAAAGCACCATCTAGTATACTCTGTGTGCTATGCTGACCGATGAAAGTCTAGGTTTTAAATTGTCGGCCAAGCCGGACTTCGCTAACTTGTTCGGCATTCCAGCCGAATACCATGACTTCACCGATGTCTTTTCGGAATTGGAGGCTTATAACCTTCCGCCACATCGCGAGTTCGATCTGAAGATCGAGACCGTTGATGACACAGAACTTCTGGTCAGTCCCATCTATTCCCTTTCTCCGGCTGAACCTTTGGTGCTCCAGGAGTTCCTCGATCAGAACTTGAAGGCAGACTTCATCTATCCGTCTCATTCCTCCCATGGTGCTCCTATCCTCTTCGCTAAGAAGAAGGATGGAAGTCTCCGGCTCTGCGTCGACTACCGCGGATTGAACTGTATCACGAAGAAGAATCGTTATCCACTTCCTCTGATCTCAGATCTCCTTGACGCTCCGGGAAAGGCACGTATTGATACCAGGCTCGACCTCCGGCATGCTTATCATTTACTCCGGGTCGCCCCGGGAAACGAGTTCAAAACTGCATTTTGCTCACGCTACGGCTCCTACAACTTCCGGATCGTTCCGGAAGGTTTTTGTCCAATGCTCCAGCCGCTTTTCAGTGTTTCCTCAATACACTGTTTGCGGATCTGTTGGATGTCTATGTCGTGGTATACCTCGATGACATCTTGGTGTACTCCGACGACCCGTCCGACCATACTGCTCACGTCCGGGAGGTGCTCCGGTGCCTCTGGGAAGCTGGTTTGTATTGCAAACTTCCCAAATGCGAGTTCGGCGTCACTACTTGCCAAATATCTAGGCTATGTTCTTTCTCCGGACGGTTTCCGGATGGCTCCGGACAAGATCTCCGCCATCACGGACTAGCCCGTCCCTTGGAAAGTTAAGGACGTTCAGTCCTTCCTCAGTTTTTGTAACTTTTACCGGTGTTTTATCTACGGCTATTCCAGCATTACTGTTCCACTCACCCGGCTTACCCACACCGCTATCAAGTGGGACTGGTCGGTCGCTTGTCAAATGGCTTTCAACACTCTCAAGCGCGCATTTACAGATGCTCTGGTCCTCCACCACTGGAGTCCCGGCTGTCAGATCACGGTCGAAACAGATGCATCTGACTACGCTATTGCGGGCATTCTCTCCATCACTGGAGATGACGGGGAACTTCACCCTGTCACCTTCCGGAGCCGGACACTTACGGCTCCGGAACTCAACTACTCCTTGCTATTTTTGACTGCTTTACTCATTGACATCATTATCTCGAGGGTGCTCCTTTAGTTGTCAACGTTGTCACGGACCACAAGAACCTCAAATACTTCGCAACGACGAAAACCCTTACCCGTCGGCAAGTACGCTGGTCCGAATATCTCTGCCATTTAAATATGGTGATCCAGTTCCAACTGGGCAAACTCGGAGGTAAACCTGATGCTTTGACTAGACGATGGGACATCTATCCAAAAGAGGGGGATACGGCCTTCAGCCAAATCAATCCTCAGAACTTCCGGCCCATTTTCACGTCCGATCAATTATCCGCATTGCTTAACGCTACTTACCTTGAAGACGTTTGTCTCCAAGCCTCCGTCGTCATGGATTTTGATCAGCTTCACTGCGACATCATTTCCCACTATCCGGACGACCCAGCCGCTACTTCTGGACTCGCATCCGCAGTGTCCGATCCTTTTGGCTGGCGCTGGACCACAGATCTGACTGGACTTGTACTTCTCAACAACCTCTACGTCCCGCAGGTTTCCAGCAAATCTCCGGACATTCTCTGGGTACGTGTTTTACAAAACAAGCATGATCTCATACTCTCTGGCCATTTCAAATAGAATCGTACACTGGCTCTCATCCGACGCGACTATGCCTGGCTAGAGATGTGGAATTTCATCCGAGATACTGCAAATCCTGCACTCACTGCAAGTGCAACAAGGCCCCTCGGCACAAGCCATACAGTCTTCTCCGTCCACTTCCGGTTCCCCTCCGTCCTTGGCATTCCATTTCCATCAACTTTATTGAAAACCTTCCTGTCTCCAGCAAGTTTAACTGTATATGTGTCATCGTTGATCGTGCATCCAAGCAGGTTATCCTTTTCCCCTGCGATTTTCATATCACCTCCGTACAACTTGCCAGGCACTTCCTTATTCATGTCTTTTCCAAACACGGAGTCCCGGCCCATGTCACTTCCGACCGTGGCACGGAATTCATTTTTGCTTTCTTCTGTGCATTGGGCAAACTACTCGATATGACCATGCACTTTACGTCCGGCCACCATCCGGAGGCCGACGGGCTGAAGGAACACATGAACCAAACCCTCGAACAGTACGTCCGGATGTATTGTGCATATCAACAGGACGACTGCGCTGAGCTCCTTCCTCTTGGAGAGTTCGTGCTCAACAACACTCCGAACGCATTGACCGGCGTATCTCCATTCTTCGCTAACAAGGGTTATCATCCGGCACTCACTTTCCACGAGACTACAATCCAGGGCAACAATGTTGACAAAGCCCGGGACTACATCTATGACCTCCAATCCGTCCATAAATACCTCCGTGCGCAACTTACTATTGATACGGAGCATTACAAGGAAGCTGCTGATAAGAAGTGTCTTCCAGACCCGATCCTTGAGGTCGGAGATCATTTCTTTGTGTCAACTGAGTTCATTGCTACCACCTGGCCAACGGAGAAGTTCTCCGAGACGCACTTTGGACCATACAAAGTCATCAAGAAAACCTCTGGCGCATCTTATTGAATCTGTCTCCCTAAAGCCCTTTCGTGCATTCACCCCATTTTTCAAATCTCAGCACTAGAACCACATTTCCCGAATCCATTTCCCGGACGCAAACAAGTTCCACCTGGACCGGTCGAGAATATTGACGGAGACAAACATTTCGAATCATTGGCAATACTCGACTCCAAGATCAACCGATGTTACCGTTGTTCTCCGCTCTGGTACTACGTTGAATGGCTCGGATGGTCTTTGAGCAGACAACAGTACCAGTGGGTTCCGGCCTTCGACTTGGACGCTCCAGAGCTCTTGGCAGAGTTTCACGAGTGATATCCGGACAAGCCCGGACCCGAATGGGAACGACTTTGAGCTTCCAGCTCCGGTCACATCCCTCCGGTCTTACTCCGTCTCGTCAGCGACTCTATGCGCTTCATGACCAAGAAAACATTTATTTTGGACTCAAGAAATTATTCTACAAAACGTCTGTTTTTGATTTACAATAATTCATTTTTCCCCGCCTCTGGCCTGTGAATCCTCTGGCTCCTTCAGCTCCGGCTCCAGCTGCGTGCCCGACCCACTTGTGACCGGCTCATCGTCATCGAGCATCTTGTAGACAAATTGGCTGTTGTTGTTCCGGGTGAGCCGATATCCATTGAGTTCACTTCCCAGTGGGAGCGGTTCGAGGGGGATCCAATTCTCCTCCTCCTGCTTCACCTTGGCCACCTGCACATTCGCGTTCTCCAGCACCGTGTTCTGCTCCGCTTGGAGCCGGCGAATACTTTCGTCAATGGTCGCAGCTTTCTTCTTCGCCTCTTCAATCTTCTCCTCAGTCGCTTTCTTGCTCGCCTTCCGACTGGCGGACAACTCCAGCATGTGGCGTTCATACTCCGGCTCGGACATCCCGAGCTCTGTGCCTCGTTCCTGCTTCACCTTTGGCTCCGGCGGAACGGGTTGGACAAATTTGCCCGGAGCGACCTCCACGAACGGACCAATCTCGGCTGAGGTAAAAGTGGGCTCCGGCTCGGGTCCGTACACCGGACCATCCACCTCCATTTCCTCTGTCGTGCCTTGTGCGTCCAGTTCCTCCGGACATTCAATGTCCTCTGCTGCTGGCATTTCTTTGTCCTCTGGCTCGTCTTCACTCTCCGGATCGCCTTTCCCATCCACTTCATCGTCGACGGGGTCCTCCGAGTCACGGATGGACGCAGCCTTCTGGCTCCGAATCCATTTCCGGATGTCGTCAGGTTCCGGGGCCGGAGGTGTGTCCTCGAGTGAGACTCCGATCTCCTCGAGGTACTCACACGAGGGAAGGTCTTCCCGGCCTCTCCACAGGTTCCGTGCTCACATCTTCAATAACTTGCGGTCCATGTTCTGTGCGGCTTCGAGCCGAAAAATGTGCTGCCGGGTTTCCTCCAGCAGCTCGTGGATGTCATCCATCCGGGTCCGACACAAGAGCAGGACCTCCGGTTTCATTCGTCCTTGGGTCGTGGTCGACTTCCCCTTTGTGGCCTTCACGCGTGCCGCTTTCACCTTCGGACGTCGGACCGTACTCTCCAGCATGAGAGGGCACTTGATTTCCTTGTGGCGGCATTCCCAGCACACGCGAATGTTGTTGTCGTGCGTAATTTCACACCAGGCTCCGTGGTTGTTGCAATTTTCACAAGCTAATAACCAATTAATAATCGGGTCCGAAGATTTTCTACCAGGCAAATCCTTCACTTGCCTTCCATCGCCAAAAACCAGTCGATATCCTCATCTTTCACCCTCTTTCATAGCTTCCGTTTGCCATCCGCCATCCTCTTCCTCTTTCCACTCGCCTCCAGCTCCTCCGGCTCCATGCTCAAATCGTCTGGTCTGATCCACTCATCCGGAACATCTATCGTGTCCGCAGATTCTGCCCGACGGTGTATATCCACAAGCTCCATGTAGTCGAAGTCGGTGGCCATGCCCTCCAGGACACGGATGCGTAGACGGCGGGCCTTCGCACGCAGTTCTGCCGCTGCTCTTTCTTCGGCCACCATTTCCTCCTCTTACTCCTGGAGTCAAGCTGTGTACCTCCGGTTTTGCTCCTCTGCTTCCTCCCGCGCTTTCCTCTCCTCGGGCGTCAACCCCGCCAACTCCGCCTCCCTCAACCTCCTCTTAGGCCTCCCTGTCCAGCATTGTCTCTCGGTTCTTCCCTTTACCCCCGGTCGGTGGTGGCAGTGGTGTGCTGTCATGGTTGAGGGCGGACAACATGGTGGAGAGAGGAGAAAAAGTTGTTGTTCCCATAGCAAAGTTCTCACCATCACGTGCCACCATGTACGTTTCCATTCACACACGTCATCAAGTCATCCTTTTGGTACATTCATTTCTTCCTGTCCATATTCCTTTTGGTTCCTCTGTTCCTTGGGAGCAAGGAATCCTAAGAGGGGGATACTGTTACGAACATGCAACTCTCTCACCATCCGGCTCCGTCCGGTTCCCTCTGTCCTCTGTCCGAATCCTCGGATCTGACTCCTCTTCCTTCCAGAACCATCATCTGAACGCCGGTTCGCGTCCGTCTCACTCGCTGTTGCGTCCGGCCTTAGCCATCGATGCATGCCCTCGGGGTTTTTATGCAATGAAGATTTACTGAGCATTTCCCCTTCTCTGACCATATGACTTATGCTCCACATGTATTCCTTATTGTCTTCGCTTATCCCTATTGTCTTTACTTCTTCTCCGAACACATCCGGAGTATCTCCGTACTTCGTATAAATACGTACTTACTTCGGATGTAACCTTAGTTGATAATTGACGTGCTTTGCCTCCGCGTTGCTCCGTCGTCCGACCTCTGCTTTATTCTCTTATCTGATCTTCGGAGCCAAGTTAATTGGTGTACCCTTATACTCCTGTGGTATTGCTTTGCATCCGGACCTTTGTCCAGCCATTCGGCACTTTGTCCGGCCTCCTGTCCCTCTGGCCTTTCCGGCCATTCTCTTTCCTTTCCGGACACGGATATAACACAGTTGTGGGGTGCTTTGCCACCTCGCCCACTGTGGTAGGGGCCGCGTCCATGCGTGTGCCAGTGCACGGAAGCACCCCATAACTGCGGCCCAAACTGCTGCCTCGCCCACGGTTGTGGGGGTCACCTTCGGCGTGCGCTAGCGCGCAAAAGGACCCCTGCAATCGCAGGGGTCGTGCCCATCCGTGGCGGTTATGTGCAAGCTGTCCCCTCGCTACCCCGCGCGCCAGGCCAGGCTGAAAAGTGCCGTGGGGTGCAATGTGTGTGCGGCGCATCTACGGGACGCTGTGTGCAAGAATTCTTCTACCTTCCTTGACCTCCCCTCACTCATAACTCGTCAGGTTACTAAGATTTTGTTGCGGGCAATTTGGTAAAAAGGTTGACTTATGGCGTAACAGGACATTTATTCCACTCAATACCTTGGCTTGGATGTTGTATATATGTACCCTATCTATCCAAAATTTTCCAAAATTTCTAAAAAATATTTGGTGGCCATCGTGGCTGGCAACGTCGAGGACTTCTGATTGCTTTGATTGTGACATGGAGAGATTTTGATCAACAGTGTCCAAATTTAGAACACTCGTGATGGTCATGGAGCACGGCAGAAGCTGTGGATAGGAATATTAAATATGGGCTGGAAGGACCCTGGGGTGATGTATCATATCTCCCTCTCAGTCAGCAGTTTTCATGTATCACGGCTTTGCGCTAGTTAGAGGGTCGCGATAGATCATACAATACTAAGGTGCAAAACTGGGGGGGGGGCTTAAGGATAGTGTGGAGATTCTGGATGGGAGCGAACTCACTATATACATCTTATCCTCCCTGTCTTCCCCGCGCACAAGATGAATTTACACTTGCGTTTCCAGTGCCCTGTGGTGAGAACCCTAAAGAGGTTAAGTGCTTGATGGACAAAAGGCCAAGGTGACCCACTTGCTGTTCGAGATAGCTTCTAAAGTTATCCGGGGCGCTTCCAGTGACCTGCTGACAGTGAAACTTCCCTCAAAAGCTACGGGAAACAAGGCCACATACCAGAACAGAATATTAATGCTTTGTGCATCTGATTTCTCATGCTGAAAAGTGCGTTGGTGACACCATCTACGCCTCGTTGACTGCTGATGTGATTGTGAACGATTGTGAACACGGACGGCGTACCAAAACGCGGATGATCTCATCCTTCCACACCAATTATCTGTGCTTCTTCGGTCATTGGGGGGGACTAGAAAAAAACAGTGCAAAATATAGGGGATTGTATTGCATTTGTCCATCATTTCAATGGGGTTCATACCGTTCGCGCAACCACTGCAGAATTTTGGGATGAAGGTCACATGATGTGAGACACAGACATATTGTGCAGGCATGGTATGGGTCAGGGGGCCATATACATGCTACAGGAGGTGGATCGGAGTTTAGATTGGGGCAAACAACCAAGAACTGGGTGAGTTGTATCAAATTTTCCTGTAGAGCCCTTTTTGGATAGTCGGACGAAGCACATGGATGCGGTTCATGTTGAGCATAGGGCTCTTGCGGAAGGTCCAGAGGAGACTTACATGCTTGAAACTGAGGAAGGCGAGTGAGATTTGATGGAGATAGATCGAATTCTTTAATAGAGCCCATTTCGGGGACTCGGATGAAGCGCACAAACGTGTTTTCTGTTGTACTGCCTAGCCAATAGAACAGGGCTCTTGGGGGAGGAAAGGTCCACGCTTGAGACCGAGGAAAACCCAGGAGATTTGAGGGACATAGATTGAATTTTATAAGAGACACTTGGATGACGAGCAAGACGTGTTTTGTGTCCTACAGCCCGGAAGATAGGACAGGGCACTTGAGGGAGGTTCAGACGAAAGGTTCACGCTTGAGACTGAGGAAAACGAGTGAGATTTGAGGGCGGGGGATCAAATTCTTTATTCACCCTGTTTCGGACACTTGTACGAGGTGTGCGGAGGTGTTTCGTGTCGTACTTCCTAGCAGATAGAACAAAGCTCTTGAGAGAGGTCCAGAAGAGAGGTTCACACTTGAGACTGAGGAAAAAAAGCGAGATTTGAGGCAGGCGAATCAAATTTCTGAGGCATGCTGCTTTGGACCCTCTGGTGAAGCACGCGGACGCGTTTCGTGCTGTACAGCCTAGTAGATAGAACAAGTCTGTTGAGAGAGGTCCAGAGGAGAGGTTCATGCTTGAGACAGAGGAAAAGGACCGAGATTTGAGGGAGGAGGATCAAATCTTTTGGTGCACCCCGTTTTGGACACTCGGACGAAGCACCCTGGACTCACTGCATTCCAGGGCCAAATTGGCAGAGACTCGACCGAGGCGGGTCAGCATAGGTCGGTTGACCCCTCCTCGGCAGAGGAGTTCGATGGTGAGAGTCCCTTGGCGGTTGCCACGAGCTTCGGTTACAGGAATGGTGACGTTACCTGGCTAGCATGTGGCAGCTTGACGACACAGCTCAGAGGCAGATACCGGCTTCCAACTTTCGCTAATAAATCTACTTATCACATCTAATTCAAGCTACATACTCTACGAACACCATCAGACAAACAGGAGAATATTTGAGACAGATTAAGGTGGAAGGTCGAGGTCAGCAGAGGGGAGGTTGACAGGGCTCTGCACGGCTCGGTCGAGCAAATGTCGGCAAACCTTGCCGAGGGGGATCGGCAGAGATCTGCACAGCTCAGCAGGGTTGGTCAATTTAGCTCCGGAATGCAGTGACTGAGTAAATAAGTAAATGGATGAGTCCATATAAAAAGTTGGTCAAAATGGTCCTCTGTCTATGGAATAGGGTGGTTGTCCAAAGGCCGCATGGGCCATATGCGGCTTTTTTGCATTGTGCAAGGCCGCATGCGGCACTATGTGGCTGTCATTTTGTTATCTATTATGTATCCAGCCTTGGCATACAGTGCTTTGCAAGCGGTCACTGTCGATGGAGGAGGAAGTGTTGAAATGGCCTTTTTTGGCAAGCATCACAGCCATAGCTGCACAGTGGCTCTAGCGAAAGCCAAAAAATGATGTCAAAGATGATCCACATCATATTTAACAAGTGGTTCAATTTACTGCATGGCACCCAGTTCACTCATATTTCATCCAAATCAACATGAATGAGCTCATAAATTGCGGTAGGAGTAGGGGTTACAGCCAATATGGATTGGGTGGCATCAACCTCGTCCTCGCCGTCATGAGCGTGAGCCTCCCCTGTCATACCTGCGGCAGTACTCGCACTTATCGCGGCCTCAAGAGTGGTAGCACGAGGACGCTGGATTCTCCCTTCAGGATACCTGGCAACTCCGCGCACACGCATCAACTTTATCACCTTGTCATTCCATGTTGACCAGTTCGTTGTCCGGAGGTGATCCTGAACAGCGAGCAACGGGATGCCCGACCTAGTCAAGGACATAGGAGATTAATATAGGGGTAGTAGTGGGGGTTTCGTGGGTGAGTCTTGCGCAGCTGGTCTGCATTCATGGCTGATTATTGGACACAATGGCAGTGTATGCAATTTCTGGCTGCGAATTCTGTCCGTCCGAAGCCTTTTGAAACTCCGCTAGTCAATAAACCGAGCATTACACTAAATTGTGCCGTTCTTGACGAGTCTAACAGAGCCTCCAATGTCACTGAAACACCATAGAAAGTACCCGAACTTATTGTAATTTCAGGAACCAATGGACACATAGTGTAGGCATATGAGCGTGTCAGAAGCAGGCGCTTGTGGCACAGCCACCCTTTTATGCAATTTGATGGTCTGCCAACAATTGGCCCATGATTACTAACAGACCACCTTATTCCACCGCTGTTGTGAACAGCCCCATACTACCAGCCAGCCCAGTCAGAACGGACCTCTCACAGCTTTGGACTGAGAACACAATAAATTCACTGCAAAAATCCAAGTACAACTATTGGTTGTTACCCCAAGTGAAATGGGTACCCGGGAATAATAACTCCTCCTGCTCAAAAACTGTGAACACATCGCAGACCAGGCGTGGGAGACGCTTCATAGCACCTTCCATCTTCATCAAGAAGTCATGTTCTGGCACCTTCTGGGACTCCGTGCACCAATCCGGTACCACAGTGTACACATCACAAAGGAAGTCGGCCCACTGATAAGCCATGAAATCAGCCACACGTGAAACATAGCTATTTCGCAATTTTCAGTATAAACAATCATGCAGACATCCCAAGAAGCTTCTGTGAAGCCTTGTGCAGAGAGCTACCAGTCACATAGCTAAAGTCATGCTCACATGGAGACAATCTCAAATAACCAGACAGTACCTAGGATCCTGCCTGGCACTGATGCTGACTTGAACTACAGAGGAACCAGAAGGAATCTTTATTTGGCAATTGCGGATGGAGCTCAGTGGTCGCAACCACTCCAGACACACTTTGTTTGTCATGGCATTCCTGGAATTGGTGGATGCATATGTCACATGCAAATGGAGGGCTCCGAGATGGAAAAGCAGCGAACACCCCAAACAGTGATAGCTGCGAGGTCAGTACAGATCTGGACTATGACCAAGAGAGGATTATCCAATGCCAAAGTGTGCTCCAGGTGGAGCTGTCTGATCAAAGATGGCAACAGCTGAGATGCGATTATTAAAGTTGAACTGCAAGCGTTTGACAGTGTCCACAAACTATACAAGTCACTTGCAAAGAGACCCCAACCTCAGCAGGAGAGTCTGACTAGGTCTAGGACAAAGAAGAGATATGTCCAGGCAGGAGCATCACCTGAGCTGCGAGTTGCAGGCCCAGCATTATCACCAAGATACCATAATATTTCAATTTTGATTGATCTTGTATGAACTGGTGTTCGATCTACTGGTATATGGAGCCAATAACATTAGTTGAGGAGGAGAATTGAGTCATATTTTACAGATAAACAGACCAGTGTATATAATATTTATTTAGTCATCAAGATAAGAGAGAAGTATAAAAGGGCAGTCAGTTTAGCAGTACAGTAGCAAACCCTGCCTCTAGACACAGCTGTGTTGTAGACAGTTTTTGCTCGAGAGCATAGTAGCCTAGCGCGACTGTACTCTCATCCAGTCATAAAAATGAGTGTGAGTGTGGATTGATACCCATGTGGACTTGTGGGAACTTGAACCTGAAATTGTGTGCCCTGAACATGTCCTGTATCCTGTGTCCTGTGTCTTGCGTTTTTCTTGTAATTGTGTCTGTGAACATTTTCTTGTGTTTACCATGTCCTGTGTCCCTGTCTACGAACCACTGTTGTGTGCTTGTTAAGCCAACATGCTAGCAAAAACCCTTTCCTTGGAACAAACCATGCCAGACCTTTAAGTCTGTTTCTTATACAAACCAACCTATGTTTATCTGTGGACAAAGCAAAGTGCTCCATGAACCAACAAAACACACCAGGCTTAACCTACGAGATCTCCTCAAACGGTTAGAACCTGCACGCACTTGGCTATTTGACCTAATACTTGGTCTACACCCCAGAACTTAAACTATCATTCCTATAAAAGAAGGTGTTGTTGAGTGGTTTTGGTTAGGGTTTGATTTCGAAGTTTTCTTCACGAACCTTTCTCGAACGTGCTCCATCCGTGCTAGGAGTGGTTGTGTTTCACTGCAGACCAGTGAGTGCCAGATTTCCCAGTGCATACCAAGAGAGCAGAGTATATACAAGATTAGTGGAAGTGGGACTTGTCGAGTCGCACTGGTGGTATCCCAGAGGCATGCCAATAACTCCAAACCACACGCTCACCTCGCCTCGCTTCAGCCTGCAAGCCACCTGTTTTAGGCCTACGGGAAGTCACACCAAAGCCAACAGGAGCCCAATTATTTAACCCTCAAAGCTGAACCAACACACCAATTCAATGTTTGCAATGCAAGTTCAATATTTACAGTGAGTGAAATCAATGGCCTGATGTAGTCGGAATCAAGGTCTAACATGAAAATGAATTTATTTGGATCATATCTTTCTACTGATTTCCTGACCACCTGAAATCAAATATAATGTTATGGCATGTACTTTTATCAATGGCCAGCAGAGCAGGAAATTCCCCTGGAACTGCTCAGAAATAACATTGAATAGTGAACCTACTGCGATAGAAAGCCAGCTGGGCACTGGCAACCTTGGAGGTAAGTTTATGTGAAGTGTGATCAGTTTGGGTTCACATTTACAGAATCGGCTGGTACCACGTACTACATTGGAGCATTGCCCCAAAACAGACTGAATAGCATTTGAGGAGTAATCAGACCAGTGCAGCGATCGGGGTTCCTAGTTACGCATCATGTGTGGGAGATGGAGAAATGTATCAAAGAATGAACATGGGAAGACTTAGCCTGGTGTAATGCCACCTCAGGGTACCCCCAACTGGGACTCATTAGGGGGATGCTGGCCTTGGGGGTATCGCACCTAAAGAGGCCTGTTTTCATGGTATTATTCCATGCCCTGGCTGTATCCCAGTGTTGGTGGGTCACTGCCTTTGAGTGACTAGTCAATAGTCATTGACGGCGAATAGTCAGTGACTAGTCATCAAGTCGTGCCGTTGACCTGACTTCCATGATGGATCAGACGCTAGCCGAGCGGCCATTCCCACATCGCCGGCTGTATTAAACTGGCTAAAATAGCATCCAAGTCGTGCCGTTGACCTGACTTTCATGATGGATCGGATGCTAGCCAAGCAGCCATTCCCACGTCGCCGGCTGTATTAAACTGGCTAAAACAGCATTGATGATAAAAATGATAGTTGAACTGGCTAAAACAGTATGTATAGGTCCATATAAACATAATATATCATAGCTCACACTCGAACACAGTCAAAACCTGTTGAAAACACCGTGGAACAACGTCTCCGGGCTTGCCGGTGGCGGTGTTTCCCAATAGGGACTGACAGGTCAAAAGTAAGGTCACTTTTGCGACCGGACCGACCTGCCAATAGTGACTTTATGACTAGTCAACGACTAGTCGACGACTTGCGCAACACTGCTGTATCCAACCATGGGTGGACACATCCACAAAATGGCTGTGGATACATCCAGACCTACGTAACGTGACTCTGTGGATGCATCCAGCTTGCATCTATGGATGCATCCAAACCTGACTGGCCCAGCTTGATTTTGGATTTTGGGCCCTCTGCAGCCCCGGTTTGCCCTATCATCTCAGCTTCATTGCCACATGGGTGTCTCACCTGACTGGGCCAGCTCGATTTGGGATTTTGCGGTTCCTTTTTCTCCAAGGATGCCCTATATTACGGATCACCCACTGCTATATTTCTCATATTACAGGTTGCTTGGCCAAACCCTCCCATATTGCGGGTTGCACACCAATATTCTGTTTCCCTATTGCAGGTTGCTCTATGGCGGGTCGCCCACCAATATTCTGCTTCCTTATTGTGGGTCGCTCACTGGGACATCTACTTCCTCTGTTATATGCACTTATGGACTAGTCCATCTCCCACGTGGATTCAGCCATGGACATGTCCACCACCCATGGCTGCATCCACGGCCTTATTTCATTTCGCTGGATGTATCCATGTAGTCTGGATGCATCCATCCTCATCCATATTTCCAGGGTGGACATGTCCACCTACTGTGGATACGTCCACGCACTTTTCTTAAAAGGCTCTGGGTGTATCCATCATATGTGGATGCATCCACACTCTTTTCTTTTATTCTCCTCTGGACAAATCCACCCTCCGTGGATGTATCCACATATTTGTCTTCACCCGGTGGATGCATCCACCGCGCATTTTTTTTTGACATGTCCATGAAAGGCTGAGTTTATCCACCCTTCTTTTTTCTTGTGTTGGATGTGTCCATCTCAGTTTGGGTGGATGCATCCACCCTTTTCTTTTTCATGCCGTGGATGTGCCCATCCCTCCCATGGATACATCCATGCCTCTTTTTTCTCAACCCATGGACACATCCAGGGTGGAACCAAACAAAGCCGTGGACACATCCATGCTTTCTTGGATGTGTCATGGACACGTCCGAGGACCAAACAAATCCATGGACATGTCCACCCCGCTGTGGATGCTCCCATTCTGACCAAACAAACCTGTTTCTCCATTTTTTCAACACATGCTTTCTAATAATCCATTCTTCAATGCCGTTAGGCACACCTGTACTTTATTCAACCACTCTGTGCCCATCAAATCCCCTTTCAACAAACAATCAAAATTTGGTGTTCCTTCCGTCTAAACTTCCATAAAATATATATGAAAAACCCCCTTCTGATGGCATGGCGCAAACAGGAGTCGAACCTGCGACATTCAGATACTGCATCAAGAGGGCATCTAACCGCTAGCCCCATTCGCTGAGAGTAACTAATCTTTCCCTGTAAGCATGGGGCATTCGTTACAGCTATTTGGGGAACATAGGGCGCGGCCTGTTTTTTTTTTTTTTTTTGTGAGCTTTCACGAGATCGGCTCTTGTGAGCTCAGTTCTCAACCGTTTCCCTTGAAAGTTAGCTCATTCGATTCGGACGGAGAATACGGATGCCTTGAAGTTGAAGGCATCCGTATTCTCCGTCCGAATCGAATGAGCTAACTTTCAAGGGAAACGGTTGAGAACTGAGCTCACAAGAGCCGATCTCGTGAAAGCTCACAAAAAAAAAAAAAAAAACAGGCCGCGCCCTATGTTCCCCAAATAGCTGTAATGGTTCGGCTCCTTGAGAAGAAACAGCTTTATGTCGAAAGCGCGGTGCCCATGGAGTGAAGTTATTAAGGTCAAGTCACATATCGATACCCGAACTATTTTTTATCTTGTAAGTTTCAAGGGGTGTATCTCGATTGTTTGTAGGCACAGAGGCGACCCTTTTCTATCAATAATTACACCTACTGGATTCTCGATAATTAGATCTATTGTATTCTCGAGATTCACCTATTGTTCTCGGTTTAGGCGAATTTCTTGCAGATTTTGCATTGTTCTGCAATTACCAAATCGGAACGTGTACTATGCGAGC
This sequence comes from Mycena galopus ATCC 62051, assembly GCA_014925785.1. NCBI lineage: Eukaryota > Fungi > Basidiomycota > Agaricomycetes > Agaricales > Mycenaceae > Mycena > Mycena galopus. The sequence goes on from WIQG01000175.1 coordinate 304,281, forward strand.
CTCCAAAGCGCACTGATGCATGCGGGAAATAAAACCGAGCATCACAAGCTCGCGTTCTTCAAATTGGACCACATATTCCAGTAGGTGTGCCACCAAAAGCCGGCCCTAGATCCTAACACAGCGGCTGGCCCATCCATCATGTTTCGGCGCTCAGTTTGAAACCAGAGCAAGTCTACAGGAGACTAAGAGCCTGCCACCGCATGGAAGAGTAGCTCTACAGCAGACAAACCCAAGCAGGTCTCAACAAAAGTGAGGGTCGCTGATCTCGCACAAGCAGGGACTTATGTGGTGAGACCGAAACAGAAAGCCGCTCCCAAGCGAAAGCAGGACGAAGAGGCAACAGATGACGGGAGCGACAGCCACAAATCTAAGAAAGCCAAGAAAACCCAGAAATCCAAGAAGGTGGCATTTGCGGTGTGTAACCCCTGCTTTTATTTGTATTGTATTAGAGCCTGATGCAACAGGTTTCTGAAGGGCACCTCTGAAAACGCTGATGGGAGCGCAGCTGATGCGGACGAGCATCAAATCCTCAGTGGCAGCACCGTTGTCTCTCCCGTGGTGCATGCACCGGAAAATCCAGATGCGCAGGATGACCTCGAAGTGCTGAATGGAATGACCGTCGACTCTGCCGTGGCACCTGCGCCGGAAAATACGGACACGCAGGATGAGACTGAAGTACCAAAGGGAATGGTGTGTCTCGGTTGTTAATCGTTGGGGTATATTTAATTATGATACTCAGGACGAGTTAGAGACTTCGCCTGAGCCTGAGGTGCCAAATGGACAGGTGCACAGTGTTTTTTATGCGTACAAGCGGCTGCTCGGCCGCTTCGCGGCCTCGCCCATGGCGGAGTTTGAAAGGGGTTCAGACGGATTAATATCGGATCGCGGTGCGTCAACTGACCAGCGGAGTTTAAAATGGCTTCGGACGGACGGAGAATTGTAATTTTAAAGAGAGGGTAATGCAATATTTTGATACCACTGATTAGGATACGAATGAACGAGCACCCTCGATGCCCACCTCACAAAAGGTACCAAAGGTTGGAACATTCTATGGTTCTGCCATGGTCGAGCTGACACTTCATGACCAGCACATCCGACTCAGAGAGGAGTGGCTGGCGACAGAGGCGCTGAAGCAAGAGAGGCAGGCTGAGCAAAACCAGAGGTGGTTGGAACTAGCGAGAAATCGCGCCAACAGGGGGGGGAGTAATCAGCGGACTTGGGGACCGTAGGCCAGCGGAAGTGGGGAAGGACCTCGATTCAGATGAATCGACACCGTTCCTGAGGTTCCAGCAGGTGACCGACCAAATTTTTTTTTTTTTTTTTGAATCCTTGTTTATTCTCCTTTGTGCCTAGGGCATATGGTAGAGATTATACTTGGCTTCTATTTATGTACTTAATGAACTGCATAATCTGGAAATTGTTCTACTTGAAACATGACCTGGATGATGGAACCTAGGTAATGTGACACAGCCACCTGTCTAACATCCGGGGAACTCCCGAACATTATAATCCTCTCACCCTTTATTCTTTGGTCCTGGCCCGTCTTCATGTCCCAGACCTCTAACCAGCCAGCATCCTTCTCAATTTCCCCTAAATCCTTTTTCGGACCCAGACTGACACAAATTCCCTTTCTCGGCACAGTGCAGTGATGCTCCGGCTCCTTTGTTTCGGCCCGATCGAAACTCCCAGGCAACATCCACTGGGATAAACCACTGCCTAACAATGCTGCTTCTTGCGGCCGGGGCAACAGCAAATTTCCGGGTGTGAACGTAGTACTGCGGAGTTGGAATATGGTGGCTGACAGGTGATTTCCTGCGGGAATCTGAATAGAGACAGATGTTGTTGATGGAAGGAATGATGGTGATTGCAGATTGCGGAACATCGTGAAAGAAGAGCGCCCATACAAGGCCAAAGCTCGGGAGTTGGCAGTGGAGAAACCGAGAAGTGTCAAAGTGTTTTCTTCTCGGTGGTGGGGGGGTTCGAACCCGGCCCAAAAAAACCGTTAACCAGGTTACATGTTGAAACGCGCACGATGGACCACTACACCACTGTGGCCCCGACCAACCAAATCTATTCAGTCTCATCGCTAATGAACTTCGCAGTCCCAGTGTCGACTCCGAGGACGAGCATGATAATGCAGCTGCTGCAAAGAAGCGCTTCCACATCAGCGGCAGGAGGAGTACGACAAGGTGGACAACAGAAATGCCAGTGATGGTAGTGACTATGGCAGCGACTATTCAAAGATGGAGGGCGCCACACAACGGACATTGCGAAAGGCCAACCAGGGTCTTGGTCCGGAGAAGCAAACAATGGATTTTGACGAAGAAGACAACATTCTTGACAATGAATATGTCAAGGAGACCAAAGCTATGCCACCAACTTCACCTGCTTGCACGCACGGGATGGGGGAGGGCGAGGGTAAGGGTAAGGAGACAGAGAGTGATGAGACGTAGGAGAGCGAGGAGGAGGAGGAGCCCGAGGAGGAGGAGCCAGCGGTCACGCCGTGGGATATCGTCAGGGGACCACTAGGAAAGGCACTGGTCGAGGGAGCGAGGGTGGCCAAGGCCACATACAATATGGTGATCAAAGATGTCGCCCGGCACGCGAAGAAGAAGGTTTCGGCGGTCCGCAAGGCCATAGGCGACGAGAGTGTTGTGGGAATCCGCAAGGGAAATGGTTGGAATGCCTTCCAGATGAAGTATCGGGCGGAACACCCCAGGTTGTCGAAGAGTGAGGTTTCTTGCATGCCTCTCATTTTTTAGCTGACAGATGAAATATTGCAGTGTCAAATAGAGAGTAGCACGAATACACATTCGCGAATATGAATATTTGCCAAAACCTAGAAATTGATATTTGCATTCGTACGAATATTGATGGCGAATATTCGTTGCTTAGTCAGCAATATTCGTGAATATGAATATTCAGTGAATACATTGAGAATTCGGGGGTTTAGTAGCCACCAATGAGTTGCTGAGGACACTTTTATGTTATCTTGTGAGTTTAAACATTGTCGAAGACTCACACAAGCCCTTGTCTTGCATGTTCAACCATTTGATTGACCATCACACTTGCTGTGTTCAACCTGTCAAGCAGTTGCCAAAGCAAAGATGTCTCTAAAGTGGTTGGTTTACATATGAATTACAGATCTAGTTGGTGTAAATGAAGTGTGTAATGGTTCCCGAGAGGAGATGTGTTAAACAGACCCAAATTTACTATGCTTGATTGAAATTTTAGCTGTGTATTACAGCTGCAAATATTCGCAAATATCCACTTTCCCAGAAACTGATATCCGCATTCGCGCGAATAGCACAGCCACATCAATTCACGAATACGAATATTTGCAATTCGCGAATGGACAGGCACAAATATTCATGATATTTGATACTCATGCTACACTCTAGTGTCAAAAGAAGAGGTCAAGGCGGACTCTGCCGCAAAGAAGGCAGCCCACCAGGATCTGTTCTCTGGGTTGAGCACCGAGGAAGCGAAGCACCCAGGAGCGCGCCGCCTGTGTCTCGAGCCACTGATGGAGTGGTACGAGCAGAAGACCAAGCAATTGCTCGATGTGAAGCGAGGTGATGGTGCGGGGAAGGTGTTGCTGAGCAAAGCGGTAGAGCCACTGATCCATCATGTAAGTTTGTGTCTCAGCTTTCGGTTCCCAGTTCTGACACAGAGCACAACTTTGAGCAACAAGAAAGACATTGAAGTCTGGGGCTTCGCGATGGATCTGTTCGCCAACAATGCGATCATGTGGGGAGGCGGAGGTCTGTTCCATGAAGTTTTCAAGCAATATCCAGGACCCATTAAGAAAGTCCTGAAAGAGTTCAAAGCGAGATTTCAGTGAGTGATACCATATCAAGTTACGGGACTTTATTAACGGCCGTGATAGAGTGGTGGCCCTTGCCATGCGAGAAGAACACGAGGCGGCGGAGGCGAATACACCACCGCCAGTGGTTGTGGTGTTCCACAGATTATCCACTGAGAACAGCGCGCGCGATGCGGTGTGACGCCAGGTGATGCAGATGGTTGTTAACGCAATTTGTGAGTTTCCCTTTTCTACATGGCACTGTTCTTCTTCGCTGATATATGCTTGAAGGTGTTGTTTTGATAGGACAAGGCGATGACACTCCGGCCAGCATTGTGCAGAAACACACGTGAATGTCGTGGAAGTGGACCGACATGGCAGTGAAGGAACGGCTCTGCATAGCGTGCTGGCCTGTTGCGCTCAAGGACAGTTTTTTTGGGAAGGGCTTGAGCCTGTCCACGATCGCAGGAGATAAGGAGCGGGAGTGGGGGAAGGGGAAGGAGAAGGAGAAAGACAAAGCGGGCCCGCTGGAAGAGATGTGGGACCAGATGCAAAGAGTCTATGAGGGGACCAACGACGACCAGTGCCTGACAGTGGAATCTTGGACTCAAGGTATGTAATATGACACGCACCCAGAGGATCGGAACTGAAGTTGGGTAGACGAGATGGAGCTGGACGACCCCTCCAATGTTCTGATCGTAACGTGCATCGATGGAACTGTGTTACTCTGTGCGAGTGAGTCACGGCTGCTGGTGTCCATGCTGCAGAAGAAGATAGACGCGGCAGCCAAGCAGGTGCGCGGCAAAAGCGTGATGGTGAAGCGGAAGGTCAGCAGGGGCGACGACGGCGACATGGACTCGGAGAGCGAAGGGGAATCCAGGCCGAAATCAAAGACATCAAGAAATTTGGTTGCAGGCCCCTCGAACGCACCTCCTGCGCCTAGGCGCGAGGTGGCACCCAAGCTCTCCAAATTCCGTTTTCACAACCCGGAAAACGGGTTTTGGTCGGACACTTTCACTGCCAGTGGAATCCAATAGTACCACAGCATGCCAACAATTGTGCAAGAGCATACGTACATCTGGAGCGATGCCCAGATCGACTGGAAGAAGCTGCCGCTGGGATATGAGTTGCGTCTCACGGGGGAGGAACAAGATTTGGTGGCAGTATTCCGTTTCAATATCAATTTAAGGAACATTTAAATACCATGTACAAAACACTCTGGCTTGAATACTATGATTGCATGAATTTCGACCGATAAATGTGGGGAGACAGAAGCATAGGATTGTGCAGGTCGTTTTTATCATAGGGTGAGGAATAAAAAAAGACGAATTAGTTTGGTGCATCAACTTTGAATATAGTTCAGTTCGACCCACTGACTTGATTTCAGGGTACCAGTGATGGGTGCGCGCCTTTGGTTTTGCAGATTTAGATCACCTGGTTAGACGTGGACAGGGTTAGTCCAGCAAACATTTTGAGATGCACAGGTTAATAGTTGGAAGAGAGTTGAATTCGACGAACTCATTTAAGGTCAACTCAAACCTAATTTCCAGTGCCTTGGGCTGATTAGACTACAAGGTCAAAGTAATTAACGAACTTCACGCCGAAAATAGGTCAATTTGACAGAATGAGTTCATTTCAGCGCAAGGTAATCCTGAGTGGGATTAAGGGTGCGCACTCTCCTTTTTGTGGACCCTATGCAACGGGAATTATAATTCTTTCTAGGCATTTTGTTGAGAAGAGAGCGGCTGATCATGGGGAGCTGATTTTAGTGCGGGTAGTTTGCACATTGTTTTTTGGTTGAGGCTTCATGTGTTGAATGACAGGGCTGGACTGGACAAGCGGATTGGTGTCTGGTTTGAATATGGGTGAATTTAACCGATACTTCGCATAGAGGTTCTCAACCAGATGACTTTATTCCAAGTCATCACACAAACCTGAGTGAGGAGTAACACTAATTGATATTCACTGGCACTTAGCTTGACGAAGAATGGGTTAGAGTCTCGTTACCTCGAGGAAAACAATTTTCAACTGGTTTTGTGGCTTTACAGTTGAATGGGATTGACCATGCAGACTTGTTGTTTGTGATTGAATTGACTGAAACTAACTTGGTATTGATGCTCGGTTTCAGGCCCTCAAAACACGTGATGTGGTTATAGTGCGTGTTTCCAGTTGGTTGGAGCGTTAAAATCATTATCAGCGATTTTAGCGACTTAACGTTCTCGGGTCCGCCCGGTGCGGCCCGTCGGGCCGGATCACGTGGGCTTCGGAACAACTCGTAATGAATTCACCCGAGACAGCCCCATCAAATCCGGGGCGAAGCGACCTGCACAGCTTTTGGCCGCTTGCTCTTGACTTTCATGTCGAAGGCCAGAGGTTGGGGAGGGGGACAATATGTATGGGTGGAGAGTGGAAGCTGAAACACCGGAACGTGGCACCCAACTAAAAGACCGGAAGTTTAACGTTGATCGCATTGACTCTCTTGCTTTCCAACCACATCCTTGACGTGCAACCGGCAAGTTTGACTTGCTGCTTGCCTTGGCCTCGATTCTCATTGTCGATAGGTACTACAACATGCCTACAAAGCTTCTGGACCCCGGGCTATCGCGGATTGAACACTGCGATGCTATGTAAGTCGGGCAGCGAGCGTGCCTTTGAAGTTAACCTTTGTGAGATCGAGGATCTCCGACCCCGTGAAACAATGTGACACACTGCTGGACGCAGTGCTGTTGAGTCTTCCAGTCTATCAGGAGAAGGACAGGGAGGTCTACAGTGTGTACCGCATCTCGACCCAAAAATGGGCAGAGCTGGTGACACGACAAAATGGCAGCACAATTATCGACGGAAATGCGCCCTGGTGGAGTTTGTTTGGCTTGCAAAATACCGATGTGCATGTCCAAAGGCAATCGGTAAGTTGGGTAAGGCTGGGACTGCGGTGGCTGACGCCAAACAGAGAAGCTTGTGCACCTCACTCTGCGAATTCAAGACACTGACCTCCTACACAACGCGCAACTGTGCGCCGGCTGCACAGTTTATCACCGAGAGTTTTTGTCGTTCAATGAAGCGGGTGGGATTGTGGGGGTGTTGGAGATCGCGGAGTTTTGGCTGAGGGCTGGGGCAGGTAGTCGAAAGGTGCCAGTTTTTGGGCTTCAGATTGTGATGATTGAAACTGACGTGATTTTCAGAATTAATTTGTATTAGTTGTAAATCGGAAACGAACACCAGCTTTGGATTCTGGAAATCAGTGTGATGAGAAGTAAGCGCAACAGTGTGAAGAATGACCTGAACCTGACTTGAAAAACTTGCAGTGAGGGGCGTGACAAACAAAGATGATACAGCGGGGGGAGGAGTCTAGACAAAGGTGCGTGAATTGGAATGTGGGTGGGAGCTGACGTTCTGCACTTTAGTTGGAGGAAGTAGGAGGAGCAACCAAGACGGCAAGATTCCCCCAGCCTCAAGACTTCTGAAGGCAGCAAATTGAAGGACGGTGACCGGAGTAGGAGACTTCTCAAGGCTTGCTTCAAAAGCTTGGAAACTTCAAGATGCATGCTTCAAGCTTCAAGTGGTCAGCTTTTCAAGACGTCTGAAAGCTTAAACTTCAAGATTGCCCGATTTCCATGACTATACTTGCTCCGAAGGTCCCCTGTCGTGTCCGGTTTGAAGTCTAGTTTCCGTTGATGATTATTTTGTCTGCTAAATTGTGATCCATTGCCGTAGTTATTGCGTGAATAACTGGTAGAGTCTATTCTATCCTCTCTACCGTGCTCTCTACCAACATAATGGGTATGTTTGAAAACCACGGAAGATGCCGAACTCAATTTGAGGTCAAAAATGTTTTAAAAAGTGGCTACATAGTCGTGCTCTCCTCAGTACCTACACTAACTGACCAAAATGTTTGTCTCAGAGCATTTTTGAGAATAGAACCGGATTTCCGGGCATTAGATGGACTTTGGCACATACCCTTTGCAGTACGGAATGTAGCATAGATGCCCAGGAGTAACAATAAATATTTTCAGGATTTGATGGCATCATTCTATCTTGACATGGCATCAGCTTTGCGGACACATCAGAAACCCCTGATTCTCCTATTTTTACAACACAAGTTCTAATCTTTTTCACAATAATCTGAACAAGCCAAATTGTAGTCTGAGATCTGAGGAGTCATTATGTGAGTTAAAGCATCGACAAATATACAGGCAATCAGACGCTATGACGCCCGCAAAATGAATAGCATCAAAACAATCAAAAATAGCCATTTTGCGAGCTGTGTAGCGTCCGATTGCCTGTATATTTTTGTATTTTTCCACTCAGGAAATGACCCCTGAGGCCTCAGACTACAATTTGGCTTGTTCAGATTGTTGTGAAAAAGATTAGAACTTGTGTTGTAAAAATAGGAAAATCAGGGGTTTCCGATGTGTCCGCAAAGCTGATGCCATATCAAGATAGAATGATACCATCAAATCCTGAAAATGATTATGGTTACTCCTGGGCATCTATGCTACATTCCGTACTGCGACAAGTATGTCCCAAAGTCCATCTAACACCCGGGAATCCGGTTCTATTCTCAGAAATGCTCTGAGACAAACATTTTGGTCAGTTAGTGTAGATACTTGCAGGCTTTGGCACCTGTGGGCCCTATGTCCTTTTCAGATACAATTGTTAGAAAAACGGTTTGCGGGATGGAGCGGACTGGCCACGTGACAGACGGAAAGATTCGTAACGAGTTCATCCGAAATCGCGCCATCAACTGTCCGGTGGAACCTTTTGGCCTCCTGCTCTTGATTCCCATGTCGAGCGCAGGACGGGTAGTAGGTAAAAACATATGGGTGAGCGCACGACGAACGAAAAAATGAACACCTGTGGGGGGGGTGGCAGGGAAGGTAGAATTACCAAAAGCAGCGGAAATGGCGAACAATGACACAGCGCTTTGAGGTGATTGGCATACAGATGGAAAGAACCACAGCGGGTGGTGGACCCTGAGAACGACCGAAAGAGGGAACATCGGGAACAATGAGGGGCGCTTGGGGATTGGATTTAACAGATGAGTGAAAATGGTATACGCCACCGCCCATCTACCTCAACAGAAAATGGGAAGTATTCGGACGACTGCTCATGCCACTGCCACCGACTTTGTCCCAGGGCCTAAGCGCCTCAAACCAACACTAGTACGACTGGTAGCACCACCTGCCTCGCCCGAGACCACGGCGCCAGCGGATGTGCCCTGTCGGCCGTCGTCTCCGCGGTCCGACTGGGATGAGATTTTGCCGCGGCCAGCGCCCATGACCCTGGGCGAGGTGGTTTTGCTCTTCCTACCTCGTGCCTCGCCTCCGGTGTTTCCGGCAGAGCTTTTGGGACCGGCGGTGAGCTACGAGGAGTACCTAGAAGAAAAGGAACCGGAGCGTCGCGCCTCTACCGAGCTGGTATGTCTGGCCAAGGCGGTGGCAGGTATGAAATTTGACTTGGAGTGTGTGCGTTGTGCAGGTCTAACGACATGATACCGATGCGGATCCGACCAATAGGTTAAAGGCACTAGAGTTTCAGTGGAAGGGTAGTTGGACACAGTGAACTCGGGAATATAAGACTGACGAAAGCCTAAGCGGAGGATTACGCACTGGATTACGGGCTCTTTGTCCCAGATTGCGAGGTCGTGGTGCACGTGCTAGGCGAAGCTCAAGAACATCAGCGGGTGCAGGAGCTGAAAACAGAAGCTGGTGAGCATAAATTCTGAGTTTTGGAGCGGCTCAACAGGAGGCTGAATGTGACACTAGTTCTGACGGGTTGCCCGTTCGAGAATTGGGACCCCATTGAGCGGTATGATGCAGCAGCATACGACTTCAAGCGCAAATATGGTCATGTGTTTACGAGCAACAACGGCAAGGGTATTGTTGTTGGGGAGATGTGCCGACACTGTAGGATTTATCAAGAAGTGTGGGAGACGACAGACGTAGAGAAAGAATGGAAAACCGTGGGTAAGCAGTGGCACGGTTTCAGATTCACCAGCCCTTTCGCAATGGGTACGGAACGGCGCCTCGCATTGGATACCGAGTGTGAGTGATTGTACTTGGAAAATTGAATGCGCTGAAAAGGGTCTACACACATGAAAAACAGTCCGGACCACAATGGCGGCGTTCCACGGCATTTTGGTGTCTGAATATAGGTCAACCTTGAATATGCCAACAGTGGGCTTTGTGATACAGAACAAAGATTACATGAAGCCCTGGAGCATGGAGTGCCTGAAACGGTTCTGCCAGTGTGAGTTCCCTATCGCCCTCGAACACTTCATCGTTTTACTAAATTGTGAAGTGTGGATTCTGAAAGACGACCTTGAAGCTCTGGAGAACAGAGCAAATGAAGAGTCAAATAGAACGAGCACTTTGTCAACCGAGGAATTTGCAATAATGTTAAGAGAGTTGTTCGGAGAGGGAAAATAGTGATGGTTGTAGACAAATGGATATTAAGGGAGAGAGAAAATAAATACAGTCGATTTAATATCGGAGGATAGTTCGCGAGTTAATGTATACTGTGATCCAAATGAAGTTTTCTTCGCTGCTTATGCAATTTACTGCTTGAGCCGGTAACCGAGGAAATCTTGACATCACTGGCAAATTACTAGTCGAAGGTGGTAAGCATATTGGAGGAGTATGCGAAGTTGGGCTTTATCTCTGCATTGTGTTCTAGACTTCGTCTAAGTTACTGATATACTCCTTGCGGAGTACGATTGCGAACTATCTGCTTTTTGAGGGGATTTTGAGATTGGCTTCATGCAGTCGAAAAGATTTGGGCTGTCGGAGAAAACGCTTCCAGGCTCGGGTCTATATCATCTGCACCGTTACAGGCAGTGTACATGCCACAGTAATAGCCCTTGTTGTGTAAGTGTTCGTTTCCAGCCAAGAAAATCCGCCTTGACATGCAGATCGAGGCCATTCTTAAGCCGAAAAAGAGCAATTGACCAAAGAAGAAAAAAGGCAACAAGGAAGTCCTCGATAGCTTTGCGGACGACGAGGTCGCTCGCCTGCGAGAAGCCATGAACAATGCAGCGGATGAAGACCTCAAGGCCAACGACGCCAAATTTCCGGTCGTGACAAAACTTAAAATGATGCCAGAGGCCATGGAAACTTCTCGCAAGTGAGTGCTCTGGGTGCTCTCTGTATTGAGTCTAACTGGTGCAGGGGCTCACTCGCCCAATCCATATTCGACATCAACCTCCTGGAAGCCGTGAAACTGTGGTTAGAACCTCTCCGTGACCGCCCCCTCCCGTCGCTCAACATCCAATGCGAATGCTTTTCAATGCTGAAAAAGATGGAATTTATCGACAGTAGCTGGCCAGCTACACCGTGGCACCGAGCGCGACGGGGGGCATGTTTGGCAGAAATCAGAGCGTGAATGTGTACATCGAGAGAGAGGATCAAGAGCTTGACAAGGAAGGTCACTGCGAAGTGAGTTTGTATTGTAATTGTTTCCGATTTGCCTCTAACATTTTGGGTGTAGCATATTGTACATACAGTTTATTAGAACGTTGGAACTGGTTAAATCTGCCCGAATCGACTCCTTGGGATTGGGGAACATTTGCGTGCCATTCGTGTTCTGAACAATCTACAATTCAAATTCCAACAAACCGGCGACCAGTCTGGAAGCGTGGCCTGCTGTGAATTTATTTGCCCAATGGTAACCTTCATCATTATGACACGACACATCTTGCTACTTCTCGAGTACTGTCATTACAGCAATTTGCGGTACTTAAGGCACGGGCCTTTTATTTTTTCAACAGTTTTGACTAGAACACCCGCCATACACTCATTTTTGCTCGGATTTCCTTGAGAATAGGCGCATTCGAATCATATTGAAAATCCGCAGAGGATGAAGTGCCAGCTTTTTTTTGATATGATTATGTAATCTAATTTCTTCAGAAAAATCATCCTTTCCACTAGGACAGCTGTAGCACAACAAATAATGGTCTGATTGACCTAATTCTGGAATATGTTATGTATCTGAGTTGTTACCAGAGGATGGCACATTGCCATAGACAATATACCAATCGAACATCATTTTCCACCCACTTTGGCCAGGGCAATATTCATCGTCCATGAGAAGTAGAGCTCTGTATTGGAATTTGACTATACCCATATCTGTGAACTTCATGATCCCCTAGAAATAGTACAGAGGCATAACATATTCCGGAATTAGGTCAATCGGACCATTATTCACTGTGCTACAGCTGTCCTAGTGGAAAGCATAATTTTTCTGAAGAAATTCTATTACATAATCACCTCAAAAAGCTGGCACCCCTCCTCTGCGGATTTTCAATGTGATTTGAACGCGCCTATCCTCAAGGAAATCGGAGCAAAAATGAGCCTGTAGCAGGTGTTCTAGTCAAAACTATTGAAAAAAAAGAAAAATGGCGCGCGCCTTACATAAGTACCGCAAATTGCTGTAAATTGAGGGGAATGATTTGCCAGTTCTGGCGGTTGATGAAAATATTTTCGGCTGGAACTAGAGAGTACGGTTGTTGATCCCGTGAACAATATAAGTTTGACCATTTCTCCTTCTCGGTGTACCTGCTCATATTTGAGGTAATTTTTTTTTATGATGTCCAAGGAGGTGAATGTTGGAATTCGGACCAATGTTTGCGGAACTGGTGTTTATGTAGTCAGGCCAGGAATTGTGTTAGTAGGAGCAACGAGTCGGATGCGGTCTGTGTGCGTGCAGTAAGACATGGTGACTTAACACTGGATGTTTCAAGCGGCCCACTCACTGCATTCAACCAACGGCTCGGCAACGTCATTTTGAGACGTCTCGCCAGAGCCAAGCCAAAGGCTGTGTCGAGGTGCCGCTGCCTGGCTAGACACCCCGTGTCGAGGTGCCTAGACCCAGTTCAATTTGATGCGCTGTCGAGGCTTGGTCAAGGCCGTGGCATTGGCGGAGCTTGATGACCGATGCCGAGGGCGTCAGAGCGCCTCGGCATGAGAGGTCTAGATGATCGTCGCGAGACTCGGTGTGACTAAAAAAAGGTGTGTCGAGCTAGGCGAGATTTGCCCTGTCTAGGTGCACGTGGCTGCCTAGACAGGCCTAGGCCAGAGCTCCGCAGACCTCAACGTGACTAGATTTTTGTTTGCCGAGGGGTCGGCTGAATGCAGTGACTCAGTCCTTATTAATAATAATAATAAATTCCCTAGGTCCTGGAATTGGCTTATGAAGCTGGTTTGTAACATATGAACATTTAGAAAGCATTCTTCTAGGACACACTTTTCGTGATTCCATTCCTGCATTTGAATTCCTCGGGAAGGGAAACATTAACCTGTTCATGCTTTAAAGAGGATCCTACGGCTCACAAGCTAACTTGGTGGGGTATTCATCATCGACTACTCTCTGTGGCAGTTCTCTCTCTTTTCTATGAACATCGCGGATCGATTTGGGAAGATAGAGGAGTAGGTCCTGAATTTTTGCCATTGTAAAATCAAACCTGAACCCGTTGCACAAGATATAGGTATAGGTGTGGATACAAGCGGAAAATCAATTATGAGGAAGGATGTGTTGGAAAAAGGAGAAAAGGTTTTGTTTGGTCAAAGTCGGAGCATCCACAGTGGGATGGACATGTCCACAGATTTGTTTAGTCCCCGCATGAACGTGTCCATGACACATCCAAAAATGTATGGACACGTCCAGGCCTTTGTTTGGTTCCACCCTGGATGTGTCCATGGGTTGAAAAAAAAGAGGCATAGATGTATCCATGGGAAGGATGGACACATCCACACATGAAAAAGAAAAGGGTGGATGCATCCACCCAACATGAGATGGACACATCCACAGCAAGAAAAAGAAAGGGTGGATAAACCCATCCTTTCATGGACATGTCCATCTATTCAAAAAAAAAAAGTGTGGTGGATGCATCCACTGGGTCCAGGAAACTGCATGCATGGATACATCCACAGAGGGTGGATGTATCGTGGATGTATCCATGGAGGAATATAAAAAAGGGCATAGATGCATCCATATAAGCTGGATATACCAACGAGGTTTAGGAATACGGCCTGGATGTATCCACGGCGGGTGAACATGTCTACCTCTTAAATATAAAGAGGGATGGATGCATCCAGCTAATCTGGATACATCCAATGAAACAAAATAAGGCCGTGGATGCAGCCATGGGTGGTGGATACATCCAGGGCTGAATCAATGTTGAAGATGGACTAGTCCATGAGTGGATATAAGGGAAGAAGGGACATGTACATCTGGGGATATTGGGTGGATGTGAACTCACTGGGGCCTATGATAGTATGTTGGGGGTAACAAACACAGAATACAAGTGAGGAACCTGGAATGCTAATATCAGTGAGTGATGTGGGGAGAGCAAAATATTGGTAGGTGACCTGCAATACAGGGCCATATTGGTGAGTGAGCCAGAATATGGAATATTGGGGTGGCCTGAAATAGAGGGGTATCCCAGTGAGTGACGCACACAAAAGGAGGAAATCAGGGGGCGAGCTACAATGCAGGAGGATTTCAGTGAGCATCCTGGAATATGGGAAATATGGGAGGATATCAGTGGATGAACCACGATACAAGTCATCCTCATGAGCTACTGGCGATATGGAAGCATATTGGCGAGGGACCTGGAATAGGAGAGGGAAAATAGGACTGAAGAGGGGCGTCAACACCCAAAATTGAGCTGGCCCAGCCAGGTGAGACATCCAGATAACAATGAGGCTAGGATAGGGAAAATGGGGCTGCAGAAGGGGCACAAAATCCCAAATCGAGCTGGCCCAGTCAGGTGAGACACCCATATGGCAATGAAGCTGAGAGGATAGGGCAAACCGAGGTGGCAGAGGGCCTCAAAATCCAGAATCAAGCTGGGCCAGTCAGGTGTGGACGCATCCATAGATGCAAACTGGATGCATCCACAGAGTCACGTCACGTAGGTCTGGATGTATCCACAGCCATTTTGTGGATGTGTCCACCCATGGTTGGATACAGCCAGGGCATAGAATAATGCCATGAAAACAGGCCTCTTTAGGTGCGATACCCCCGAGGCCAGCATCCCCCTAATGAGGCCTACTTCGGGGTACCCTGAAGTGATAATGCGGCTGATAGTGGTGCAACATGTGCAGCTATTAAGGAAAGGTGCAAGGCTCAATCAAACTGGTGTGCTGGGCCGTGGTGTCGCTGAAGCTGAGGGGATGAAAAGTGTTGAGATGAGGATCAAGGTCAAGATCATCGGCCATGGGCGGAGATTGATTGCACATCAGTGCATCAATCGCACGATGCATTCGCCCTCAGTCGCACTCTGTAGCAGGGTCGAGTCCCATTAATGGGAGTGAGTTGCACTTTCCAAGTACTGGAGTGGGACTGGGTGAGTCCCACTCCCACTAAAATCATTGTTACTCAAGAGAGCATGAAACTCATCTTGTTGCCAAACTCGATTGCCCTGTCATCACTGCGTTCCGCTCATTGGTAGACCAAGGGTCTGTCTCTGCAGTAGACCCAGAGTACACCGACCGGTTTGCCTACGTAGGTCTACCTGGCATAGACATACCTAGTCTCGGTGTGTCCACCTCAGTCTACCCCGGTTGACAGACCACAGCCAAGGTAGACGGATCTGCCCGAAGATAGACCGACCTGGACATAGTTAATTTAGCCTAACAAGGACGGATCAATTTGATTTTGGCGTAGGTCGGTGTACCGGAATAAACCGAGGTAGCCGAGGGTAGACGAAGGCTGTCCACCTTACGTAGACGGAGGTAGACAGGGGTAGACCAATGTCGACCAACCTCTGTCTATCTGTTGCCATAGACGCACGTAGACGTACATATACCTGGGTAGACCGAGGTAGGCAGAGGGTAGGCTGAGGTACACCGTGGTAGGCCGAGTTTGGTCCAGGGGGGGGGCAGGGGGAACACAGTGCGTAATGCCTCTACTGCCCGCTGATGATGCGACAGCGAGAACCGCGGCGTTTGGAAAGAAACATTGTATTGTTGGGGAACATCCACGAAATGATCACAAACGATAATCATTGTAGGCTGTGCATGTTACATTCCCGTCTGTACAGTCCACGGGAGTGGCATAGCACTCCGAAACAGAGAATCACTATTCAGCAGAAGACGATGTAGATTGATATCTACGACTGCTGCAGTGAATCACGGAACCCAAATGCAGGCGAGTCACAGTCAGCATTGACCACATTCTGCGAAAAGAATGATTGTCCATGTTGAAGAATTTAGAATCCTGGGCCAGAGGATCGGTCTTTGTTACTGATACAAACTTTCCATCTTGACCAAGGGTGTGAAGGGGATCAAAAATGGTAGAGAAACGCAAAACACCGGTTAGTAGAAACCCTGAATCAACAGAGCATCATTAATCTCAACGACACTAGACCTAGATCCCAGAAGGAGACACGTTGAGAGATGGAATTATCGCAGACACGCAGAATCATTGCCATTCAGTGATTTGATGACAGGCAGTTAACTGACCCAGGGGAGAAAAGTCAGAAGATTGCTTCTCCAATTCAGGGGCCACTTTTTTATATCTTGAAAATGTTCGCCTGGGAGACTACATGGTCTCCCGGCATGATTAAAATCGTTGGGCTGCCCCATAGCCGTGATGAACTGCATCTCCACATCTCAACAGCAATCAACATCCACATTGACCTCGTCTTTGTGATCTTCCTCCTCCTCCTCCATCTTCTCTATGTCTCTGAGTTCAGCATCCTTCTGTGTCCCCTCCCCGCTCTGTCCGGGTTTGGCGGAATATTTGGAGAAAAACTCCTTCAGAAATAGGAGATACATGTAAGGAATTAAGCTCGGGCTTGAAAAGAGACATAGAGGGAGGGAAAATGTGTCATCAGCGGAAGGAAGACCCAAAGAGAAGCACGTGGAATGTGGCAGTGTAGATTATGTAACAAGGTTTTACCCTGATCGGACCCCCACACTTAATAACAGACTTCAACAAATCGAGGTACAAGATCATAATTGTTGAAACATCTGTCTGCAAGAGGCTAGGAGGACAGGGGAATAAGATCCAATGGTCAGGAGTGACGGGAGAGGAACAGGGGACAAAGGGAATAAAGGAGACAACACAATATCAGTCAGCCAAGGGACTGATGTTTTCAAATACTTTGGATGACACAAGTCACATGGTTGGAAACCAGGATCTACCTGGGCACTGGCCAATGGCAATACACTCGCTGGAGTCTTTCCGACAGATAAACAGGAAAGGAGGGACAATTCCAGGCAATTTTAGTAATTTCTGTTTGTGTTTGGACTTTCATATGATTTTGGGGTTTGTTTAAGTAGTCAGTACATTATTACAAGTAGGACACAGAATCCCCTTGTACTAGTAGGCATAACGCACCAGGGGCAAAACCCGAGAAGGCCAAAAACAAAGATGGGACAAAGATGATTGACACCTTTGTTCCATGGATCACCCACATGCGAAAGACATGTCTGTAAGGCATATGGACTCCATATGCCTAGGTTTTTGCCACCGGTGTCATCGTCAATCGTAAATTGTCATGGTGTTCTCTCACACCGGAAAAGGAAAAGTTTCATTAAGGTTAAAAAGTCTACGTGAAAGTAGTAATATCTGTTGCCAAAATAATTCTATGGAAAGTACCATTTTCAGAATTCCTGAAAGGGAAACTGAAAGTTGAGCTTTCATTGTTCCTTTCAGGACCGCTGAAAGCCCTGAGGTAATTTTGCCATTGGTTGATATAAATAGCAGGCCAATAGCATAAATAGCTCAGGGCTTTCAGCGGTCCTGAAAGGAACTATGAAAGCTCAACTTTCAGTTCCTCTTTCAGGAATTCTGAAAATGGGACTTTCGGTGGAATTAATTTGGCAACAGATATTACTACTTTCACACAAACTTTTTACCCTTATTGAAACTTTTCCTTTTCCGGTGTGTCTGGCAAATAAGCTTTTGATATATCCTCATGGAAAATAGTCTATTGTTTGCCTCGTAGAGGTCTCTTGCACATCGCTGGACACAACCACCACCACACACACAACACTTGCTTGCCTCATAGCGGCAACACTTATTTCCATTGCTCAATTATTGCTCAGGCCAATTCCTGGCGATATCTTGTAGTGAATGTTCATCTTTCTGTGGGAATCTTATACTTTCCCTTCAACCTATTGTTGGGCCCTGTACAAGGGAAAGCAACTCATCTGGATCTTAGCTCTTGCTTCCTCTAATTGGCTTATTTCTGATACTCGTCTTATTCTCGTGGGCATCCTTGCTTATACCGGAAAGACTTGTGTTATATTTGGGTGATAATTGGATGTTTGGGTTTAGTTCGAAGCACATTGTTCACCGTTCGTGTAATGGCCCCCGTAATGAGAGGCTGCTGCCTTCCATGTATGTCCCCGCAAGTAGTAGCTGCCGCCATCCGGTTAAGACACACTTCGGTGTAGCGCTGCCACCTGCAGTAGAAGTGCCCCTGCTCCTCGCCAGAGCTGCTGCCATCTGCGTAACTGTCCCTGCATTGTTGAGCCGCCACCAGCCGTGTTCCCGTTGTACTCAGTAGAGCCTGTCTGTTGACAGTGGGCCCTGCAACCGCTACTTGTTGGCCCGGTGCTAGCCGTTTCTGGATTCTGCTTCCCTCAAGAATTGTCCGGCAGTGACTAGTCTTCCTAGTGAACCCCTTGATTCTCCGTGGTCAGAAGTCCCTGCTCTGCATAACAAGTGCCCCAATAAGCTTGTTGTTGTTGCTTTCCCCTACAAAGATTACCCTTTTTACTTCTCTTGCACGCCCTCTTGAAGGGTGATACATACACTACCTTCCCAAACACCTTCACGACATATTTGGAGTTGGAGCTTGTGGTATATTTGTTAGTTTGCTTTGTTGGATTGGACTGTGTTAGTGACTTGTTCACTGCGCTGTCTCGTTTGATAGTTCGAGTTGACATTTTAATCTCACAGCTGCACCCAAGTGCACCCGTTTCACCAGGAAGACAGGATTTTGAAGACGAGCTACCTCAGACACCACCCGCCACACTAGGACCGCAGCCTGACTCACCACGATCACAGAAAAATTACCATCCCTTTTTAAATGGTTTGCTTTAAAATATTATTGCATTATTGCATTGTCTGAATTTACGGTTCATCTTTTTAGCTCATCCTTGTGATAAGAATTGTATTTTCCTGTCTGATGGCACCCCACCCCCGCCGAGGACCACTTTGGCTAATGATGACTGGGCCCCTTAATACGACCAAGTCTAGTTTCGGTTGGCAGATTCCTTGCTTCGAAAGGTGTGTGTGTGTCATGCCATCATCCATGCTGTCTCCTAATTCATGAGACTAGGTCCAAATGTTGTCAACAAACATAGACGAGCTGCTCGAGATGTGGGCGCTCTCACTGATGAAACAGGATGATCTTGGTCCCTTCCATGACTACAAAACTCTTTACGAGACCAGCAGGCCGTTGGCAATGGCCTGCCTCAAAACTGACCGGTACTCCTGATGCAGACAGATACATATGGGCTGAAGCAGAAGATCTGGTTCCAGAGGATAAGTCGGTGGACACTAAATATTTCTTTGGTTGTTGTTCAATGATGGATGACTCATTCAAATGCCGTTTGTGCCCATAAGCCCTTCAAACCCTCGGTTGACAGCACACTGATTGGGCCAAAGGCAAACATATTTCAGAGGTTCCAGTCTCACCACTCGGTGAAATCATCTCTAACTTCACACCGAACGGTATATAGAAATTGTGACAATACACGGCTTACCAAATAAGCTTCCCGCTGAACGTCAGAGACAACTGGAACTACAGCATGCACAGCACAACACCAGCTTCCATTTTCTATCCCAGTGTTCACAGATCAACTTGTGAAAGTTTTGGTCTCAAATGATCTGGTATGGCGACTTTCCTGTCTGTCTTGTTCAAGATCTGACTCGCACTATATATAGTCGATCAACCTTATCGAGAGCCTGTCAGGGGAACCCCCCATCTGGCCCTACGTCTGTCCGTCTGTCCAGCTCCGGCCCATCGTACTGCCCCGCCTCCTCATCCGATCCTTCGTCTGGAGCCCCCCCCCTCGTCCAGCCTCTCCTCCGGCCTCGCCCATCCGTCCGGCCTTCTGCCCGGAGCCCCTGTCCGCACTCCAGGCTGCGCCTCCACGCGGAACATCGCCCTCCGTCCCTCCGGACTTCGTCCCCCCTCACCTCCCTTTGTCCGGCCGCTCGCACTGGAACACGCTATGTGATCAGGCCCGGAACCACGGCCGATCACTTCGGACACGTGCTACTGGCTAGTACCTAGTTGTTATATAAACCTCACCTAGCATGGGAATAATCATCCTTTCTTCTCTTCGGATTCACCCGCTAGGTGCGTATTCCTAGACTCTGTATTTAGTACTACAAATTAAGCCTCTTCAGATTCTCCAGCTGGTTCCCACGCTCCCGCGCCGAGCTGAGGTTGCCCTTACAGAGCTGGGAGTTCTGTGACCTTTTGCTCCTTCTACATGATACACTCAGTGACAAGGATATTCCCCACCGTTGATAAGCCGTGAAAACAGCCACACGTGAAACGCAGCTATTTTGTGATTTTCAGTATAAACAATCACGCAGACATCCCGAGAAGCTTCCGCGAAGCCTCATGCGGAGAGCTACCAGTCATATAGCTAGAGTCGCGCTCACACGGAGACGATCTCGAATACCCAGACAGTACCTAGGAACCCGCTGATAGGGCGTGTAACGGGATAAGCATGAAAACACCAGCTTTTATTCGTTTTCATGTCTATCAGTATGGGAAAGGAGAGGCATTAGATTTGAGAGCATACACCTCTCCCCGAAGGTGGTAGGCTACGCTGTTGATGACCGAAAGCCAGCGGCTAAACAACTACAAGGGTCGACGACTTAACAAAGGCTCTTACAGGTACTGCGTTCTGGCGGGAACTCACTACGCTGGGCTATGGGATGCAGTTCTGCTGTGCCCCTATGCATCGGAGGTGAACAACAGGGGACTACCAATCATCGATAGTTGACTGCCTTCACCAGCAGGAGAACCGAACAGTTGGAAATGATGATGATATCACGATAACAGAAAGATACGGAGTCTAGCCAGAGGATCGCACAGTCCTTCCCGCTACTACAACCCACTCCTTAGAAGCCAGCTGAAGGTGTCCCTTCACTGGCGGCCATACCCTTATAACACTATGAAGCATCAGGACAACCAGCGGGCGCACCAGCCAGCGGCGGCCGAAGTGCAAACTGCATATGATAAACACGAAGCTAGCATCTGAACATCACATTATTTGATGGCGGACTAGCCGGTGCAGCTCAGCGGCTGGAAAGCAACACAAATAAGTTGGGAACCGCTCGTTTGTCCCGGACCACACCTCCTGGAAGATAGAGTCCTACACCAGTAGGTCCCACTGCGACTAGAAGACTGAAAGACGACTGGCGGTAGATCGAGTCAACCTCGTGAGTCAGCGGGAGTTAGAAGAAGTGGACTGCATCCGTCACAACCATCAGAAGATGAGCACGCCATAGAGGCTGGGCTCTGGATTCATGTGGAGTAACTGCAGTGGGAGGACAGAATACTCAGGGTTTAGATATCCCTGTGGTACAATTGGCCATCCACCCGTTGGCGGCACAACACGGTTTGATCCTCTTCAGTTCCTTTCATCTCCTTTAGTAACCTCCCGTTTGTATAAAAGACCGCGCTCGAGCATGTATTAGCCAGTATACTATCTGCCCGGAAATTGGGGTGAATATAGTGGACTCTTGAGATAAAAGACATATTTTTGATATTCAGAAGAGGACCGGACGAAGCAAAGTCTTGAACAGTCCTCGGAAGCACGAGACATAATTTCCCCCGCTCAAACGAGGTATCGGCCACGTAACTGCCCCCGTCCTGCAGCTTCCGCTGCCATTGATATAAGTGCCCGCATCATCTCTTGTGGTTCAGGAGTGGTCCTCGCCGTTCATAGAAGTGCCCCCGTTGCTGTAGTTCCACCGCCTGTGGTCTGTGTGTTGCCTTCGACGATATAGCCGATAGTGCTATTGGCCCGTGTAAGAGCCCCCATCGCTACTCGCCGCCACCTTTGGTGTAACTGCCCCCGTCACTGTACTGCCGCTGCTCTCAATATAAGTGGCCGCACTCCCTAACCAGGAGTCCCTGCCATTCGTGTAATTGCCCCCGTAGTCAGTGGCCGCCGCCTTCCGTGTAACTGTCCCTGCGAGTAGTAGCTGCCGCCATCCAGTCGAGACCCACCTCTGGTGTAGCGCCGCCACCTGCAGTAGAAGTGCCCCCGCTCTTAGCCAGAGCCGCCACCATCTGCGTAACTGTCCCTGCATTGTCGAGCGGCCGCCAGCCGTGTTCCCGTTGTACCAAGTAAGGCCTGTCTGTTGACAGTCTGCTCTGCAATCGCTACCCGTTGGCTCGGTGTCAGCCGTTGTTGAAATTCTGTTTCCCTCAAGAGTCGTCTGGTGGTTATTAGTCTTCCTATTGATCCCCTCGATTCTCTAGCGGCCAGAAGTCCCTGCTCTCGCATAACAAGTGCCCGAACGGCCCATTGTTGTTGCTTTCCCGCTACAAAGACATTACTTTTACTTCCCTTGCACACCCTCTTGAAGGGTGATACGTACCCTACTTCCCCGAACACATTCACGACATTTGGAGGTGGAGTTTGTGATATATTTTGTTGATTTGGATTGTTGGATTGGATTGTGTCTAGTGACTCTGTTCGCTGCACTCTCTGGTTTGGTGGTTTGAGTTGGCATATCGATTACACGGCTGCACCCAAGTGCACCGTTTCACCGCCTAGAAGCGCTGACGCTGACGTGGACTACAGAGGAGTTAGAAGGAATCAATATTTGGCAATCGCGGACGGAACTCAGTGGTCGCGACCACCTCCAGAGACACTTTGTTTGTCGTGGCATTCCTGGAATTAGTGGACGTGTGTGTCACATGCAAGCGGAGGGCTCCGAGAACGGAAAAGCGGCAAATACCGCGAACGGCTATAGCTCCGAGGTCTGTGCAGATCCGAGAGTATGACCAAGATGAATTAGGTGACCGATGCCAAAGTGCGCTCCAGGTGGAGCTGTCTGATCAAAGATGGCAACAGCCGAAACGCGATCAATATAGTTGAACTGCGAGAGTTTGACAGTGCCCGCGAACCGTATAAGTCGCTTGCGAAGAGACCCCGACCTCAGTAGGAGAATCTGAATAGGGCTAGGACGAAGAAGAGACGCGTCTAGGCAAGAGCATCGCCCGAGCTGCGAGTCACGAACCCAGCATTATCACCAAGATACCATAATATTTCAACTTCGATCGATCGAGTCTGAACCGGTGTTCAATCTACCGGTATAGGGAGCCAATAGCATTATTCGAGCAGGGATTTTGAGTCAGATTTCACAGATAAACGGACCAGTGTATATAATATTATTTAGTCATCGCGATAAGAGAGTAGTATAAAAGAGCAGGCAGTTTAGCAGTACAGCAGCAGACCCCGCCTCTAGACACAGTAGTGTTGTAGATAGAGAGCTCAGTAGCCCAGCGCGACTGTTCTTTCACCTGATATAAAGTGACTTGTGGTTTGGATTAATATCCGTGTGGACTTGTGAACCTGAACTGTGGAATTGTGTCCGTGAGGGTGTCTGTGTCCTGTGTCTTGTGTTTGTCTTGTCATTGTGTCTGTGAACATGTTCTTGTGTGTCCTGTGTCCTGTGTTCTGTGTCCCTGTGTCCGCGAACCATCGTTGTGAGCTTGTTAAGCCAACGTGTTAGCAAAACCCGTTCCTCGGAACAAACCATGCCAGACCTTCGAGTCTGTTTCTTATACTAAGCAACCTATGTTCATCCGTGAACAAAGGAAAGTGCTCCTCGAACCAACAAAACACACCACGCTCAACTATGAGACTCCCTCAAACAGTTGAAACCTGCATGCACTTGGCTATTTGACCCATTACTTGGTCTACACCCCTGAACTTAAACTATCATTCCTATTAAGGAAAGGTGTTGTTGAGTGGTTTTGGTTTTATAGAAGTTAGCT
This sequence comes from Mycena galopus ATCC 62051, assembly GCA_014925785.1. NCBI lineage: Eukaryota > Fungi > Basidiomycota > Agaricomycetes > Agaricales > Mycenaceae > Mycena > Mycena galopus. The sequence goes on from WIQG01000175.1 coordinate 328,073, forward strand.
TCGTGAACCTTTCTCGAACAGGATCCATCCGCACTAGGAGTGACTGTCTTTCACCGTACCAAGCTCACATACCTGGTCATAGATGCAGGGGTGGCATACTATGCTGAGCTCAAAGTATCATTGAAGGTGAGTACAGTTCAGGTTGAAGTTGTTCACCGGTTGAATTCAATGAAACCGAATTACCAGGCTTCAATTGAGAAAATCAGTTTTACTGCTGATATTTGGAGTACCAAGGCAATGCATTCATATCTCGTGCTCACAGCACATTGGCTTGGGCCAAGAGGCAAGGACCATCAGGTCGTGTTGCATCAAACGCTTCTGGGCTTTCGCTGTATTCGGGGCGCACACAGTGGGCAGCGGATTGCCCACATTGTGTTCAACATTCTAGAGAATGCTGAACTTCTGCAAAAGGTGTGTTTGAATTACAGTTCATTCGGATCCAACACTACTAAATTACCTTTTGGTCGGCCACTTCACCCTTGACAATGCCTCCAACAATGGGACACTTATGACCTGGCGTTCTCTTGAAGGAAGCCAATGTTGATTTTGATGAGAAGCAGAATTACATACGCTACTTTGCCCACATCATTAACTTGTGCTCCCAGGCTGCTATAAAGGTGATGGAGAAGGAAGACGTGGCTGAAACATATCCCAACACAGACACGGAACCTGGGACAGAGACAGCCGACTCCGATGATGAGCCAGTCATAATGCGTGTGACACAGTACACCCGGAAAGCTGGCCCCATCCGCTGAGCATGCCAAACCATTGCTTTCATTCAGAAGTCCGGTCGAAGATGTGATGGACTCAAAAATATCATTACCCAGGGCAATGCCGACTCGTCATGGAGAGAAGTGACCATTGGGGCCCATGGTGAAGAGATTGAAACACCAGTAAATTCCAAGTGTTCCTGATACAGACACGGAGCTCAAGCGAGGTTCAGCAAAGAAGTTCAAAAGTCGAAATTCAGCTCCACTCACTCTCTCCATAATGATTCTCTCGCCTTCTCCTGCTCATTGAGTGTCCAATTTTTCCTGATCCATTTGAACTGAATTGAAGGGTTAATGACTATGGGGATTCAGCCCCTCCAAAAATCATGGAAAAAAATAACTGTGTTTACTCACACATTGCGATAATGTATGCATCAGTTTCTCCCATTTTACCATAGTACTTGTTTGCAATTGCGAGGCCGGGGTAAATGAACTTTCCAATATCCTCATGTTACAAGTCGAGATCAAGGACCATGGCCTTCCAGGAAGCCATAAAAACATCGAATGAGGGGATTGCATCGGCCAAGATGGGTGTATTCTCTGCAGGCATAGTAGTTTGGACAATGTGGTGGCATGGTATTCAAAGACTCACCTGCAGGATTAATTCCATCAGCTCCAAACGACTGCAGTGCTGCTTGTCGAGCGGGTGGCGAAATAGAAAGGTGTCTCAGCTCAAAGCAAAAAAGCGAACCAAGGCTAAAATTACTCAATTAAGAGTGTCATTACTAAAATCAAATCCACTTACTTGCTGCAAGTATCGCAACTGACACCGCATATAAAACACAGAGTCCCACCATGTTTTGACATCTGATAAGACTGTTACAGATCACACCCGTTATAGCAATCTTTTATCCTGGTTCAAAACGTAAACCAAAAGTAGATAAGTTAAGAGTAGAAAAAAAAATATATATATATATATACTTGATGTGTTAATTTGGCCTGAAACCGACCCCGAAAGAGGAACTATCAAAAGTGCTTTCCGAAAGCCTACAATCTTGCATTGTTAGCAAGTGAGAAAACAACTGCCAAGAGATGAACTCTCGAGAGCCGATTCCAACAAGGAAGAAACCTAAGCTTTTCGAAACAGTCGAATCACGCGCTGGAATAAATTCTTTTGGCCTTTCAGCTAACCTGAAAGAAAATCTTTCTCAAAAATTTGAAAGCGGCACCAAAAGTGCTACTTTTGGGAGAACCCCAGGGTGTACCCCAAGGTACACCCCCAGGTGCAGCCGCAGGTCCACCCTGCGAGTCACACAAGTTTTCAAAAAAAAAAAAATATATTATTATGAGGGAAAAACTAAGTTGCGCTGAGCGACATGCGCTCGGGGAGAGTCACAGGGAACGAGCCGCTGCAGCGCAGCGGGCGATTGCTCCACCACTGCGAGTGTCTACCGCTCGTCGTATTGGGCACCGGCAACGACTTGGGGATCTCGACGCGCCGCCCGACTTGCCCACGCCCGACCACCACCACCACCACCGCCAGTGTCAGGCGCTCGTCGTGTCGGACACCGGCGGCGACTCGACTCCCTCCCCGACCCCGACTCCCACCACTACTCTAACCACCACCATCACCACCGCGAGTGCTCGTCGCTCGTTGTGTCGGACAGCGGCGATTCGACTTGTATCCCGACCCCGACCCCGACTCCCACCACACCTCTAACCACCACCACCACCGCGAGTGCTCGTCGCTCGTCGTGTCGGACAGCAGCGACTCGACTCAGACGCTGACCCCGACTCGCACCCCGACCCGACTCTAACCACCACCACCGCGAGTGCTCGTCGCTCGTCGTGTCGGACAGCGGCGACTCGACTCAGACGCCGACCCCGACTCGCACCCCGACCCGACTCTAACCACCACCACCACCACCGCGAGTGCTCGTCGCTCGTCGTGTCGGACAGCGGTGACTCGACTCAGACGCCGACGACTCGCATCCCGACCTGACTCTAACCACCACCACCGCGAGTGCTCGTCGCTCGTCGTGTCGGACAGCGGCGACTCGACTCAGACGCCAACCCCGACTCGCACCCCGACCCGACTCTAACCACCACCACCACCACCGCGAGTGCTCGTCGCTCGTCGTGTCGAGCATTTGCGAGGATGCGCGTATACACCCAGGCCGATGTCGACCACGCGTTAAACACCCCCCCGTCCCCTAGCGATCGCCCCGGGAAGGTCTACGGGCTGCGGGTCAAGCACCCCGACGGCTTGGTGGTTCTGAAAGTGGGGAGGAGTAACGATACCGAGCGTCGTACTGAAGAATGGAGATGTCAGTGCTGGAAGGACGACATAGTCTTGTTGTGGGAAGTACCCACCAATCATGCGTCGAAATTAGGTGAGCGTTTGAATAAGGATCTGTGCCAGCTAATGCACTTGTAGAACGTCTTTGCCATCGGCTATTCAAGGCCAACGATGCCTGGATGACCCCAGAGGGCTGCGAATCTTGCGGCGTATTCCACAGGGAGAAGTTTTTGGCGGATGAGCTTGGAGGATCGGACGAGGCGAGGAAATTGGTCGAACAGATGGGCAAGAAGATGAGGGACCGAGGGGAATAAATAGTACATAGTGGTTTAATTTTGTAATCAAATGTCGAAATGTATTCCAAGTCTGTAAATCTCAAACTCTAAGCATCAGTTCGGTTTTGAGCGAGCGGACCGCACGACCCAGAGGCCCAGAAGAGTAACGAGAGCCATCTTGGAGTTTGAGAGGCGACGAGAACCCTCGCCGAGTGATTTACACTCGAGGACGAGAGGCGGGACTTGGGGCGGGATTTGATCGGAGCGCGCCTACCGCCGCTCCGATGATAACGGCGGCGGTGACGAGAGCGGGCGAGCGGGAGCGCGGGGCAGGATGATAGAGGTCGAGGGTGGGTGCGGGTGAGGTCGAACCGGGTCCGCCGCCGAGATATAATTGGGCAGAGCCCGACTTCGTCAGGGCGCGCCTACCCTCGACTTTGATGCTTCGTCGGCAGCGGCGGCGGCGAACACGGGTGAGCGGGAGGTCGGGACACGAGCAGAGAGGTCGAGGGTTGGTGCGGGTGGGGTCGAGCCGAGTCCGCGGCCGAGACATAATTTTGAAGGCTGAGGACAAATGAAAAATATGAAGAAAATTAATTGTATTCAGGCGGCGAATCTACAAAGTACATATACGCGCGGAGCGCATCCCAAATCTCCTCAGCCCTACAGGAAAACCAGTCAATGCAAGTCTGAAAAGTAAGTGAAGCAGTAGACATACCCTGGACAGATTCAATATCACCGCTCGCTCATCCGAAAAGTTGAAGCGTGCGCAGTGGCCAATGATACATTGGGGGTCGATGGTGTCAACGTCGGCAGACATTTTTGACGAGTACATTTCGGCGGGGAAATGAGGGAAGATCCTAAAAGGATCGTTCTTGCCCGGAGGAAGAGGAGCTTGGCGGCGAATGATGAATTCTACGTTTTGCTTGTCGACAACGATCTCCTCAATGCTCCCAGCATAAGTTTTTCCGGATACTGCGAGATACAGAACGAGGCTGTTTCCGAGATGTGTGGTGGACCTGGAATAGTTCACCCCATCATGCTCGTAGTGCGCAGGTCGGGATACCGTGTTCGTGCTGGACTTTGCCGTGGAGTTGTCCGTAGATCTATCTCCAAGGTTGAGGCCGAGGTAGAGGCAAAATAGTCGATTAAAGTGAAGAAGGACGGCGGGACATCCTGGACGATTGATCCACCGACAAAGATTTGCAGCCCGAATCCAAGTATTCATGATCGTGGCTTCGTGCTGGCCTGCAAACCAACGGTGATGAGAATCTTTGAAATTTTTAAGCATAAGGAGAGCAACCTACCGCCAAGATGGTCGTTTGAGTTTATCTTGCCCAATTGACCGATCAGGCGTTCCACAGGAAAGGCCCACCAGGACAATGCTGGTCCGAAAAGCAGGAGGAAATCGTATATATGCATCGCGACGTGAGGGTTAGTCCTGGTTCTGGGAGTTTTCGTGTGAGGGTATAACACTTGGAGGTTTCCCAGCCAGTGCTTAATGAAGTCTCGGTACGCTGCGGCGCGCGATTTCGAGCTCGTGTAGCGAGACACAATGGTAGCGGCTTGGAATAATGCCATGCTATGTTCGAGGAGCTGCCGAAAATGGGCCGCGTCGTTCCCAACCCGCTCTGCCCACAGGAGGACGAGAGCGATGGGCAGGTATATTGTGGCCACAAGACGCCACTCGTCCGCCTTGATGGAACCTGCTCCCTTCTCTCCGAAGTTTTTGGGGACATGATGCACCCACGCAGGAGTGGTGGTATTCGCGATCACTTCTTGAACGAAGCGCAAGTCGTCCTTGGAAATGGTTTTCGGGCGGCGAGTGTAGTTGGCATTCGTGAGGGGCTGAGTCAAACGCTAGCGGTGTATAAGTCAGTCGTCAGAGAACTTCATGAAAACGACTCACCCAGGACAGTAAAAGCTTCACTAGATCGTCTTTCTTGAGTCTCACCAAGTGCTCTTCGAGCTTGAGCTCCCTGCCTTCCGTTCCACGCAGCCCGAGAGACCAACAGACGAATATGAGCGCAGGTTTATTTTTTGTCATCACTCTTTTAAACAACGTTGCGGCGGTGAATTCCTCCACGGTGCCGGTGGCCGCGTTCCATGACCGTCGCCATCGCTGTTGCTGTTGCTGTCGTCGCTGTCATCGCCGTCGTTGTCGTTCCCTTGGTCGGTGAAAGCCCGCACAAGCAGACGGTGGAGAGCGGTGATCTGTTTTTCCTCCTTCAAGCAGGTGACTCTGCATTTGGGGGAAGCGGAATTCTCGGGTTATCGGGGTTGTATTCCAGGAAATCGAAGCTGAAAGCGGGAGGAGGCTCTTGAGCCTTTGCTGCATCATGGGCATTGAGTTGGAGGACACCGCGGGAATGGAAAGCCACTAAGCCCTCATATATGCAGTGCATGGGTTCGGGGGTAACCATGAGGGTCGGGTTCCAGTATGGCAGCCTCCATAATTCCGACCAGCGTAAGCCGTCTTCCGCGTAGATCTTTGCGCGCTCAGCGGTCGTCTGAGCATCCCGCCAGGCTTCAGCTTGGGCGCGCATATGGGCCACATCTCTTAGCTTCCAGTGCTCGCAATCAGTCCTGTATGCCTGTTGGCGTCCACGACAGTCGCAAACAGTGCACAGGATGTGCGAGGTATGCTGAGCTGCGCCTATGATGTCGCGGGCTGCGGGGAGATCGTTGACCGAGACGACGAAGGCGATATCCATGACCCGCCCAGTTTGCGGACTAGCCCCGGTTTTGGAGAGGCGGATGCCGCGTTCCCAACCAACAACCCCAATATCGACCATAGGTCGAAGATATGGGTTCAAGTGCTCCTGGTGGGGTGTGTTGGGGCCGGTGAGGATCTGAACAAATACATGCTCAGGCTTGTGACGGGTTCGAATCGATATACTGAGGGGATAAATTGAGAGCACCCCAATGGAAGCAGAACTTGACCGCTTCCGACTACCATGGGGCGGGAAGTAGTCCATGCTATAGCCGAAGAGAATCCGCATTCTCTTGTCTTTCCCTCTATCTATGAAGAGATTGCCGTCCGGTCCCATGAACTCTTGTATGAATGTGCCGTGCAGGATATTGTCCACGAGATCCTCACCACCCCTCCTCCTCCACGCCATGGCCTCGTCGCAGGCTTGGTCCATCTCAATCTCGATCTCAGGAGTGGACAACAAGCGGGCAAGATAGTCGACAAAAGAATGCGTAAGGAAGGGTCTGATGGGACGCGGATGACTTTTAGTATCAAATAACAGTGCTGTCGCGCATTTCGATCGTCCATCTTCTCCGACGACCTCATTTTCGCATTCTTTGGGCCATGTGGGGGTCTTGGATGTGGAGAGAGCGGGGGCGTGGATGTGATGACACGATGGGCACGCTGCATACAAGACAGTTTTCCCGTCCAGATTCAGGCGCTGCATTGCTGTGTACAAACTGGTAGGTAGGTCCTTCAGGATCTCCTCCTGCAAAGCATCATAGGACGCACGACCCTCCGAATCGGGCTTCGTATGCACCGACATGGCGAGCTTGATCAGAAGGGTAACGTGCCGAAAATGAAGTTGGTATGGCCAATGGCGAGACTGAGGATGACGTTGCAGACCAGTCCGAGTAGAACCATGATTTGGGCCATGGGATTGAGATGTTGGATCGGATTTTCCAACGTGTATGCTAATTGCGAGTCAGGATTTACAGTAAAAGCAGAAAGGCTAGTGATACATACCAGAATCATAGTAGAGTGGCCGCCGATCTTTCGGGAGGGCGGCGATAAAGTCGTTCAGTTCGCATTCGAGCTTGCGCATCTCTTTCTCAACCGCTACGCTCTCCGGGATTTTGTTGAGAGGCTGCAAGGAGCCGGCAACTACCTCGAGCTCGCGCTTCCACGGTCTACCGTCTCCCACAAAGCATTGTATCCTCCGAGGAGCGGTTAGCGCTGCGAAGGCTTGTGATCGCGGCTTGGATCCTATGTGAAAGAGAATCCAGGATTCGTGTATTTTGGGCCACTCGACTGGGTTGTTTGGCGTCAGAGTTGGAGGCCTCTGAAATCACCGCCCGCATGCTTTTCTCTGCCTCAGCGAGGATGATGTGGGCAGGAGGAGGTCGAGATGATGCGGGGGAGCCGCGGAAGGGTCGGACACGACGAGACCGCTATGGATTCGGTCAGTGCAGTCTGTGGGCGCGAGTCAGGTCCAAGTCAAGATCAGGATATCCAAATACTTACACTGGGGTCTCGAGCCGCGTTCCAACTGTATTCGCATTTTGGGCCCTAAGCTTTTGTGACGCGTCAGCGATAGGCATGGAATTAAGATACAAGGACGTACATAAGTCTCGAGTTCTAGTCGATGTGCGCTCTCGTCTTCCACCTTGTGACTGGATGGACGGAGAACGCAGGTGCAGATGCGGGTTCTACGCCCCTTCGCCATGTCGCGCGATGTATGGCAATCGCGTCTCAGTCGGCGATTGACACCGAGAGACACGAGGGTGGTGGGGTGCGGGTGACGAGAATTGCGGTTAACCTTGCAGACTTATAGGACAGGATGCTTTGTTCCATAAGGGTATCCTGAACAAAGGCTTTTGTCCCATGTCGGTTCTCCCGACCCGTATACACCGAGCAAAGCGTGTTTATAAATCATGCTGGAGAGGAGTAATGACCCGCGAGGGTACCCGGACGGATGAGTGCGGGTCGCTCCGCAACGCATACGAAGGAACTGAGCCGAATGAAGTACAAAATTGCCCTAGGGTTTACCGCGGGGAATTATGGACTTCTGGTAAGAAATGGCCTCGCCGGGGAATTAACGAGTTTGAGATCGAGGCCAATGGCCCGAGGACTTGAGCCAGGGGAATTTCGCCAAGGATAATTAATTGCCTGGGGATTTACCCGGGAAACCAACAGCTCCGAATCGAAAACACTGTACGAGATTGCCCAAGGATATACCACAGGGAATCAAGTGGTGCGCTTCCTATACGCCTCGAGAATTAGGAAGAAGTACGATTGCCCAGGGATTTACCCAGGGGAATTGAACGACTCCAAGAAACGAGGGGTGGCGAAATTGCCTGGGGCTACACCCCAGGGAATAAATTATCTTGTGTGGGTGCACGAATTGCCTAGGGATTGACCCCAAGAAATTCGGTGGTGGTGGTGTCTTGAAAGCCGTGTGAGGGTCACGGGAGCTTACGAGAGGCGGGTCACCCCGTGACCCCAATCACTTCTGCTTTCGACCACCAAGTCCGTTTGCTGGGTGCATGTCGCCCAGCAAGCGGACTCTGCAAGAGACCCTGGCGAATATTTCTTGAGTGCTTGACGCTCAACAAATCCCTCGCTACCGATGTTTCTGAGTGCGAGTCGCTCAGAAATGCACTGCGTTTCTGAGTGCAAGTCGCTCAAGAAATGCGCGCGGCGGGGGTATGGTCACCAAGGCTCGGCGGGAAACCACTGAGACTTGGACGTGGCCATGGTCACCGAGGCTCGGCAACAGTTCAGGTAAGTGCAATGCAATGTGCACTGGTTGAGCCAGCAGGGCAGGTTGAGATGTGCCCAACACACTTGCAGGCATGGGTCACATTGCAATGCGCACCCAGGGCATATACAGCGGTAGGTATACCGGCTTGCTACAGAACTGATGGCACTGATGGCATTGATGATAGGCTGCCACAGGCATGCCAAAAAAAAAAAGCCTGATAATTAAATAGCGATCAACCATACTTCAATTCCCATCATCTTGATCCAATGATCCAGATCAGCTTAATATATTTATTAGAATAAAATATTCATTTATCGCTGGGTTTGGCCGAGTATATTGCATTTTGCACAGCAACCAGAGCACTGATTACAAACGGATTTGACAGCCAGATTGAGCATTTTTGGCTCTACAAC